>JARQST010000517.1:479572-744517 GCA_030142225.1 Pachycephus smyrnensis | reverse complement strand
CGTGGTTTAAACCTGGTTCAATTTTTTTTATATAGTTTTGAGATAGGGTAACCAGAGTTTAAACTCCGATCAATGTCTGAGAAAACGGGCATAATTGAACCTAATTAACCGACGTTGATCGGAGTTTAAACTCTAGTTACCCTATCTCAAAATTATATTAAAAAAATTGAACCAGGTTTAAACCACGTCGGAGGAAACGGGCGCAAAAAGTAAAAGTATAGGTATGTTCAAAAATAAACCGAGAACAAAGACATTTTATTTTTGATTTTTCGAAAAACTGATAAACAACCAAATTTTCTAATTGGTCCACCAATTACCACCAGATACCCACCAATTTAATGGAACAAGCAAAAATTTAATAAGTCGAAGTTTTATTGTTAAGAAATAAGGTAATGGTGCGGCTGTCTTCACACTTCCATAAGCGTCAGCCCCACTAGCGGTGGGCATATGATTTTTTTTAGATTTTTCAACAAAATTACGGACCACCAAAATTTGTTATTAGTTTATTCGTGACCACCAAAAAATTACCCATCGATTAAGCTCCTATTGACGTAATTAATCAGACATACAACTTTTTGCGGCTAACTTCACAGTTGATATTTTATTTTTTATTTTCTGAAAAATGGATCACCACCAAATTTTTTAATTGGTCCACCAAAAACCACCAAAATAATGGTATAGGCTAAAATTTGTTAAGTCAAAGTTGTAGGGCTAACTTCACATAGGTACCGAGGAGATTGGTAAAGGCCAGCCCCTCGTATATTCTGTCTGAAACGAACTGTACTAGAACTTCTATGCTGATTTCAGCATATCTCCCATGCCCACTAGCCGTTAAACACTTCCTATAAGCACCTATAAGGCTGGCTCTCTTTATTAGTACCTCCTCGGTGATAAGGTTAAGAACAACTCTAATGCCCGTTTCCTCCGACGTTGATCGGAGTTTAAACTTTGGTTACCCTATCTCAAAACTATATTAAAAAAATTGAACCAGGTTTAAACCACGTCGGAGGAAAGGGGGTAAGGGCCGATCTCATCAAAGTTAACCGAGGGTTACCTAGGAGATTAAATTAAAACCTAATTATCGATATGTTAACGGTACCGACAACCGTCGCTACAAGTTAGAGAATTGATACCCAGATCGGCTAATCTCATCACTTAACCCTCTGTTAACTTGAATGAGACCGGATCTATATGGACTACATATCCTTCGTTTTATTCTTAGAAAACGCAATACAAACATGTTTCTCAAAGGTGACATAATGTTAATGAAGGAACACTACTATTTAAATTCAAGTTTAAATTGAAGTATCTAAGCTGACAATTAATACACAATGAAGATTAAAGATGAAATAATTAAAAAGCTTGAATTAAGAATTGTACTGCCCAGAATATGGTACTTAAACTAATAAGAACTATGGTAGCTGAACTAGAACAAGTTTGCACATGTTGAAAAAGTTCTTTATAGGCAAGCACAGACCTAATGGTCGAAGAAGTACTCTCGAGTCCAATGGTAGAATCCTTGAAGAGAAGATCTTTGGTTTTATTAAATGGACCATAGACATGGATTGGCCTGAGGACGTTAAAACGATAGCCCAACCAGTTTTCAATCGACAATAATGCTAATGTAGTATCGGTAAGGCTCACTGGTGCATCACGTTCATCAGACTTACGCCCAACCACCTACACAACATTATAAGTAATCAAAACAATCAGTACACGTTTGAACTAAAGTCAATAACGCCAAAAAATTTTCCTTACCTCACTGTCAATCGTTACTGAAAGGGCACATTGATCATCTACATTAAATCCTGTGTAAAGAGCTAAGCTACTATTTTTGCAGAGAACACGATAATGGCTGGCGTTGATGAGTTCTTGCTCTATATATGCTACAGTGAAAAAATAACATTATCTTTTGTAATAAGAAATAATTTGTAGGAGATAAAAGTTTCTCTTTTTGTAATTAGCAAATTTACCATTTAAATTCTTTGCTTCAATGAACGCAATATCTCCAGCTGTACTTTTAAGACACTCCAAAGCACCTCTATCGCCATAATAGATATTACTACTATTAGCCGAGCATGTTGCATTATTATTTTCAAGAGGACAGAGTGAACATAATGTAGAGCCAACACTTGAGGTCAAAGAGCTATTCGAGTGATCTCTATCACGGAACCCAGGAGTACAAGCTCCTGATAAAAGATTCGCCACAATGGTAGGATAATCGCAGGAATCAGATAAAACTCCGTTTGTACGTGCAGTGTTGATGAAGCTCAACCAAGCAATGCCTCCATATTCAGGGAAGCAAGCAGTTCTCTTCGATAGAGCAGCAAAGCTGGACACATTGTAACTTGAGCCTTCTCGAACAACAGCAATAACTACACTATTGCGATCAGTTTCAGTTTCACTATAAAGTACTGTCGTTAAGTTAAATACCCTGTAGAAACATAAAAGCATCATTATACATACTTGTGCAAAATATAACAAAGATAGAAGTCGTTTTTTTTACACTCACTGTCTAGCTAAATATCCATAATGAGAGTCAATAGTAATAATATCAGCCTTATTATCGGCGATGTCATGGAAACAATGGAATGTAGAATTAGTTTGATTACACGAAATCTGTGGTTCTATGCCATGAATTACTGCAGTTTTGGCAACCCAATTACACTTGTTCGTCTCTAAGGTACTTATTGTACACCAACGAATGGTATTGCCACAAGAGGAAGTTGGCAAACTAACTTCTCTTCCTTTTTTAAGGTAAGTTTCAAAAGCAGTGTATTCAGTGAAATAATTAGCAATGGCATCTTGCTGGAGAATACTGTCTAGTGCTACAGTCCAGTCTTGCGCATTTTGTTTTAAGTTCAACCAATTTTGCAATCCTTTCAATAAGGAAGATGCTCGATCACTGTAACGAAAGATGACTGTTAATTATCTAAAGAAGAACATTAGCAATATTACATACTCTCTAGCAGCAATAACACTCCAAGGCTGCTTGATCCAAGCACAGGGGTTAGATGTTGTCAAAGGCTGAACAGTCCCATCAGGACACAGAAATTGGTATGAACTGACAGTCATGTTCACTATAATCTGCACCGGAGAATCCAACTAGAATTTATTTTAATATGTATAAATATTATTTTCCTTATTATTTTTATTTTCTAATTCTATGTATATTAAGCGTCTTATACCCCGAAGTACTGTCGGACATAGCTCAAGGCAACATAAGCAACTCTTCCGCGTCCTGAAGTCAAACAGTCCAATGCTCCAGTATGTCCATGGTTGTCCGTATTACTATACGTACATGATGAAGAGTTGTCACAGAGAGAGCACAAATCAGGATATTTATTCTCTAAAAATAAAATATCCCTTTTTAGACATATATTGAAAATTTCCCATTATTAAAAAACTGGAAGTATCACTTACTCAATTCTGTGGTATATACACTGTCAGAAACCCACTCTCCAGGACGGCATGCTTTGCCAAAGAAATTTTGTAGATTTATCGCTTCATTTTCGCCAACAGTCACGTTTTCGAGGCAGCTAGATTTATAGACTTTTCTCTCAAAATATTTGAGGATATAATTAGTCCACATTTGAGTCTTGCTGAAACCGGGATGACACAAACCGGCATTCTTGAGATCATCGAAACTTCCTTCAACGGAGTTGTAATTCGATGGTACAATAGCAACTGATTGGAATTCAAAGTCCTCTATATAAAGGGTAAAGGAAGTACGATTAAACTTCAACGTACAATAAAACGTAAAATATTTTGGAGAACTCACCGCTTGTTCTGTCTTTGTGCCTTAATTCTGAGACCAGTTGGAGTCTCGTGGGATAAAATTGATAGGCAAGAAGAAGCTCTTCGGCAGTGAAGACGCCGAAATCTACATCACCTCTATTTAGTTTTATAGCACAATCTGCGCTATCTTCTACTCGAATACAAGATACTTGACTTTCTCCACGTTGTAATAAAAGGCAGGTATTATCACTGATAGTTTGCGGTGCACAAAGACGGACTGAAAGTTGGTAAAATCATGAGACGAAAGCATAACAATTGATTTTATTATTTAAATCATTATATTAGTTTGACTTATTTATTGAAGTTTCAAAAATTGCTAATGCCTTTACGCATCTGTTACGTATTTCATAAGACACTACTATCCAGATAGACTACGTAAATATATAATTTAACATTAACTGGGGCGTTGCCTTGACAGCGGAGATAAGCCATCTTACTATCTCTCTTAATCTGTGACTTAAATATTTTTCCTAATATCAATACCTGGTAATAGTTAAATCAGACTCTAAAAATAACGACAACTCACTTGAAAAGCGTACAACTTTAATGATATCACGATTTCCATCAATTGATAAATATCGTGGTTTCTCCTATGATGCTAACGTTTTATTGCAACTGATAAGTAATATGGTCATATGACGTTTAATAAGCGTTATGCAGACTAAGCCTAATATATGCAATATTACAAGAATAGAATGATAAGACCAGTTTGAAGCTGAACTTAGTATTTTCGAATATCTTACCAACATTCCGTTCTATTTCAAATTTTTTGTAATTTTGGTATCGATTATAGTTTTAAAATGGATAACACTTTGATCTTATATCCAGATAAGACAAATTACGAAGATGTCGACAAGACGTCTTCAGAAATTCTTATGTTTCGCTTTTTGACGTCTTATAGACGCCTCGTGTCTAAACGATGTCTTTTTCACACGAAACGTCTAACTATAAGATGTCAAAAAATAAGACATAAGACCTTCCGAAGACGTCTTGCCGACATCTTTATAATTTGTACTGCCTGGAATAGGGATAAAAAATCAATTATAGCATATCACCATTCTTCGCGATATTTGGTCTCGAGATAAGATTTTATATTACTGATTAATATAATTACGCAAGCAAAAATATAATCGGACAATTGTCTCATAACAATTTAATGCGAAGACCATTTGATTTTATAATGATAAACTAGATTTTGCATAGTACAAAGTATTGCAGCGTATATTTCATTCTATCGCTATAGAGAAACTCCATAATATAATATTAATAATAAACAATAGATTTTATAATATTTATTACAATAAATAATATTGTAGCATACTATCCTGATCCCACATAGCACAAATGTTCCACAATCGTCCGTAGGACATCTCTGGGACGTCTGTGGGAAATGTCCTATAGATGTCCTACAATTATTCATGCAACATTTACGTTGTGTGGGATACAATAGATCAAAGGCTTTTCAAGCACAGACTTCTAAATAGCATTACAGAGAAATATTTAAACTTTGTCATTCAAAGATGAATATTTTTTAATTACCTATTCAGTATCGAATGTCTTACCTCCATGCGTAATTGGTCCTCTCGAATGATATTCCAATGAATATAAAAAATCGCATCATATATTTTTGAAACTTCAACAAATAATTAAACTAACACTTACGACTGGTATCTTTTTATCAACTTCAAAAACAGATACTCACATCGCTCTTGTGCACTGACACTTGCCACAAAGAGAAACACAAAAATCATTTTCATCATTTTCTGTTCACAGCCTGGGATAGACCCAGCAATTCCCCGGGTACTCCAGCAAACGACTAAAGGAATCGTACTTTACGATATAGGTTGATTTAAAACTAGGCGTGCCGCTCACCTCTTCGCTTCAGATAATGTGATGATAACGCGCGCTCACACCCTGAGCATACACAGGACACATCGGTTTGCCTATCTACATATTGACAGATAAAGTCATACGTTATACGATACTCAGTACCCACTTCCCTGTAGAAGAGTACGAAAAATCACTCTTGAGAATAATGAACATTCTTTTCCTTGAATATAAACATTTGGACAAGGAAGTAAGTATCGTGACTAACGCTTTTTCAAGATAGCGTATCGCAGGGATATAGTAAATAAAAGTACGTGTGATAAAATTGTAGGGCAATGGAAATCAATGGAATCAAGAAGATATAAACAATTCGTAGACATCATCAAGCATCGCATAACATATTAAATGAAAATTTGCATGAAAATACATTAGAAATTTGTATGTAGAATAAAAATATTATTTGGCTAAAAACAAACGTCTTATAGGAAATTAATGATAGTTTTTATTTATTCCTAAATCGTGTTTGTCATAAGCGCGATTTGTATATCTTCGCTGGATCATTTTTTGTTCCTTTTCTGTCTACCTACTTCTATTTGAAGCTATCTATACACATATAGGGTTATTCACGACAAAGGCACCACCTGAAGATGGTTCTACCATAGGAATTAAATGAATAGGCTAACTTCAGATGGTGGGTTTGTCGTTAATAACCTGTGTAGCTATGCATAGTATCTATATCCATATCTATACATATTTTAAAGCTGAAAGTCGATCAAATCACATTTTCGGCCTTAACTTCTGTAAAAACGAACCGATTTTCTTGATTTTTTTTTATTCGCGGGAGGAAGGTCTGATACGCTGTGATAACACGCAAATGTTTAAATATCGATATTAAAGGAAGTTATAACCGATATTATGCTGTCTGTCTGTCTGTTTGTGATAGGCTCCGAAACTGATGAACAAATTTTGATGGGATTTTTTTTAATAAGATTCAGCATCTTTTAGGTCAGGTTTTCATCCATATTGCATCATATATTGTATCATGCTACGACATTTAGGAGCGGAATAATAAATTAAAAAAAAAACATTCACCCGGACGAAGCCGGGTGCAATGGCTAGTAAATAATATCTAAAAGCATCATAATAACTGTTTTTAATTGACTAAGATATTAATAATCTCTCCTAGTTTTCTCATTATATATACTTAGTTGCAGAAACAGTTGCATATAAAATTTGGGTTCTTTAATTTGGTAAAAACCATATATTATATGTATTCACAATAAATATTCCTAACGTTTCAGATTTATTTTTTTTATTCAGACTCCATTCTAAAACGTTTTTCGAATTCTCCCAAATTCTATCTTTCTCGTGACACAGGTATGAAAATAAATAATATATCACAAGTATGCACCCAAATTAGGTTTTAGAACATAGTGCTTAATCTCTGCCAATTATAAACTTCATAATAAGTCAATCTCAAGTGATATATGCATATTTTAGTAAAATTGTATCAATCAAGTAAAATATATTTATTTAGCGTGACTACTTTATTAACTTTTTGATCAAATTCACCTTTTTAATATCACGTTTACTTTATACATTCTTAAGGAATGTTTTCAATAAATAACACTAATGCCAAAATCAATAATCTTTGTGTGTGTTCAAAATTTATTTGCGATTGTTGCAATACTTGTTTTCCCAGGAATATAGACGTTGTCTATGATTAAGTACATTTAAATGATAATTTTAGTGGAACAAAAGATATCATTAATTCCAGATAACGCCAAGAGCGCCGTTTTATACTTAACAGAATTAATGACATTTTCAGTAAAATTACATTATCATGAGAATACTGTGATAATCACCTATTTCCTACAGAATTCTCAACGGATGATGCAATGAATAATTCTACTCCATTATGATACCTATATATAAGTGCATACTTCACATTTTTAATATAGTACATAGAAAGATGTATAGACCTCTGATTTTCATCTGCATAACTTTAGGTATCCGTTTTCATTACTTTTATCAAAATTCACACTACATACAAATATACTTTACGTTCTTGGTAATACAGTTGGTATCACATTAAATTTCTGAAAATTTCTTTTATTTCAAAGAATCAAGTATCACACAAGCAAATACTTAATATCACGAGTCGTAACGTTTCGATTGAAAACACCTTAGATTATTACACATAGGACAACGTAACGTCCTTACTCTGAACCTCTTATCTAATCCTACGCTAAAGAACCTACCAGCAGATGGACGAATCCCGCAACTGTGCCAATATTTGATGATAACTGATGACATTCGACATCGACAATATTGAAAGAAAAATATAATTTTTCTTCACTAGCCACAGGCTACGAGAATGTCTCAGGGCGGAGAGAAATTGCAAAAGCAGAAGTGCAGGACTTCATTTGCGTCGATGGAACCAGAATATCACTTAGCGACGTATGCAATGGAAAACCGCAATGCCCAGATTCTTCGGACGAACTTAGAAAGCTGTGCCACCACGTTGTGTAACGGATAAAGATTAGTTGTTTTAAATTTTAAATTAAATTTACCAAAGTTAAAGTATCTTTTCAGGTGCCCAACTTCTATGTATCGTTGTGCCTACGGTGCTTGCGTTTCTCGAAATTCCAGATGCAATGGTCTTCAGGATTGCACGGATGGAAGCGACGAGCTTTATTGTGAAGTAACAGAAATTTGCTCGGATCGTGAATTTCAGTGTGTCAATTCTTCCGAATGCATTAGTCTATCCAGAATCTGCAATGGTAAGATGATTGTATTACGAGTACCCTGACTATAACTTCAATTCTTCATTGATCCGGTATAACAGGATATCCAGACTGTTTGGATAACAGCGATGAAAGCAGTATATTGTGTAATGAATACCCTTGTCCTATGCACACGTATCATTGCCTCTATGGAGGATGTGTGCACCAGGAAGTAATATGCGATGGTATCAAGGATTGCGTTGATGGCTCGGATGAGGGGGGTGCAATGTGTGCAGCATTCAACTGCGAGGGAGAGGAGTGTCAAAAGTATAAATGCAGGTCAGAATAACAGACAATCATACATACCTATTGGTTTCAGATAGAATTTTTCTGAAAAAATATTTCCTATTATAGAGACGAAGAATTCAGCTGCGACAGCCGAGGACAGTGTTTACCGGAAAGTAAAGTGTGTGATGGAGTCCATCAGTGCAGAGACGGTTCGGACGAAAATTCTGACATATGCAAGTCGCGTGAGTAAGTAAAAATTTTGTTGATTTTTTTTCGTTCGATTATATTAATTTAAATGTATATAAGTTGTCCACAGGGTTGGTTCCGATGTGCATATGGTGGATGTATTTTAAAGAATCTTACGTGCAATCTGCAGCCTAATTGTTATGACTGGAGCGACGAAGACGAGGCAATCTGCGGAGTGTCTCTACCAGAAGGAGCTTGCCGTTTACCTTCAGCTCAACCAGGAACGCATTATACCGTTGTAAATTGTCCTGAGTGTCGACCTGGTGATGTTGTGGCAGAACTGACACGATTGGATTATACGTGTGACGTAGAGGGTTCGTTGGAAGGTTCTAGTAGCATTTATTGTCAAGATAATGCATGGCTTCCTACTGTTCCTACTTGTCCCACAGGTATAATATTTGCCGAACATTATTATTGTGATTTATGTCTAATCATATCTTTATCACAAGGTACCAACACGATAACGTGTTCCCCGGTGCAATCAGCAAGCGTAATTAAACGCTGTGAAGCAAAGTGGGGACCGCATCAGGGTTGGATCTCGTGTGACTTACCAGTTCCAGTTGGTACACAAATCACTCTAGAATGTCCAACTTACTACGAACGGGTGAAGGGCGTTACACGTGCTACATGTCTTCACGATGGAACTTGGAACCAATTGCCATTGAGCTGTAATCCAATTTGCGGAAGAAGAGAGTCTTCAGGTTTTAGTCAACGCTTGCGATAAAGTATGATCAAATCATTTTTTGTCTAACGGTTGACATTATTTTAGTTGCTGCGTTAATAGTAAAAGGCTGGAAAGTATTGCCTGATGAATCTTTACCATGGCATGCTACATTATTTTCTCACGATGATGGGAAATGGGACTTCTTCTGCGGTGGTACTCTTATAGCAGAGCGCGTTGTACTTACTGCTGGTCACTGTGTGTGGAAAACATCACTGGATACCATTAAAGTAGCTTTAGCCGCTTATTCGAGTAATTTCAGTAATCTAGGAGTAGATGCTCAGATTTTCGACGTGGACAGGATTGAGTTACAGGATTCGTACCAAGATCATGAAGGAAATTATGGCTCAGACCTAGCGCTATTGATTCTCAATAAACCAGCTGTTATCAACTCCGTTATTAGACCGGCCTGTATAGACTGGATAAACACGCAGGATGTATCTCAGAGAATTGGCGACATTGGATTAGTCACTGGTAATAAATGATATTTATATTTATTTGATAACCGTATTTTATACGTGTTGAAAAGTATTATTAATGCAGGCATGGGTGTTACGGAGAACGATACGTACAGTTCCACTTTGAGGATAACGACAGTTCAATTAGTGTCCGACGAGATGTGTCGTGAGAACCAAAAAAGAGATTTTCGAAAATACTTGACCTACACTTCCTTTTGTGCTGGTTGGGGTAATGGTACTGGTGTTTGTAATGGAGACAGTGGCGGTGGTTTAGTTTTGCAAAAACCAAATTCAACAATTTGGGAAGTTCATGGTATAGTGTCCATCAGTCCTCGACGCCCTGGAACAAGTTTCTGCGATCCGATGTTTTACACAGTTTTTACAAAGGTAACAGCATTTTTTTATCTTATACGAAACTTTAATAATTGAAAAATATATGTACTATGATATTGTACGATTACAGATTTCAGTATATCACATGTGGATTAAGCAAATCTTAAATACAATTGCAATCATTGGACCACCTGATGCAAAGCTGACACCAAATACCGATACCGTGAACTTAGATTCAATACCTTGATTAATTAATGAATAAGTTCAAAATACACAGATCGTCTCTTATTTATTTTATATCAACAGATATAACACTTATTGCGTAATGCCTATACAATTTTACTAATCATTTGGCAATAAGATCTTGAAGGATTTATTAATGTTGAATAATGTCAGTAATCGACACAGGTTTGACAAAATCAAGAACCCTGAAGAGTTTTGACTTGGGTGTAAGAAGCCAGATATTTCTATTTTACATTCGTTAGATTTTTTTCATAGGTTAAGTATCTTTTCGCATGAAAGGCGTTATCGCGAGAGAATGAAGGCGTAAGAAGTTCAGTGATAATTGTACAAGAAGGCACGGACGTTCAAAATGTGCCAGAATCCATCGAAATTCTAGAATTTACTGGTCACGATAATATTCGCATAACACCTAGTTACATGGAGTTCAAAGATGCCAGTGAAGGAACCACATATCGCCAATTGATGATTATTCAAAATACAGGCAGCAAGCCAGCTTTTATTAGAATCTGTGCACCAAATTCTATAGTAAGTTTATCTTTATTCCACTGTTACCCCAGTCTTGAGTCCCATAACCTCCTTTTGCAGGCTTTTAAAATTCGAACTCTAGAACGCGGAGTACTGCTGAGTCCTGGTTTAACTATTTCAAGACAGGTGGAATATTCTTACAAACGACCATCGCTCCTGCATGCCATGATTCCTATACAAATCAATGGAACTTTTGTGGATTATCGTGTAGTCTGCAGCTTGGCTGCTGAATACATTTCTGTACAGCCATCGCGTATTGATTTTGGTATGGTGGATATCGGTTGCTCATCAGGTGTAAAGATACTGACTATTACGAACAATGGCGGTAAAAGTACCAGGTGACGTTACCAATATGCTAAAATTATGAAAACAGGATTACTTGAGCATTTCTAAATTGTATAGATTTTCAGTCGATTTGGGTAAAAATGACTTAGAGATTAATGTCAAACCAACGCGGGGAGTAGTAAGATTACGCGGCCAGACGCAACTACGGGTGGAACTGATCGGGATTAAGGAAGGAAGTTTTTATAGTGAATTCTGGTGAGAAAATTGTTTTATTCCTGAATAATCATATACATCAATTTCTCTTTACAGGATCAAATCAACTCCAAATGTGCGCATTCCGATAAGAGTCAATATCATAATTCCTCGACTAGTCGTCTATCATTTGAATATAACTGGCGACTTCACTTTGATTGACTTTCCTCCAACTTTCATAAATACGGAAAACTATAATACATTAGTTCTGCGAAATCTGTCTTCCCAAATAACGAGTTTTGTCGTTCTAGGCGAGGTCGACAATGAATTGTTCTCAATTAAGGTGATTGGCAGATCTATTTCTTGGTCTGTATATCACAGATATTTTATATCTAATGTAAATAATAATCCTCAAAAGAATATCAGTGCCGATACTCAACCAGCCTTTCAAGCCTTTAAAATTTATCCAACGGAGGGACGCATGCAGCCCTTCGAAGGAATTGTCTTCACTATAGTGTAAGATCCTAAAAATCAGTAATCAATTTCTTACGAAAAAAAAAATATTCGCTACTCTATGCTATTAATTTAGATTCTCGCCAACGCCCAAGTTAATGCAGCAAACGCAGCATTTAAAAACCGCTGAGTATCAAGACTTCATGGTCTTTATTCGTATACTAAGAGTTCATTGTACCGAGGTAGAAGACGTGATAAGTGCGTATAACGAACTGATTTAAAAATCATTTTATATATAAATTTTTATTAAATTTCTCTTATTTCGTAATCATTCGTAATATTTACAGAGGTGGATGCAAAAAAGGATTCAACTATCGAAGAATCATTTCAAAAAATTCATATACGTATGTATATCACAGCCCTGTTGTATTCACTAGAAAAATTCATTTATATTTTCAGTAGAACCATCTTCCTCAGTGCGTAGCACTGTTTCTTTGAAGAAGACACCTCCTCAACCTTCTTTTCACGAAACAGTAAGACTGTGTCTCTATGGCGAAGTCGAAAAACCACGATTAACATTCACACCTGATGAACTTCGCTTGGAAGCGTTAACCATCGGAGAAATTGCCGATCGTGTCATTTGTATACGAAATTTATCGAGACACTTACCTATATTGTATCGATTTATCGATCACGATAGCGTCCATTGTACGCCGGACAGCAGTAGTATCAAACCGAACAGATCTATAGAAGTTTTAATCAGGATTCAGGGAAAATTTAATAGTAAAGTTAGATTGAAATAAAGCCACGTTATATCATATATTAAAGTAACGTTCTTATTTAGTTTCTCGTTTGTTATCGCAGCCAACTCACCCCTGAATTTATTATTTGAAATTATGGTGAAAACGGAAATGGGATACGGAGGTAAAATCAAAAAGTACGTGAAAGCTAGTATCTCGACTGTGAAATGTTGGATACACCATATAAAAGTTCCCACGAAGAAGTCAAAAACAAAATTTACCATGGGTAAGTTTTATGCAAAACTGTATATGACATAACGTATCAGGAAGTTATTGCATTTCTAGAATATTTTACAACGCTATTTTAGATTTTATACCGTTGGAAACGAGGAAAGTTAGTCAAGGTAGAAAGAAAATTTTGAATTCAAGCTATGAAAAATCAAACAATGCCACATCCTCTGTTCAAGCTGATTCAACTAAAGTACTAGATAGTAAAAGTGCGAATCAAGCTGCTCATTTGAACGATACTCAGAAATGTCTAATGCCATGGAAAAAATTGTCGACGATATCTTCCAAAAAATTGAAATACTTGCCAGGTGGAAATCTAGCCGAAAGTTACTCTCCCGAGGAAATGGCACGTAAAAAAAAAGAGAAAAATTACTGGGCTAAGTACTTGCGCACTGTTCAGACGCACAACCATATGGTATTGAGAAAAGAAAAGATGCTAAACACGAACAACGAGTACGACGACTTGCTTTGCGGTATTGTTGGAATTCCAAAGTATCGAGTAATATCGGTAGCTCAGAAAATGTTGTTAAAGGCGACAAATGAAAAATTGGTAGCTAAAGCCAAGAATGAGATTCTGGTACCCCTATCTCCCGTTCAAATATATAACGTGAAAGTGTCGCCAACGATATTTTCATATGGACAGGTATCCATTGTCAATTTTAAATATAAATAATCTTTTTTTTTTGTTCGCAACGATGAACTATTTTTTGTCTATTTAGGTAGCACCAAAGAGTGTAAATTATCGTGAACTGACAATAGAAAATAAAAATCAATTTCCAGTTATGGTCCGTCTGGTTTGTACCAATAAGTGTATTCGTTTTCCAAACGGAAGCAGGATGATCCTCTGTCCCGGATCTCTTGAGAAAAATTTGATCGAGTATCGAGCACAGGAAATTGGAAAATTCAACACATACATTGGCTACGCAATAAACGACAATCATTCCTTCGAGCTGACAATTACAGCGGACGTAGTTTATAAATACTTGACTTTAGGAACGCGTGAGATTGTTTTTGGTTTGGAGTATCTACCAGAAGAAGCATATCAACCCAACGCATCTTTCGTACAAATCAGAAATAAATTGGATGCCAGAACAACATTCAGGTAAACCATCGCAAGAAAAATTGACTATCGAGTCACTGTCGTTCAACTTGTAAAAAATATCTAGATGGCAAGTTCCTGCAGCAGCCAGTTTTTCGGTGGAACCTTCATTTGGCACAGTTCGTGGGAACCGTACTTTACTCGTCGGTGTACATTACGAACCGAACGCTGCCAAATCGCATCACGCCGAAGTGATCATGAGCAGCGAGGGTGGGAATTATTTATCCCTAAAATTGGATACCATTTTGTCAGCTCCTGATGTTGCCTTCATAAATGATACTTTAAATTTGGGCAAAATACCTTTGAACATAACAACTACAGCCATCGGTGTGCTTCACAATGCAGAATTCACTGAAGTTATGTACGAAGTGAATGTTCTGTCTCTAATTTATGGATGTGAGGTATATCCGGAGCATGGAACAATTCCACCACGTGGAATTGCCACTTTGGAAGTGAGCGCTTAGCATAGTAAATTATTAGTCACGTTTAAGATGACTGTTACTTTGAATTCTTCAGATTCGATTGAAGTTGGATGCTTGCTTACAATTTTCAGTAAATATCCACGTGATGGTACAAAAGTGCCTCAGGTTGCAATTAAAGTTAAATGGTCAAGTAGATTTTCCAATGCTGAAGTTCTCTCCGGAAATTATAGAAATGGGTCGCGTCAGTGCGGATGCTTTTCAGATACACCTTATAACTGTTAGGAATGTTGGAACAACAACTGCAAAGATACAGTTTCTCATGACTGAGTATCCTGAATTTTGTGTTGCTTTGTCATCTACAGCCAATGATCCAGGAACAGGTATTTTAAATGTTTGTAAATCTGAATTTTATTTAAAATACTAATTATCATTACTTACAGGTTCTAAGTCCATAACGATTGCTCCTTCCGACACGGTCAACTTTTACTTGCGTTTCGTTCCTATAGATTTGGCCAGCTATGCTTTCTATTTGCCAATATTAATAAACGAAATACTAGGACCGATATTAGTAGAAAATCAAAGAATACATAGACCTTATGACTTTTTGAAACCACGTGAGGAACATTACGCTCATATTGCTGGAATTGAGTTGATAAACTTTCCTCCGACACTGCCAACAATATACATTGATTGTACTGTTGCTGGACACGTTATATCCTTCAGCAAGCTTGTCTTCCATTTTAATGTCACTACTAATCAGGTTTGTTTTATACAAGATCTAATAGGTATCTGTATCGAAATAAAATAAACATTTGAGGGTATCGATAAAGGATGAGTTACGCGTATTCAACTATACTGAACGAGAAACATCGTTCCTCATACGAATTGATGATTTCCATGAGAAGAATTGCCCGTTTACTATAGCATGGATCGATGGAATACAATCAACTGTAACCGACCTGTGTATCATTTGCAAATTACAACCTGGTGAAGAGACCATCTTTAAAATAGAATTTGTACCGAGTCAGGGGGGTCGATTTAGTGTTGAAGCTCCAATATTTGTCAGAGGAGAATTGGAAGGGAATATGTTCAATTGTCTTCAATTGTATGGTGATAATCCAATAGCAAGCATCGACTCTGATACATGTGAAATTTACTTCTTTCCAATTCCCTTGAAAAACGAAGCCGAGGAGAAGATAGTCCTCACATTTTCTCACTTCAAAAGTCCCACAAATGTCATTGCCAATATATTGCCGCCTATAAAATGCAGTGGAAAAATCACAGAAAATAATCTTAGAATATTATTTCCCAATGGCAACACCATATCTGGCACACGCAGGTGATTTAAGTAGAAATAAAAAATTTTATAATATCTTTCTAACTGAAAATAATGTTTACGTGCAAGTAGATCCGAGAATGTAGAAATCATTATAACGTTCAGAAGCGAAGAACCCGTTTCGTTGTGTACGAGGATAGAATTCCATGATGATAAGAATCTATCTTGTTATTCTATCATGATATTCGCTACAGCGGATAACAGCTTATTAACAACGCATGCATCCTTTCGATCTTCGATTGAAAGTATCAAAATTGGACCTCAGGCTGAGATTTCATACATATCAATACAGTCCGATGACGACGAGTCCATTCATATGGTTCAACAGCCAGGAATTCATGTTCGTAGATACGTATGTCTCTATCGTTAAAAAGAAAATTAAGGGAACCTCAATCGAAATAACATAAATAAAAATTAATATTATTTACAGACAAATGAATCCTTGCCAAGGCACAGCGTTCACTCCAACATAAGTCAATACAGCAAGACTACGTTTAAAGTGACTCCATCCTCTACGAAATTAAAAGCCATACCAGTGGACGTAGAAGAAGAGGGTAACAAATACGAAGAAGCCGACAATTTTTTGAAAGATTCCAGTGGCTCTGACAATCTTCCAAACAATACAAGAACGCGCGAACAATCAAAACTATCTTATCCATTCTTTCCCACCGCTGACAGAAGCTCGTTAGTTCTTTGCCAACAAGAAATACTTAATGAATATTTTCAAATATCTATAAACATTCAACTTTATTGTAGTGACTATGCACAGCATATGCAGGCAGCGATGAAAACTGCTGAAGAGTGGCTTTACTCAAGTCCTTTGAAGTTTAACTTCTATCCCAATGTTGTCGACGGTATCACTGCAGTACTTTCAGGACTATGTATGATAAGAACACCGCACAAAGACAAGAGAAAAACTCACGCCGTTAATCAATCCTTTATTAATGTTCTTCAATCTCTCGTTGGAAATAACATTTTCAAATATATTCAGGAACCGTGAGTATACCTATGGCTATCATATAATTGAAAAAAATTTTTACTACGCTGTCAACAGAGTAACATTGCCTGAAGATCATGAGGAAAGAATCAATCTCGTGCTAAATCTCTACAACAGCATCTTACATTTTCTGATGGCGCAAGGAGCATGCCTTGCACACGTTTACCCAGAATTTCTTCTAAGCTACACGGATTATATCAAAGTGTCACACACGAGAAACAGTTTCAGCAGAAAAGATAAACTCATTAATACTCAATTGGACAGAGAACTGTTTGAGTCAAGAAGCAAGCAATGCTGGCTCGACGTAATTTTACAAACATATAAAACATTAGTTCTCAGTAGAGTTGACATCGACAGTTTAGAGAAAAATGTATATAGTACGATGTCTATGCGAATATCAGATTTAACCGGAGGATCTAGCGTCATCAGGTATTGTAATAAAAAGCAATGACGATCATTCGATTAACTATAACGTACTCTTATTACTCGTTTCAGCTTGACGAATTTGCCACACGGGTCAAAGTTTACGAGTATAGCTAACATCGCAGCTAAGAATATTGTACATTCCAAGCAAGAAGCACTTCTTCTAGCTTGGTTGGATTATCACTTCGAAGTGCAACGCAAGCAAGATTGGATGTTCGATGATCGCGTTATCTTAAATCTTAATGAGACCAAGGACATTCTGCAACAACGAGTTATACTTGATTTCGATGATGTTCTTTCCGATGGATTAGTCTTTATCGCTGTCACTGCGGCATACTGTCCTTTTCTAATTGACGAATACTTTCGTAACATTTATATCTGTCCACGAAGCGTTGAAGAAGTATGGCTGTCTTGCAATTCCAGTACAGAGCACCTTTAACGTGGCATCGTTAATTCGTTAGTAAATTGGTGCATCCATCTTGTTTTCAGAGGCTTCATAATGCCATATGCGTTATCGCAGCCTGGAGAAAAATTCGTCTCGGTTTTATGATCGTTCCATCGCAGATCACAAAGCCGAATTGCGTTCAAATGTTAATGTTGGTCGTACATCTCTTTCAAATATTGCCAAGTTACATAGCTAGAACAAAGGTATTCAAATTACAAGGATTATGCTGTTTCGATAATAACTGTGAGAAATAGAAATGACCACTTGATCGAACCTTTGCGTAGATAAAATTTAGCTGCCCGTTAACAGAGATAATTACACGACAAATAAACTTCAGTAACACGTGGGACAACGCAGTTAATTATGTCGTACAATTTATTAACAACGAATCCGCCTTCTTTTCTGCTGTTCAACCGCATTCTATATTCCACATAAATCCCCGTGACAGTAATGTCTTGATGCTTCAGTTTTACGCGAGAAAAATACAGAAGACCAGAGGCGAGAATAAATTTCTCTTAAAGTACCTCTGAAATCAACTATACGCGTCTCAGTTTCACACGTTACAATTTCATTTACAGCTTACTTACTACTTTGTGGTTCAGCAATTGCGCCTCACTTTGCCAAAAATCTGATTTTTGTGTTAGAAGGTACTGCTAATCACCTTGGAATTGTAAATACGTACAACATCACGAACAAACTATATCAAGTGGTTGACAAAGATTTGACAATTCAAGTACCCTACAAGTACGCTGCTGAATATGACGTATGGTTAACAGAAGAGCTGCCAACTAAACCTGGTACTAATTTTAATTTTTTTTCTTACAAATATGCGACCCTATAAATTACTAACTCCAATTTCTACTATCTAGCTGCACTAAAGATGGCAAGGTGGTCTGACTTACGTTTGAGGAAAGTACCAAGACGTTTATTCGTGAATCAAAATACTCTATCCGTATCGGAAAACGAAGAGATTGCTAACTTATCAGTGACTATAGCCTGTATCGAACCATCACCTCGAAAGTTTTGGTTGATATTTCAATCTAGGATGGGTGACTTCATAATTCAAGTATAATTCACACAGATTTTCTTGAATTGCTACAATGTCTATGGTTGATGATTCAATACCTATTTCAGATAAATTCATGTGCAACTCCAACAATATCAGAAAAAATTATTATTCAATGGAACAAAGAGAAATGCGTATGCTTTGATCCTCCATCGAACGTTACTGAGACTTGTCCACTGAATATTATAATCAAGATTCCCTCTAGAAATGGACACCTTTGGAACTGCATCAGCCAAATGTTTCAAAAGACTCTTAATCCAAAGGAGCGCAATTTTTGGTCCCGTCACTTAGGTACAGTGCAGACTACGGTTTAGACCAAAACGCTATAGACATTAACGATAACGATGATACTTTTTTCATTTGTAAAGATACGAATATTGGACTCCGATTGATTCATTGGTTGATGGGAGATCATACTGATTCTGCAGCAATGGAGTTCATCCATATATTTAATACGTGCGTTACCTATAATGTAACTACAACCAGTAAGCCGAATTTGCTTACAGTACCTGCGACATTTACTATACCCGGTTAGTCTAAGCTAAGTGTAATCAGTTCTATAGCGCTTTGCACCTTCTATTCGATGTTTACGTGCAACTAATGCTACACAAATCACACGCTGTTATAATGATAACATTATTTGTCTTATGCTTTTGGTAATGTAATGCTAATTGTAGATGTGAGACCGCTCAAGGAAGAGTGCGAAATGACTGTCCATATATTGGCGACCGCTCCGAAGCTATATGAAACGAAACTAATCTTGACGAGCCTCGATAAAAAGGAATTGCGCTACCTTGACATCAATTTTATTTGCAAAACAAATAGAGTCATTAATCACTGAAAAGAAAGACCAAAAACGCAAATTATAGAACACAACGAAGTGATAGGAATGTCTGATAGCAAGTATCGCGATTTTTTAAGAGGCCTAGATGCTAAACAGAGTCATGGAACGTGAAAGTCATAAGATACTTTTAAATTGGAGACAGAAGTTTTACTTGAATCTACCAGATGCCTTTTCCAACGACCCTACAATTTTTTATATTTCAGTTTGATAAGGAAAAATGAAGTATTCCGCTTCCTACGTTTTATACCAAACCAAGCAACGTGGGTTCAGAACAGAACAGATTTTTTCTTCATTTTTCAAATATTCCTTACAAGAGTGCAATAGATATTGTTAGGCTTTTGGAAGAGCACGTCATGCATTTAAGTAAAACTTTTCAAGTTTCAGTAATTAATAGAGTGTAACTTCCTGATTCTAGTCATTACCCAACGCGCTTAAACAAATTTAACAAACTTCCCAGGAAAATTGTAATAATACCTAAACGAGTCAATAAAACTGTCATGAGTTATAAAATTATCATTCGATCAAAGATTACAACTAACTTTCATGTAAATATTAACGATTTTAAATTTTGCATTAAGTTGGCAGCATCCGTGTATCCCGGCTGAATATCATTTAAAAAAACCATGTTCCAGTATGTTGGTGTTCAGAATTCTAAAACTTATTTTTACATATGATCTAAATAACCATATAGGCTGGCCACGCACGTATCTTTCGCGAAAAAGTATTTAATGAATGCTGTAAATTTTATTTGTAAAATCAACACAAGTTAAAAGCAGCGCAATTTGTTTATCACATATCAATAACGTAATATTCAGAAACAAATTATAATTCTCTCGTGCGTTAAAAATTCAACGCGTTAATTAAGAGATCTATCGAAGGGCCTGCGAAACTAAATGTACATTTGACAAACTCAGAGTTCATCCGACACGGTTTCGAAATAAAATTTTCCACACGTTTTTATACCTATGGCATAGATTTTACCTGAAGACACTGTCATCGATACCAATTCTTATATAGGTTGGGCGTCAGAGAAATTCAATTATGTAAAGTTCATTCGCACGATCGATAGATCCTCATATACCTCTCTTACAAAATTTTTCACAGCTGTTACGAGTCCTTGTCCTTAACAGTACCGACATTATTAGTATCATTAATATTTTTACTGATACCTCGATTATGACTATAATTACAGTTACCACTATCATTATTAATGTTATTACTGTATAAAATTAGACGCATAAGACAACCCATACAATCTTAGAGAATGTGTCAAAATAATAGAAAAGCAGCCGAATAATTGTATATTACCATTATCCCTGCAAATCTAAGGTGTCACGTAACAGTAAACTAAAATCCCCATATTCTCCAATTCTCTAATTAAATGGGTCTACTAGTTAGGATGGATGCAACGACATTATCATAGGATCATAATGTAATATAAAACATGATGGATTTGGCGCTGCGATTATGCAACACCACGAATTCAGTGTATGGGTTGAGTATACATATTACTTAAAGATACTTAATTATATTTGTATAATTAAATTCTCGGATGTAGTTGACTTATACGATCAAGCTTAGAAAAATGTCATGCAGATCGTATTCCCTAACCCGCCACATACAATAAGATGATTTTCAATATATTCCTTTATGGATACTCATTTCAGGAAATATTCAAACTCGAGGAAAAAAAAGTGAAGAAAGATAAAATAATTTTTTTATCGTCACGATATCCAGTCGTGAGTACATTAAAAAATTATAATAAAAGAATCAGCATGTCAATGGATACATAATCAGGTGGAACAATCGTAAAAAAAAAAGAAAAAAAATGTTAAAGCAAGGAACTTTCAGCAGGATCAATTCCCGTGTTTGCATTCAGATATAAAATGGAAATATCGAGAAACCTAAATTGTTCTGTATAACATCGATTTGACACTGTGTTTTACGTTTGTTACTCACGTGCAATTACACGTTAAGTATAGTTATACTTTTATAGATCGGTAACAGTACTTTTTCATTACACCGATCATAGAATCGCGTAGGTATAATATTCATTATCCTGACATTATAACGTGTCAAGTTACAGAGGAACGGACATTGATAACATGTAGTTTAATCTACAAGTGAATTGTAAATTCTGAAACACTATTTCTATTTCGCATCCATACCTCTGATCTTATGGCAGTATTAAGAACATTTATTGGCGCAGTGACCTCACAATTCTCAACGTGCTGCCAGATTCACCTGAGTTAAAATCAACAAGTGTAATCATAGAGTTTATATGTGTATCGTACAAAGGAATTGTAACTTGTTTTTCTGAGCATATTTTACATCAGAAATAAGACTTCAAGAAGTTACATAAACCGCTCCATTTTGCACGACAGGTAAAAAATTTCTCGTCCCTCTTTCAAATCGACAGTATAATATAGAGAACCGTTAGATCATAAACAAAAAACGTATATATATTTCAGAAAAGAAAAGCTAAAACAATCTTACAGTATCTCTGTATAGTCGAAGAGTTCTTCATTGTAAATAATTCAGAATGGAGGGCGGATATGCACTTTTGACACCGAAGCAAAATAGAACAGGAGGATATCGTTTGGAAGTAAATTTATATCATGACGGTACACGTATTACCGATATTCTAAATGTCAGATACAAATTCATACAGAGACTTGCATCAAAAGATCAGAGATGATCCACTGGAAAAACAATGGTTAAATAAGAATTAACGCTGACGTTCGAGTATTTGCAAAAGATCAATGCCACGAAACAGCGCGCGTGCATATTATATGATGTTGATTTATTTTTTTTTCTTGTGATACGTATGAGCACGCTAATGCTGGCGCTTGGTTACCTAATCGCTTGTATATCTACAAATTCAATCCTAGTCTACATAATTATAATTTGTTAATTGCGTCAGCTATGTGCCGAGGAATCCGAGAAGATACAGCGTGTGTAACTTTACATTAACTGTATTACATTGCTCTCTGACGTGGTACCACTGACATTATTACGTTCGTTACTATCTATACAGTATTGTTTCCCGTTTCGTCGCGATCGCAACGACGATAACTGTACTAGTCTTTAAATTACATTTACAACTAATAAGCAGTACGTATGTCAAACCTTTCTTTTACGTAGTTTAGCCTGCGCTTCCTTCAGCAAGAGGTCAAACGTATTGTCTTCATCAGCCTTGAGCATACCTCTGCTGCTACCCCCCAACGAATTACTTGCAATTCCATCTAACGGGCGCACGTAAAAATTGTTAAAAAATTAAAAAAGAAATATTTAAATAAAAGGACTGAACCATCGTGCTTACCAAGATCTGCGTATTTGACTTTGCAGAACGCTCTTCGCCCACCGAAACAAAGATCGTATCTCGGCTGAGAAGGATCATCATTGCCATGTTCAACAGCTTCGTATGCATCATTCTTATACGCGAACGTTACGAAACCGTAATTGTCCCTGTATCACATGAAATATCTTCTAGTTAATCAAGTCCCGTGAATCGTTTAACTATTTTTAGCCTCTAGCATGAGATTTGTGTAATTGTAACGCATCAAGATGCTCGTACAAGCCGCAGGTGCTTACCCGTGTTCACGAAAATGTACACTGATATCAACGACAGGTCCAAAAACTTCAAATCTCCTCCGCAATTCAGCCTTTGTGATACCCTCGTCGAGTCTTCCTACATAAATAACTCTTCGTTCCTCCACCTGCCTCTGCTTCTCCCTGTCGTACCAGCCATCGTAAGGTCTCCTATAGGAGTTTGGTGGCGATCTGACATTCAAAAAGATCAAGTCAAATCCTTGTTTGGCGTCCCATTTTTCAAATTTCATTAAAATCAAATGCAATGGGTAATGCGGACTATATATTCGGACTATGTCTCACCGAAGTGCCGCTTTTTCACATGTTAACAGGACAAAAACTGAGCGTTTCTTGGTGAGAATCTTATTGCCAGTGAGCAGAGATAAAAAAGAAAAGAATGAAAATTGTATGCTGGATAGTAGGAAAATTATGACACGTCAAACTCGATCACACATGGGGAGAAACTCTAAAGATTCTGTTGTCGCTAATTGAAGCAAGGTGTTTACCTCCTCCAGTCTCTGTAGCCATGACTGCTCCTAGAGGAGCGCCGTCTGTGCCTATCATAACTTCTCCTGCGTTCGCGCCTTTCCGCTCTCCGATGACCTGACCACTTACTCCGTCCGAAATTCGACCGAGATGAAGACCTACAATCACGCGATTCGCGGACTCTTAGAGAGAGTTTCCTTTAGTATTTCTATATAGTCTTCATTTGACATTATCCCGCTGCCATTTTGAACCTCATATCGACTCGCGCGATTTCCTGCTCTAGCGCGAAGGTCAAACTCGGATTCCTAAACTTTGCGGGGGCGCATTGAGACCTCTCAGATTACTGAGAATTATGTTCAGGCTCGTGAGCTCACCTTGAAAATATTGGGGTTCTCCAAGTAAGCTTAGCGAGAACCTAAGTAACGTCGAAAACAACCTTTTTCTTTTAAATCTCAACGCTGTGCTTGGTCCAACATACCTGGAGCAACTGGAGTATCTTGAGGAAGACCTTGATCTTGACCTGGAAGACCTAGAACGTGATCGCGATGACCTCGACCTCGAACTGGAAGTAGATCTTGTGTGCGATCGAGAACGCGAAGACCAACTACTACTGGAACTGACGGAGCTACGTCGATGACTTATCCTTCTGCGGCGATTGTTGCTGCGCCTGCGTGATCTGCTCCTGCTCCTACTTCTGCTTCTGCTTCTGCTTCTGCTTCTGCTTCTACTCCTGCTCCTGCTCCTTGATCTCGATCGACTTGAGCTGGAAGTAACTCTGTGCTGTCTGTACCGTCGTTGTTTTCTGTCTTTCATTTGACTAACTCTGCAAGACATTAGAAACTCTTTGATTCATTCGGCAAGCTTATACGTGCACTTTTAAATAAATAAGAAATATTTTTTTAAATATATGTGATGCTCAAGCCTTGAGAAGACAGTTCTTTTTTTATTTCAAGGATATGAATTTCTGCAGACGTTGCAAATTATGACTAGTCCATCAGCATTACTCACCTCTTTTCCGCGTCATTTTCATCGGTGTTTTCGCTGGTCCTTGATGGACAGTCGAAAACTGTCTCGTTAGTCTGTATTGCCATTTCACGAGTAGGTGGTTTGGGTTTGACTTTCTCTTCTTCCACTTCAGCCTTCGGTTTTAATACGGAAACAATTTCTCTCTCGGACCATACTGGATTTTCAGGATCGTCCTTTATCGGTTCCGTCGTCGTCGACACGTGATGAATGTACACCAAAGTCATTGGCTGCACAGGAGAACTAGTTCTACTACTATCACTACGATTCTGTTCCCGTCTGCTTCTGTATTCAGCCAAATTTAGTTTTCTGCGCGGCGGTCTCTTTGTGTCTTCGCTTGTTATTTCACTCGAAACATCCTGAACGATGATGTTCTGCACTTCGTTGTTTGAGCTGTTAGTCGTAGTCACAATACTCTCGTTAGGATTGCTTGGCAAAATCGGAGGCTGCGGTACATTTGGCGGTTTCTTCAGGACGGAAACCATTTGCTTGACTTTGTGACCTCCACCGTCCACAGACTTTGTCTTGGTCAGAACACCTTTCCTCAACTGGAGTATACTAGTGGCGAGTGCTGACCTTATCTTCATTTCATACACTGGAGTAGGCTTGTTTGCCGACTTATTAGATACGTTAGAAATATTTACAGAAACTGCAGAATTCACGGAATTTATGGTATTCACGATCTTGGAATTCATTTGCTTGAGTTGACATTCCTTGAGCTGATCCTTAGTATGGTCGATCGTCGTTCCCTTAACTTTAGCTTCAGTCATCGTCTGCTCTTCGCTGGCATCGCTGACGTCACCAGATTCCAAACCACTGTCCTTCTTTGAGCTATTGTCCGTCCAGCGCTCTCCACCACAGCGCCTCATGTTATTCTTGCGACCGGCTGAACGTGCATGCTCCATATTTTTAGTATACATTATATAATAGTCTGATTGCCTAGAGCCGTCATCCTTGACAGGAGACGTTTTCTCACTGTCACTGGACTGTCTATCGTACTCACTGTTGCTGTCTGAGCTGCTGATAGCTGAACTAGCGCTACTGCAGTAGTCGTGATCCAATTGAACAGACCCGTCGATTCTTCCACTGGTATTCGGACTGTTGGCCACCTAGTGGAATACAATTGCCCGTTATACTTTGAGAATCAAGGATAAAGAATCTGGTACCATGGTGTAGTCAATAGTTATGTGTTATCACAGATACAATTATAATATTGCTTACTATTTTCAGTAGTTTATTACGTGAAAGTGTCGCCGCAGCATCTTGCATTCGTGTACCACTACTACGCGTTCCACTTTTTGTGTTGGGTATCGCGGGTATCACTGATATAACTTTTTTGCGCCCTGATGCCTGGTGTACAACATAGCATGATGGTCAGATTTACGATTAACTCCAGAGTGATACCAAAAAGAGAGACTGAAAATAGACTAAGAGCAATCACCTTTATCCTGTCGATAATTTCTTTTGGAAGAGAATCTCTGATATTTTGGTGTAACGTGGAATCTTGAGCCTTTGCTGGTTTCTTTATGGGAGTCAGCTGTAGTTTCTCCATGGACGGGCGAGCTTTATTTGAATAAAGTCGTACATCACTCCCTGTTACAAGTCGATCATTGCTACTAGAGAGTGTGAAATTCGTGACAGCTTCAGAGGCTTCGAATTGCTCCAAGAGACTCTTAACATCACCAGCTTCCAAAACTGACATTGTAAAATTGCATTTTGGTTTTACATTCTCATTACTACATGATTTTTTTATTATCATGTATTTCAAACTACCTGGTACTTGCTCGGACACTGTTTCCACATCAATACAGTCTTCACTGTCGGTTTCCAATTTGCGCTTAGCCTCCTTTCTTTGTTTCTTAGGCAGTTTATTTGTAACACCACCTGTCTTAAGCTTCGGCTGTTGGTCCTTTTTCGTTTCCTCGTTCACGATGTTCCTTTTCAGCTGCTTCTCAGAGTTGGAGTTAGGATCACAAAGACGTTCGCTCGTGGACGCGGTCTTCTCGGCTTTATCGTCGTCATCTCCCGTAATGTAGGAAGCCAGGTCGAACGTCCCATTTTTCACCGCACCACCTAATACAAGTAAATCTATTAAAATAATAATATTAAGCTCTTCATTGCGCTACTGTTGTACAACGTTGTAGTAAGCTGAACAAGGATTGGTCATCAGCCAACTAACAGTATATACATTATGTTTCGAAATTTTTATTTTCAAGTGATATTTCGTACACGTTTCTTAATTGAAGCAAAACGTGTGGACGAACACATATTTGTATAACGATTATATATCGTTGAAAAAAAATTTGTGGTACTGATCCAGTACAAAGAGAATATCGAGATGAAAAGCGATATCCTTTTGGTACCTTAAAATAAAATAAGTTACAAGTTCAGACAATGGTTAGTATGTACGTGTATGGAGCGCATTCATTCTTGTCACTGACATAACGCAGATCGTGACAGAAAACGAAACAGCACCTTCTACCGCATGCAATCGAAGTACCAGCGCGGAAAATAGTGTGTGTAACAAACCTAAATCATCATAATCAAAATCATCACACAGGGAAATTGCACGTTCACAATTGAGATTGGTCAGGTCAATATCAGGATCTATTTCGTCGACCGAGTCTAGCCCTACAACATCTACACAAACGATATGGATTATTTTTATGAGTCAGTGGATCCTGAAATATTTTATTGTCCTATAAAATTCATGGAATTAAGAATGGCATAGTTATAATTTTAGAACAAGATATCCAGTTCACCAGAAAATTGGTTATACCATTAATATAATATAACACTAGACAATAATAATAACTCCGCGAAATTCATTGTTGTTTTGTAAAATCTACTGAACTTTTGAGCGCGAGTATTTTTCCACATTGAACGGAAATTTCAGATCTAAAATAACATAATTGAAATTTTTTCACATACATTCACACAGGCCACTCGCACGCAAAAGCAGAAAGTAATTAAGCCTAGTAATCAAGTTCTTGCTTTTTAGTGTGTCATAAATAGAGCGTGCCAGAAGCATTATTCTAGAGTATAAGAGAAAACTAATTGTAAATAAAGCAAATTAGTTCAACAACATACGTAGGATTGTGTAAAGATAGAGTAGTTATTCCTTTCAAGCAAGTAAAATTATATATTGATGGAAAAAGAAAAGCATGAAGTGTGCAAAATTACCGCAATTTTCTTTTACGAAATATAAATCAAGTGTACAAAAAGCTAGAAGTGCACAATACATTGTTGAAATATACATACCTATATCCTTGTCACTCTGTTCTGATTCAGACATGCGTATCACTTTGAGACGGGGATGTTCAATGTCATTTGGTTTACTTCGTTTTCCAGATGGTGAGCGTTGGTTATTGTGACTTGATGGTTCATCTTGGAATATATTCTCTGGAAGATCTGTACTCATTTTCTCAGGCATACTCATGGTAAGGCTCACCATATCCTTCACATCCATGTCCTCTTCCATGTCCGAAGCCTGTAACAGTTCTGCATTATACAAATGTATTCTAAAAGGAACTAAAAAAACTGTACTTAGAATTGAAAACTCTACACCACCTGAAGATACCCAATATGCTCCTGCCAATCTGTGAGGACTTTAGCAAAGTCCTCCTTAGTATGCTCCATTTTAGGGATAACCGAAGCAACCCCAGAAACTGGTAGCACAGCTATATCTCCATTGAGCCTGAAGAAAATCACTAATCTTGTACAATTGTTACGATTAAGAATTCCCACTTTCATAGATTTTTGATTAGTTATTATATGAAATGTATGACTAGTTGCATTAAAAAAAAAAAAACAATATTAATTCTTACTCTTGTTCTGTGCCCCAAAGGCCAGCAGAAGTATCAATGCGATTTTCAATGTATCCATAATCATCGTGTACCATTTCCATTAGTGAACCCTGTGACTCCTCCAGCAAATTATGCTACAAAGAAATACTATAATGAAAAGTCTTTTCTAACTTAATGATAATTATCTTTAAAAAAAGGAATAGTGGAATACAGTATTAAAGAATGTGTTAAATAATAACTACCTGGTCCAAGGGCAGTGAAAAATCTGAAAAGTGTTCCTCATCGTGGAAATTTAAAAATCCTGCTTCCATGACACACTCACTGTTATATATTGGACGCCAGACTTGCTATAATAATCTGAAATCACAAATTCAAGTTGCCAAAAAAAACTTGAAGACTAAATGTAAGGCAAATATAATTTATATATATTCCCTTGAGCAAATAGACAGTGTACAATAATCCTTGTTAATTAATTAAAGCAACTTTAATAATTCTATAACAAGACAAACATCCTGGGTTTTACTACCAGACCTCTTTTACCTGAATAGGCTTAGTGTAATAGTTTATAGGGAAGTCTCTGAATATAAACCATTAGATTTAAGGATAAATACTACCATAATCAAGTTTTATCGGCACCGAGAAAAATGCATAACGGTACATTTTAAAGCCCGATGTACAGCACAGTGCATGACCATCACATGCTCACAACGAAGGTTATGTTTAAAACCTCGTTTTGCAACTGTAAATCACCTTTCATATAACGAAAGTTTCCTCGAAGAACCCCAATCAACACAACTGATAATACCCTAAAATCACTCCAAAAAACTCCAAACACTTGATGGGTAACAAAGTAATCGCTATGTTCGTGGAAGAGGTCAATAAGAGCACGCCGCCGTGCAAATCTCAGCGAATGCCAAAGCGGTGCCGTAGCCAAAGAACAACGGTACCGTTAACAGTCCGGTAAAACGGTTTAACCGCGTAAGTCGATATTTTACCTCGTGGCCGAGAAATCCTCGTGCACCACCTTACGTAATGCTACTTTGGAAAACGTGCGTTTTTCCTCAGAAAACAATGGTCGAGACACGCGGGTAAAGCACCCGCAAGTCGACGCACACAGTCAGACTCACCGAGCGGCCACACACAATCTCAAAGAGGCATTCACTTTGGCCGCTTTACTATTGAAACTAGGGGGCCACGCGCCATCCCGCGTATATGCATATACATACATATGCGCTCAGAAACACACGAGACGCCACACCTCCAGGGTTAACCCGTAGCGGCTGGAAATCAATCTGGAATCGTAGAGAAACCAGCGATATCTCTTATCGGCCGAGACGCGGGCGTCACTGGCTATTTTTTATACTATTCTTAGAATCAATGCGTTATTCTGGTGCGACGCATAACGTGTTTTATCATGTACCAGCTAGTATGTACATGCCTGCCTGCCTGCCTGCTTGCCTGCCGTCGTGAATGCTTGCTCGCTTGCCTGCTTGCCAGACGAGCCTCTGAGCCGCCTACATATTTAGCCCGGAATTCTTGGTATAAATAACGCCTGTTCACGTAACATCTAACGGCCCTGGCACACCAACCACCCTCGTTCTTCACTATATGTCGGCTACTTACTTTGAAACACATGCGATTCTCGATACTCTTTCCGACACCGTCACATGTGATCAGCACGTTCACTCGCACTTTTCCCGGCTGTGATCAGCACGCGACACTCACACTGACATTCACGCACGATCACACACGATCTACACACGGTGGCTGCGTTCTCTGCTCTGCCGACATGGACGCTAATACTAGCCACTGCGCAAGCGCGTAATAAGAACCGCTCTTTCCCTGAATCACGTGACCTACCATGTGATCAATTCGTCACTCGGTCGGTAACGAAATGAAGATTTGAATCATTATTCTTATGCGTCACGAATGTTGATGATTTCATTTTGGTTTTTGGGATGAACACTAATATTTTTTAGGAAAAAATGTTTTATTCGAATTCTTGACTGACTGTTGGAATATTTCAAATATCAGAAGTGTTGAGATTTTTGAAACTTTATAAGAAAAAATTGTTAATTATTGCACCTTAAACCACTCAGGAAATATTGTTAAAAATAAAAATCGTGCCTTTTCTTATTCTCTTACTTTTTAGTGAATTTGTCTCCTACTCTTGCATGGGATCATTTCTAACTGCTGTAAGTCGCCGGCTTGCAGCTGTCATTGACATTAATCTCATATTTTATAAATAAGCCTCATACAATTTTATGTGCTTAATGTTAAATACGTGATTTCGTGACATTCTTAATTGAATAGTAATTAACTTATTCTATTATTTATATCAGTTTATATACTGATCTTACTGTTACCTTTCATGATCGTTAAAGGAGTATTCTAGTCTAGAAATGTGAAAAAAAATTGATATTTTTTGTATGTTCTTAAAATACATGGTCTCGAAAATATGTCTGTGAAGCGTTACAATAAAATGCGCAAAATTGACGAAGTTATAGAGGTTTAAATTTGCGGTGCACGGTAGAATTATAAGTTAGAGACTCGCTCTAGTACTACTTAAGAGGCGAAATGTTGGATTTCCTTAAAATTAAGGCCAAACAGTTTCAAAATAATATTTACTGACAGTGTGTTTTAGTTTTAAATGAAATGAGCATAACACCAACCAATACTTATGATAGCTCATCTAAAACGTACTTATCAGGCGTTACACTTTCCGATCACACAGATATAGCGTCACATGCTTAACTTTCGTGTTAGCAGGTGTTGGCTAGTCGCTGGAAGCATATTGTTGGCTATCTTTTTACTGATGACAGCTGTAAAGGAGAAAATTTAAAAGCGTTCGTTTTGCAAATGATCGAAAAAGCAGAAACTGTGGGCATCGAGGAGAATTGGTAAAGAAGGCCAGCCTCCGTGTATTGTGTGTCTAAAACGGACTTTATAGCATTTCAACCCCCTCCAGAACTTCTATGCTGGTTCCAGCATATCTCCCGTGCCCACTGTGCCCACTAATCGTCAGACACAAAGTCCCATAAGTCCCATACTCTTTACTAGTATCTCTTTGGTGCTATGGGTCTAACATAAGAGTAATATGCTTCTGCGTGTTATCCTCTGTAGAAATAATAAGGATATTACTTGGGCCTGCTGTACTGGTAAAACGAAAACCTAAATGGAAGAAACATAGGTGCATCTGTCACATTCGTGTTTATTCGAAGTTAGGAAACGATGCAGTGTTCCATATTAGAGCATTCAAAGTTACCGCGCCATAAAGATGGCGGTGACTAACATAACACGACCTAACTTTACCGTAATCTCCAGACCACGCTCCAGACTTACTAGAGGGTTTCTATTGTAAGTCAAAGTATAACTACGCTTTGGCCAAGGGCGAAACGGTCCCATTGTTCCCGTTAACAATGTTCAAAACCGGGTTTTACCCGGTTAAAAAATATTCGCCCACCTGCCTGATCCATTACACTGCTACCTGATCCATCTTACCCTTACCTGGATCAAATTGAAACAGGAAAATTCCGTTTGGAGCATTTAGTTTTGGCTCGACTTCCGAACGGAGCAGACGAGAACGTAGTGCCGAAAATGGATAGAAAGGGCTCAAGAAAGAAACCTGCACGTGCAGATCGACCAAAAAAAAGAAAATTTAGAGGAAATCAACATTCTATAGAAAACGACACAAGTTTTACAAGTGCATCAGCAGAAAAATTGAGAAAGACGGGAGACGACGAAATTCACATCAATAGAGAACACGGTTATTGTATATTGAATTTTTTCACAGTTTTCGCCACAATCAGTTCAGTTGTTGTTTGCAAGGAGTGCAAAAATGAAATTCGTTTTAGTGAAACTAGTGCCCGTGGATTAGGTTTTAAAATTGCATTGGATTGCGATTGCGGTACACAATATATCAACTCGTGTCCGTTTGTTGACAGAGCATTTGAGATAAATCGTCGAATAGTTACAGCCATGCGATTGTTAGGGATTGGAAGACAAGGAATAAACTTATTTTGTGGCCTAATGGACATTGGAAATGGGCTTGCCATTAATACATATTATTCTTGTCTTGAAAACTTACATTGTGCAGCACAAGCTGTATACGAATCCGTGTTGAAAAAAGCCGTTGAAGAAGAAAAAGCAAAGAATGTTGAAAACGCAAATCCATTACTAGACTTGTCTGTGTCAGGAGATGGAACGTGGAAAAAGAAAGGATTCAGTTCGGTGTTTGGTGTTACTACACTAATCGGAAAATACAGCAACAAAGTGGTTGACTCAGTCATCAAAGCAAGTTATTGTCGAGCATGCGATTTGTGGAAGACGAAAACAGATACAAATGAGTATCAGGATTGGTTGAAAACTCATGAAGCCGAATGCTCCATAAACCTAGATGGTGGCGCAGGTAAATTGGAAGTGGATGCTGTGAATGAAATGTTTCTCAGATCGGTGGAAAAACACAGTGTGAAATATACATCGTACATAGGAGATGGCGATTGTAAGACCTTCAAAGCCGTTTTAGAGACTTGTCCATACGGTAACGAAAAGATAGTGAAGAAAAAAGAATGTATATTGCACGCGAAAAAGCGAATGGGCAGGAGACTTCGCGACGCAGAGGAAAAAAATAAAAGTATTGGTGGAAATGTTCCAGGAAAGTTGGCAAATGAAATAATGAGTGAGTTGGAAACATACTATGGTTTGGCCATTATGAGACATTCGGACTGTGTTCAAGAAATGAGGAATGCAGTGTGGGCAACATTTTACCATAAGAGCTCGACAGATGAAAATCCGCAACATACATACTGTCCTCCGGGTGCTGAAAGCTGGTGTAAGTGGCGTCGAGCAGAGGCTGCTGGAACCCTTGATGAATTTACTCATGATAAACCGCCTCTTGATGATACTGTTTTGAAAGCGCTTGAGCCCATTTATCAGGATTTTACATCAGATAATTTTTTAGAAAGATGTTTAGGAGCAAATACACAAAACAATAACGAATCTTTGAATTCATTGATTTGGACCTTTGCTCCTAAGCATGTGCATTCTGGACCAGCTATTGTTGAACTTGCCACATATTTAGCTGTCTGCATTTTTAATGAAGGCTTCGGTTCTATTTTACAAATTTTAAAAATAATGGGAATAACCATTGGTCAGCAAGCAAAGATATATGCCGATACACGAGACGAGGAGCGAATTGAGCGAACCGATAAACGAGCGTCAGATGCCTCAAAAGAAGACAGGAGTGCTCGCAGCAAAAATAGATTTGGTGAACAAGACTTCTTTGAAAAAGAAGGTGCCCTTTATGGCCTCGGATTGCCCGACTAACAGTAAGTGTCATATATTTCATATTAATCACATGTAAACGGTACGAGAAACATTCAACGCGTTTTTTTCAAAATTATGTTTTTCAAACTAGTGACGATGATATCTCTGGAACCAATCGTCTGATCGACTTGAAATTTTACATATACCTTTAATAAATGTCTCTCCCTCTCCCTCTCCCTCCCCCTCTCTCTCTCTCTCTCTCTCTTTCTTGTCTCAGTCGTCTTTCTTGATATTACTAATGAGGAGGATATTAGGCTGCAAAGAGCTTTAAACGCGTGCGTACGTTTTATATTGGGTCTGCGGAAATCGCAGCATATTACTCCTTATTATTGTTCTCTTAGGTAGCTGAAAGCCAAGGAGCGTCGACTGTATTTCCTTGGTACGCTAATTCGTCAAGCTATCTACACTCGTTTGCCAATTTTCATCTCGAACAAACTAGTTCTTAAGGGGACCAGAACAGATGCTGGTCATAATTTGCGTTCGGATGATTTGCAACTTGCTGTACCTTGTTGTCGTACTTCTACTTATCAACGTTCGGTACTCGTGTCTGGTATTCGACTCTGGAACTCCCTTCCAGTGGAAATTCGAGAGAAACCGTCACTAGAGTCTTTTAAGCGTTTGTTGTATGCCTACCTAATTGGCGATTTATCTAGTTAATAAGTTAGATTTAAGTATCGTTGAAGCTACGCTTATGTATATTTTATACTTACGGGATCATTCTCCCAGTATAATAAATATGGTTCTCTCTCTCTCTCTCTCTCGTCCATGCCAGATTTAAGTCCAAATTGTTAATATTGTTTTATGGCTCGCGAAAGATGAAAAAATATAGGCCGAAATCGATAGACAGTTTTTAAAGTGCCGCCATTTTTATTATTATTAAAGCTGGTACCGACGATAGACGCACTCATACAGAATAAGACTTTTTTGGTTTATTTGTTTTAGATGAGCAGAACGGCTGAAATCATTACCGACTGGAGAGAAATATTTGAACATGGTGTGTAACATTGCTTGTATTAAGGGTACCTATCAGTAATGTCATTTTGAAAACTGTTCAATAATTTTAAGAAACGACGTTACACATGGGTACCTCTAATAACTCATCGAAAATGAATTAATTCTATATGTAAATATATCATTAAATAAATGTAAAAAGTTTCACAATGAATCATACAATGGGTTTTTTAAAACCCAAAAATCAATCTCAAAATCCATCCCTAGACTAGAATACTCCCTTAATATACTATCAAAGGTTTCTTGGCATAGCTGTTCCAGGTACTGATGGCTTATTTGCTTTTCGATCAATTGTATAGTTTTAAGGTGGTTCGCCCAGTATCATAATAAGAGTATTCCTATTTTGGTGAATACCCTGTATATTGTTCATTACAAAAATATTTCTTACGTAATATATTATTTTTGAGATAAGCGGGAGGACAAAGATCCACCATGTTTAAAATTTTCATATCACATTGTTTAAATAATGTAGAAAAAAATTATTAAAGAATTCCAAAATTTTTTATTTTAAAATCATCGTAGTAATATTCGATGTAAAAGAAGTGTCTCCTAGAAATTTCATCCACTCTTACCACCTGGAAGCTGAAATATCTCGAAAAAAATATAGCTATTTTAACGTGCGAAGTATATCTATATAGTGCAGTTTTGGCTACTTTCATTCAATATATCTCGCACACTAGATGGTAACTTATTTTGAAATTTTGCACGCACGACTATTAAGCACCTGCCAAGAACATATACAAAATTCAGATTCATATTTTTGGAAGCGCCCTCATGATCGAACCACTTTAAACATGGATTTTTGACATAATCACCAAAATATAATAAATTCAAAAAGGATGCAATAAAAACAATTCAATTAATCTTTCTTCTGGTTAGATGGTTTTACCCTTTCCATTTGAGGTAAGTGCTAAATTCAGTCACTTGAAAATACCATTAGTCATTCATGTAAAACAAATCGTATATATTTTATACAGACTCTTAGACAGTTTGTTGTTAGCATAATCGTACAAAGTTACCGACTATGCTTATGAATACGCTGCACACTTTGACCGTGAACAAAGTTACCGACCTTATGAAGATGTCGGTTACTTTGCGCACCATTATAATCACAGTGAAATCAGTAACCAATATTAAGAGACGTAAAAACGTCCTACAGGCCTTCAATAATGACACTTTCTCGATGAAAATAGGACCCATAAATACGAATGGCATTACCCGAGTTTAAATGATGTATTTTCATTTTGGTGAGAATATGAAAAATTAATATTTGTTACTAAGCAATCTCGTGTCGAGATTAAAAGAAAGCAAGTGCAAGGGTTGCGTAACAGCGTTTCACTTTCCACATTTTCTATGAAAATAAGTGTAAATAAATTCAACATTGGAGACATTGCAGTACCATGTATCGTGCAATGATGGAAGCACTGTCGGTGCGGATGATTCTACATAATTTTCATTTGAATCATGATCACAATTTATGTATATTTTAGAGTAATGAGCTTCCCTTTACAGGAATTCGTTCCAGTGTTGATAATCTTAAATCATTGCACGTTCGACTAAACACGATGAATGCTTGTTTGTCATACTAAACGCAATATGGAAAAGTTGAAACGCAATCGCGTATGTTTTCGGTATCAATTGTACTTTTCATCGTGTATTATAGAACGTTAATACTTACGTGTATATAATATTTTTACCATTTTTATTACCATAGATTTCTTTAATCAATATTAGATTCTTTATAAATATCGGTACTAGAACCGTTCGAGCGTGTAACTACATTTAACGGTTCATCAACATGTGGGCGGAACCGTCTCTGCATATGTATTTATTGCCTGTCTTCGAACTATCAGAATATCCTACGATAACGCGTAAACCCACGAAGGAAGAACATTTCATGAGAACACAGTTCGTTGTTCTATATTAAATTTAATACGTTTCCGGGAGTTGAAGCAGGCGGAGGTTGGAGTCATTTCGATAGGCAGTTTGACGTTTCTGGTTGTGGTGAACGTGGAAGGAAAAAGATGGCTACCGTCTGGTGACGTTCGTCCGCAATTGCAGCTATCAAATGCTCTTAAAAACATCTGGCGGCTAATTCTCGCTGTTCTTGCGGTAGTTTCTCCACGAAAAAGTGCGCGCAGAAGTGCGTGAATAAGTAAAAAGTGAAATGATGAACATGTGGAAAGTGCGGGAACTGATGGACAAGGCGTAAGTTTCACTGAGTTCTGGCAATACACGCGACCTAACCTTGCTTTTGCTCCATTACGATCCTTTTCAATTCGTTTATTAATTTCTCATTAATCTATTGCGTTTTGTGTATATTTAACCATTTATACATCCTAGAACTATTCGTATCTGGCTTTATGTGAATTACACATGTGGCTAACGAATGAGCGAAATTGTACGCTCAAGGAAAAGAGAATGCATTAAGTAGCAAAAACTAGTCCAGTGGGATTGTATGTACAGACCATTTCAAGTTTGTCTCACCCGCAGGCGGTTTTATCGACAATATCTTATTCATTTAGCCAGCCATCGTCCTTTGATTTTACAGATATTTTTGGTTATTTTAATTATTACATTACAGTTATGCTATATAATTATAATATAACTGTATATGCATTCTTGAAATCTATAGAGGCCAAGTTTCCATTTTCTGTTTCCCTCTAAATTATTGGAGTTAATCAAGCTCATGGAATTACATTATGTCTTTATTGATAAGGATACATACTATTGTACGTAGTAGAATATTATTGCCTTCAATTATTGAAAGTATTACATAAAGGTCATAAGAATGATAAAATTAACATTGTCAAAGGACATTTAAATTTCCCTTTACAGTTATCACTAGTATATAATATATGATATGAGAATGATATCAAGTTAGTTTAATTATATTGTAGAATTTGTGAATATCTTATTCACCTTGAAATCTGTGAAGTCGAACGTAATACAAACGTATTTCAAATTAAAAACCTATTTTAAAGTTTCAAGTGCATTAAATGAGATTTACACTGTAGTATAATAAAGTAAATGACCAATTGAATCAGCAGGGGACAGGGCTTATTTCATTGAGATCAGGTCATGGTCAACTGTTTACCCATATAACTGAATCATCTTGCACAATTACAAGTGAAAAGACATCTGGAAATCAACCAAACTTATGGAATAAGTATTCCATTGCAGAGAAGAGTTATATTACAATTAGGAGACTTAGTTAAGCAAACTCATATCGTCAAAATTTCTAATACTAGGGAAAAAAGATAAGATAACACTAATTTTTATGTTGAATTGAAGGACAAAAATCTTATTGTAAACGATGTCTTTTTATTTAGGCTTCATGGTACAATTTCATTATATCTACTTTCAAATGAGAAAATACAAATAAGATAAAAAGTGTATTGGTATTCTCTTATTCTATCACAAAGAGGCCACTTCTATTGTTATGTTTTCTAATGAACTGTATTTTTTACATACAATTAAAAGTTTTGTAATTGACCTATTTGCTTTTTATCTACGAGCATCACATTGTAACTACAATGTAAATATCAATTATATGTAGACGTACTGCTTTTATTCATGAAATAGCTCTCAGTGTTTTTTGCATTTTACAAGTGCCACTGCGCCAATCAATGATCTGTAGAAGGCTGTTAATGCATTGGACACATACAGTGCTAATGTTGGTTTATATAAATATATATAACATTGTAATTCAACACATAGATATATTATACAACACTAGATAAGAAGTAATTTGCTTAGCCATTTTTATCTGACATAGCATCCTATGTACATTTGGTAAACTCATTGCAACTCATGGATCTTGTGACATTTAAAGCTCCAGAATTCGTCAAACTCTGAACAAACATACTATACTAATGTGTTATATAGTGTAAATTATGTTCCACCTATGAATTATACATATGTGATTTGGCAAAGCCATCTTCTTATGATATTCACTGTTAAAGAATCTTCTAGACCTCACATTTTACTTGTTGATCGACTACAAATCTAAACGATCGATAAAGTAGGTCTGAAAAATATTCTAATCTCATAAATATGCACGATGCATTGTCTGATCATGAACATATTTCATTAATACTTTATACAGAACATAGAAAATGAAACTTCAGAAACAAAGTAAACAATCCAATGTTTCCCATTACAGGACTAATGTAGTTATGAACTACACAGAGACAGAAGCAAAAGTTCGAGAAGCTACGAACGATGATGCCTGGGGTCCTACTGGTAAGATTTAAAAATAAATTCCACATCTTATCTCGTGATTAATAGGTTTATTTAAAATGATGTACGTTAATGTTTTTGATCTCCCTATATCATTGATATATTATCGTTGAAAGTACAAGTTGATTTTTATTACAGTGCATGATAAACAGTAAACTGGTTTCGTATCGACGGGCACAGATTCCTCTGATTAGGAAAATTTCTCTATCATTCTACCGCTTGGCCATTCACATAGATATGCTCCAACGATCTTGTATTACGTTATTTTCAGGCGCCATGATGCAGGAATTAGCCCAGGCAACATTCACATACGAGCAATTTCCTGAAGTGATGTCCATGCTCTGGAAGAGAATGTTGCAGGAAAACAAACGTAACTGGCGTCGCACATACAAAGTATTAAAACTTTTTTTATCATTCAAATTCAGTAATTATTAATCGCGCATCAAAGATACAGAAAAGATAACGAGCTTTGACAACTAATGAACTCATTGAATTTCTATAGCCTATTATTACTACATTAACAAATGGCTCCTAAAGCTATTGTAACTCAACTAGAGGGGGGGATAGTATACCGTGACTACGCAGAATACCAACTGTTACGGAACTCAACTCCCGTAACAGTCTATCATTTGTAATCCAGTACTGTATACCACGATAGTTTTGCAATGTATTGCAACTCGGTGCCTCAAATTACGCAGAGCTACGTATCGCTATCGTAATGAATGATTGATCGTCATTGTAGAAAGATTGTTTTTATTTGTATTGCAGGCTTTGCTCCTGCTTAACTACTTGGTTCGCAACGGTTCGGAGCGTGTGGTAACGTCATCTCGTGAACACATCTATGACCTGCGATCCCTTGAAAATTACACGTATATCGATGAATTTGGCAAGGATCAAGGAATAAATATCAGGCACAAAGTCAGGGAATTGATCGATTTCATCCAAGATGACGATAAGTTGCGAGAGGAGAGAAAGAAAGCCAAAAAGAATAAGGATAAGTATGTTGGCATGTCTAGCGAAGCCATGGGCATGCGATTCGGCGGTGGAGACAGGTGGACGGACAGTCCAAAGTGGACTAAACCAAGTATAGACAGTTACAATGATTGGGACAGAGATAGCCGAGGAAGGGGATTCGAAGATGGTAACAACAGGTTCGCATTTATATTCTAAACTGATTAACGATTGTTCATGGAACCCATAGATCAACTTCTGTATCTAAGACTTGAAGAACTAAGTTATTTTATCCTAACTTATTACATCGCAGCGATGATGGAGAAAGAGAAGACTCGGATAACGACACGCATTCCAGCCCACGAAGAGGTGGGCGAGAATATAGAGATACAGCTGAGACTATTGATAGAGTTAGTAAAACATCTCGATCTTCAACACCTTCTGCAAATGCTTCTCCGGCTAGAACAGTCAGAACCATTAAAAAGGTTGATCTGGGAGCTGCAGCCAATTACGGAAAGGAACAGTCTAATGTAAGAAATTAGAAATATAACTGTTTCATTTCATGCTCCATTTTATCATAATACAAAGCATTATTTTTATAATAATTTTTATACAATCGTGAAATCATGCAATCATAGAAGCATTAATTATGAATTTACAGAATAGTACTCCGACAAAGCAAGGGAATCTAATGTCATCGCCGGTAAAGCAGCAGAAAAGTAAGAACGATATATTGAACGATATCTTCGATTCTCAAAACGACAACAATACCACCGCGAATGCTGATAACGACGATGACTTCAATCCAAGAGCCAATAACTATACGCCATTACAAACTCAGAATGCCAATGCCGACTTTGGTGATTTTGCTAGTGCATTCAACAATCCAGCAGCCAAAACGAACGACAACAACGACGAATTCGCTGACTTTACATCCGCATTTAATTCCGGGGTAACCATTTCCAATCCACCAGCTGCTCAGCTGCAAGCTCCGCAAGCACAAATTTCGCTAATGGGTGCAACAATACCAAATATTGGCAATCCAATGGCCGGCAACGTGACCAATCCGCTAATGGTCGGTGCTCAGTCAACGGCTGCACCAACCTTTGGAAATCTCGGAAGTGCAAATATACTTCCACAGAATTCGGCAATGGGGAATAATCTTTTCAATTCATTGCCGCCGCAGGGAGTCAACAATCAACTCGAAGCTCTGAACAATAGCAATAACAATGCAGGTAATTATTTATGATACTGTATTCAAAAGAATTTGGATTACATTTCCTACATAGAATAATATTATACTTACAGCTGCTTCCAATACAGACCTTCTAGCAGATTTGGGTGGTTTCAGTTCTTTGCCCACGATTTCACCAATTGTGCAAACAAACAATGTCAACAATGCGGATGTATTCAATACTTCCAGTCCCACACCCACTGTAAATCCCATTGACTTTAATACAGGTAAGAGAAATGTTTAACCTAACGATATAAGATTCGTTATCTCGGCATTGGGTGCATGATAACAATGTCTACTTTTGGTATTTTGAAATCGATCATAGTTCGATTAGGCAGTCGAATGTTTGTAGCGTATAAAATAATGTGTACGCTGACCTCACTTAGCCTGGAGAAGTAATGCCCCCAAGTCAGCCTTTCGTTACAGCCTCAAGACCCGAAGAAAGCGTCGCGACAGTGGGAAATGCCATAAATAGCGCAACTGACCGACTTTTGGAAACGCTACACGTCATCGAGATTTTTAAAAACCATACTAATCTGCAGACGCTGAGGTCCAGCATTGCTAACTATCTTAAATTCTTGCCTGGACCGATTACACCACAGAAATATACCGGACTGGATTCTGATAAAAAAATTGATAGCATACTTCACGGCCAAATTGTGGAAGGTGTTATCGAGAAATTTGATCATAACTGGCCTTTGAATAACGGAACTTTAGATCCCTTACTAAAGGAACTAATCGTCGTAGAAGGTTCCTCGTGTCTCGTATTACACGAAACATTGGTCCCTTTAACTGATGCACTTAAACAAACGCAGAATGAAAGAAATAAATTCGTAATCGTACAAATCTTGGAAGAATTAATTAAAAGCGATGCAATATATTCTGCGATGGTAAAGGCTTGTAAAACGGAAGGTACGAATGAATTTGAACGAGATGAATTAGAACAAAGTTGGCGCAAAACGGTGCAAATTTTATTATCTTTGCCCAATAGAATTGCCAATGCGTTAAAGGGTAAAATGCCTGATGTCTTTGTACCTAATACATATGCAAAGATTATAAATTTTCACGTCGCACGGTCAATAGCATTTATAAACGAGGGAATTCGATACTCTTCCACAAAACCAGATATCAAAATTCTCTCTATTTTAATCAGTAAAGTAGCTCTCATTACGGATAGTACCAGCTGTACTTGTTTAATCGATATAATCTCAGAATGGTGCATTGCTAATAAAAATGATATCAAACATTTCGTGCATACGGTACTGCGTGAATTAGATAGATTAAGCATAGAATCGATTGCTGTATTATTTCTGAAGCGATGTGACCCAAAATTTGGTGTCTCCGATTGCTTTGGCAATTTATCAACAGATGCAAATTGGAAGTATGTGTTGACAGTAAAGATTCCATTGATGTCATACTATGAAGAGGAAAACTTGATGATCAATTTAATCTCGTACTTATCTTACTCGCAGAAAAACGATCGAATTTTAGTTGAACTGTTGATAAAGCTATTGGATGTTTGGGGAGATAGAAGTGCACTTAATCACACTTCAATGCAACAGCATGAATACATCACGAAACTGATTGTCCTATCAATGAAAATGACGAAGGGTCACTTGAAACGAGATGAAAAAGACAATGTACAAAGATTACTATTTTCTGGAGTTCCTGCTCATCTGGAATCCCCACAAATCTTATTGAGGGCTATAGGTATGATAACTGGGGAAATTGGAACGACCATTTTAACTGAATCTGAAGATTCTCCAAAATTGCAATTTGAATATGATAACATGCCACAAGAAGTTATGACATTGGTAGAGAAATTAAAGCTTTTGGGCACAATTAATCACAAAGGAAAACCAAATGAAAGGTGTAATGAAAGAGAGGAATTAATTCTCAATGATATTGAATTCTCCACTTTGGGAGACAAAAGACTGTATCAATTAGGTATTGAATGTAAGATTTTGTCTGCACTTATGAATGACGTTAAAGAACCACTTAAAATTCAAGAAGAGAACACAGTATCAAGGAAAGAGGAAGAACACAAACCAACTGATAATACGAGAAGTACGAAGTGCGAAACCCTCGATGAAGATGACCTCGATAGCGACGATGATTTAGTTCCTTACGATATGTCTAATGATACTAAAATATCAGAAAAACAACGACCCGCATACTTACGAGACTTGCGGGATAACTTAACAGATACACAAGCCAATACCGATCCTGATATTTTTACACAAAGCATGAATGTTTGCGAAGAGTTAATCCTCTCACAACTACCTGGTGATGATGTTTCCTTTGGCATAGAACTACTGGAAATCCTCGTGACACTACGTGAAAATTGTTATGTTGAAAACTTCGAGTTATTAACATTTAAATCTTGCGTAGCAATCGTGACTGTATTTCCCAAAGAAGCTGCAGAATATCTTTGCCGAGAGTTTCATACAGAAATATCGAAATACTCCATAACGCAAAGAATATTTTTCCTGAACATTCTAGCAGAATCCGCTAGGAGGCTATCAAAAGTTGAAACAGAAACGCATGATGTGCATACAGAAAGTCATAAAATTGAAACACAGCCAAAGCGAGTAAAGTCTAAACCGCTATCACTTTTTATAGACACTGAAAAAACTACTCAAGAAACTCTCTTCGATGATGATTTTGAGGTAGCGACAGTTAATGAATCTGAAATCGACTGGGAAGATATAGTACGAAAGAGAATAGAATCCAATACAAAACGCTTTGCTCACCAATCGAAGATTCCAAGGATTACAAAGAATAAATTTGGAAATGTAGTATCCTCTTTCTTTTATCCCCTCTTATATGGATTTGGAAGAAAGGACACATGCATGTACAATACACCAAAGTCCTTTGTGGATCAGGAAAATATTTTACTCATCCACTTTTTGAAAACCTTGTCTACTATCGTTGTGGCAGCGCAAAATTGTCCACTTGCTCCAAAAATGGGAAAAGATGTTCTGGAGTTGGCTTGGACTTTGAGATATCACGACGAAGCTAAAATCAGATTGGCTGTAATAGAAAACGTTGCATCTGTAGTGATAGCTGTGCCAAAGCAGTTTTTATTAAACGAACTTTTTGAGCCACTCATGGAAATTAGGTTGTGGCTTATGGATGTGTCACAAAACACATTCAGAGGAGATCCTGATAATAATTGTAGAAATTTAGGAAGAAACGTTGTGTCATTGATTGATTCCGCTATTGGTTCTACGCTGAATAACATGTAAATAATCAAACACTCTAAAAACAATTAGAACTGTTTCTGTTTGTAAGATTTTTGTATCAATTTAAGGACGTAACTTTATATTATCATATCGTTTAATCTCTGATGTAATGCTTACAATCATCAATATATCATTTTACTACATTCAGTCATCGTATCAGTTCATTTAAATATATAATTTGAACCTATATGCAAGGAAAGATGTATAACAATTTTGCGTATGTATTTAAAAAATGTATACCATTGTCATATTTAGGATCGATGGGAGTATCACCTGTCGGTAATCTTCTTACTCCAATGTCAACCAACGTTAAGACATCGTCTTCAAATAATACATCCTCAGCCCAAGTTGGCTCAACATGGGCTGGAGCAGGACTAAATATTGACCTTGACAATATTATGGGAAGCAAAACAAAACAGACAGGACCAGCACCAACTATGAATCAATTGGCCAGTAACAGTCCGCAGCATCAAGCCAAGTCTATGGGTAAATAACCAAAGATTATTTAAAAGGAAACCACTAACCAACACCTAACAATGAATTCTCGTAATGTCATAATCATCATCAGTTTTCTAATCTCACTTTTGTTCCACTTCTCTTATAAAGAGGATATCTTTTCAGCAGTATCTACAACCGGATATTCCTCGGCAATGATGCAGCCACAGTCTCAAGCTAATCCAGCATTCTTTCCTGCGTTCCAATGAGACAGATTCATCCGATAAACCTGTCCGACAATCGGAAACATGTTGTTCTGGGGTAGATATTACAATTAGTGGATAAATCATTAAGGCTTGCTATAGTCGATCCATTCCATCGTTAAAATTGCATTTTTTAATGACCATCACGCAGACATAATAGAGTATATCTCCAAAATGTACAGGGTTAAAATTCATTAGCCGCCAAATGATATTGGGGCAAAAATCCCTCTTGAATGTTGTGTTTCTAATCCAGGAAGCTTTTGTTAGTATATAGAGAACTAAGAGTAATTGAATTTTCATTGTAGATATTATAATTTCAAGCAATATCACTTTCTAAATTGGGGACAACTAATTCGACTGTTACAAGATCCGAACAAGTTTCTTTCATGAAAGACGTTAGAGTGGCGAATAAATCTGTAATTAAGTGAAACAAAGAAAAGACACATGGCAATGCGAAACTCTCGTCGATTGTAAGTTAAAAATTCGTGGAGGTAACTATAGCAGGCCCCTATTAGATAGGTACCAAATTTGTATGAACGAATACAAATTGATATGTGGTATGAGGACGTGGCTGTGTCAGAACCTTTGACGATGAAGGAAGGAGACAAAAGTGAAATACGAGATACAATTTTGAATTTTCTCGCACGATGGTTTAAACGTTGGATAGCAGCTTGGTAAATTAATCTTTAGAATGTCATATGTAAGCATCCTATTCACATTTATTCAGGATAGTGGTGTAACGTTTAATCCATGAAATACAGTAATCTTCCTTGATTCGAACCACCTAAAGCACGTCGTGGTATGGAAAAGTGTACATTATGGAAAGGATACATGAGAGAAATCAATGCATTACGCGTTTTATGCGTAATTCAATGATACATTTTGCAGATCATACTATTATAAATGTGTCAATAAATGTTCATGGCATATTTCTACACAGAGAGAAATCGTCAAGTAATTGATTCAGTGGCGTACAACAGCATCTCGACGCTGTATCAGGTTTTTGGAATGATTGTTACATTCGCAGAGAGTATGAATATTAACAAGATATTGATAAAAATCAATTTTATTCGTGTGCTACGATCTACGAAAAAAAATTCTGTACCAATCATCAGTTCATAATAACGGGTGTACTTTACTATCGATTTTCGATAAGTAATCATTGTTAAAGGTACTTGTCTTTAAGTAAGAATGAAATTGTTGACGATACGTGCTTCCCCGACACAAATTTAGTTTTGCACAAAAAATGCATTATATATAAGATAAATCAAGATGTGCAAAGTATAACGATATCGAATCTTGTAAAGATACGGGATAATGGAAGATCAAGTTTTACTATGCTGCAGTAGCACAACAAAAATTGCCCAATAGCCTGTCAAATAACTCGGAAATTAGATTTGTCTATATGCAAGCGATTATTTTCGTGAAAATATCAACATGCTCTAAAATAAGGATACATCGATGTAATCTCTCGACCATAAACACTCATATGGCGGTATGAGATTTTCGTCTTTTCACAATACTGATATAAAACAGGATCGCCCAAACAACCGAACAGTAAACTTCACTTTTGTATAATATGCGAAGAATTTTAAACGTTATTAATAATTTCTTAAAAAGGTCATCTTGATGTACCCCTCCGATTTCAAAGAAACCATGGTGATGTATGTTTTACAAACTCTGTGCTATGGCAGGACACGTATTTGTCGTTACTTGCGTAAATACAGTTTCAAAGAGATAAAATCGCCAAAAATAAAACAAAAAATTATGTCACTTAGATTTTATCGTCAGTCATAAAAGAATGACACCTTAAACCAAACTCGTCATTTGGTTATAGATTTAGAATTCAACAACAAAGTTATAGAATTATTTAATGTCAAAGACATTGTATGATAATGATTTATTTAGTTCTAATTAACGGTATATATGTTTGACATGTCACCTTCAGCAGTATAAATTCTGAAAATGTAGAGCAACTTCCTCGCAATACGAAGAAATGTATAAATGAAAAATACGTGTCACATACCGTAGCATTTGAAAACCAGATAAGTTTCATTAAAATCGAATATGACACAACAAAGTGATGTCTCTACTGTTATAGCCGTTCAGTACTTAGTATGATGGATGCATATCTTTCGAGATGAATGTTGAATCAATCACTTAAGTAAGCAGATAGTTATTAGTAATTAATTAATTACGTATTTCTTAAGTTAGCTAGTTTTTCTTTCTACGTATAAGTGGCAAATGTTAGTGATTAATTAAGGGACTTTGCTGCATTTATATGTTGGATCGTGGCACGTTTGTTGTGGAAATTGAGTTTCGAAACTCCACATTTGATTTAAACAATCAGGTACGATATGTGCGATGAAATATTTCTGTAAATGTAAATTTCGGTAACCGCGGTTTGGTGCCTTCGAATGAAAGAGAGAATAACTGTATTCGAATGAATGTCGTTATTTTTAAGGGTCCACTGTGCGAAATATGACAGGATGTCAGTGTATGCAGCAAAGCCTAATTTTAGCAATATATATATTCTATATAAGGATAATAAATATTATCCAAGGATTAATTTTTTTATCGTTGTATATTCATTAAAATATCTATTTGCGATAGAACAGTCGTCTAGCCATGCAAAACGTTCCGAAAAGTCTTTTCTTACTTTCAAGCCCGAGGCAAGTCTCGTGTCCTGGATTCTTTGTACCTCCCCACCCAAGAGACTGAATTTTTTCCCCTCATTTTCTTTAAATCTCATTACTCGTGCATTTAATACAGGGTGAGATATGTAAAATGGATAAGAATAGAGTTTCACGGACTATTAAAGGTATATTAATATATATATGTAATTGATACGGTATGAACGTGAATTGATGTGGTGTTTTATACTATGGTACATGCACCACCATTTGATACAAAACACTGGAAAGGCATTGCAGAAAAATTCGCGACACTGTTTTTTACTATATATAAGTATTGTGAACATCAATTGTCCAGATTCAGATTCTTCATTCGGGATCGAGCATCTACTAGGACAGTATTGAGTGAACGTCAATGAACGATTATTTGATGAGGCATATATTATCTAATAGAAGGTTTTGACTGTGGACTTTAATTACAATTCATTAATTGCGGCTGTACTCTTCTATACTTACATGAACTATGCATTTTGGAAAACTGCAAATTGTACAAATCGATGGATGACGAATGAATTTTGTAAAAGCAGCATTCTACTTTTTGATAATAACATGCGTTAATTACATATCTTTTTCCGTATAATTGATATCTATCGATATTGCACTGACAACGATGCAGAAATCATTCGGTCGTGCAGCATTTCAAAAATGATATTGCTTGAAAGAGAAGTTTTGGTTGTTAAGGGGGAGGCAAGAGAATTGGATTAAAATCCAGACAGGAAATCGTATAAAGAATACCAAGGTCTATAGTAAAAATTGTTTGAAATTAAGGTGTATATTAATGAGGCAGGCCTACTGGGTTATTGCGTAAAATGTGAATTGTAGAGTAGAACAAAACGTATCGATGCACGAGACAGAATTTTATTTAGATTGAGTGAATTTCCTATTGATTCTTTTTTTTTCAGGCGTGGCGAAGGCTATTTTGCGAATAACTTTCGTATTTGTACAAACTAAAAACTGTGTCGTTGTAAATTATTGAATTGATACTCTTTGATCGATAATCATTGATAAAGTGTAATCAGGTCAGAGATGAGAATGTGCATCGGTACAAAATCAATACTTGCACACATAATTAATGATTACAAACTCCACACAGTTGTCAGTAGATTTTCATTGTATTATAAACAACAATTGTAAGTAATAATTCAAATATTTATACCTATGTTACAGTTTACTTTTACCATTATTAAATGCTCATTGGTGCTGGTATTAATATAATGTATTGTGTACAGTTCTTTATTGCAATGAATATCCTTTCTGAACAGCTGTTATCCTTTCCTTTTTTAACATTGAAATAAGTTTTGATTATAGCACAATGAATGAGAGTAAATTTTAGCTTTACGCATCCATTTATTACTTAATAATTAATATACATTCTCTCTTGTTTCAAATATTGTGAAGACCTTGAATGATTTGAAGTGTTGAAATGCTACTGAATGGTCAATGATCAATGATATTTGAAATGTAATGGAAAACCTACTGAACTAGTAACTTCTGACGATCATTGAAGATTTTTCTTTGCTGCATTGTTGTTGATTCCATGTTGATTCTGGTTCAATGCATACCTCGGAAGTATAGATTTTATATTCACTAAATGCACATATTTTTATCTTGAAGTACTGCAACTAATACTTAAATGAATCGGTACGTACAAAAATCATTGTAATTAATTGGTCAAACTTGTCATTGCTGTAAAAAGTAAATCATTATCTAAATATTGTCAATATTATACATTGGATTTGAAGGCAATTAATCTAATGTTGTCAAGCAGATCACAAAAAATAGTACAAATTTGATATAAAGATGAAGTCTTTAGGAATATTCACGTCATACATATATTTGCGGCAGTTTGGCCAATTAATTAGTCGCGACATGCAAACTATTTACATATTTAGTAATTTAACTTTGCAAGGCATGTACAAAATGTTATAACGCGAGGTACAGTTTGCACTCGAACATTTTTCAGCATTCCTCTGTATTGAACATAATTTTTTTCTCAATTTATAATTTGATCGCAATATTCTTAATGAGGTTATCGATATTGATCATTATGATTCAGATAAGAAATGTCGATCAATTTACCTCAACCACAAGATTTATTATTTTATGATGCCCCTGAATCAACATCACAATATGTATGAGCACCATTATTGCCATTCTATAGCTTCGCATAAGTAACTTCGTAAATTATGCCTTGTTATAAAACGAATGGCGCATGTCCCATTAGTTTGTACTAAAGCTAAATGTAATTTCTCGTTATACAGTTAGAAGAAGGAAAAGAACCAGCGGTAAACATTGAGTATCGTTATGCTTCATTCATCTCCATTAATCTTTGACTTCTTCTTCTTCTTCTTTTTCTTTGGAACATCTTCATTGTTCTCTGGCTCTGCAGATACGTCTTCAGATACTCCATTCGATTTTCCATTTTCTAGTACTTCACTCTTTCGCTTTTTATCTTTCTTCTTCTTTTTCTTCGGGGATTCCTCCTCTATACTGGCTATAACAGTCGCAGCTTCCTCTAATGCTTCCTTCATTACGTCAATATTCTTTTTCGGAATATCTCCAGTCTCATAAAACTTCAGTCTGTCCTCGACTTGTTGACGTAATTTCTCACCAAAAACATTCGTAGGATTATCAGCGAAACAATCGATTCTGGATGCGATTGAACATTTGTTAGCCAAGTATCTTGAAATTCTACCCTTATTTTTTGTGCCCGCTCGACCGATGAATGTCGAATGGAACAGCAATCCATATTTTGGAGTATTTCCTCGTGTTTTTAGTGCTCTGAATAGAGCCTTCTCAGCTCCAAGGATTTGTACAGTGGATGCAGGATATTTAGCCAGGTTCGTTAACGAACCGGCATGAGCGATGAGTCTTGCACCAACTTGATCTCCGATTAGTGTGGCTAAGTTTGGAGCAACTCCGGCCATTTTTGCTCGTAAATATTCTGCAAGTTGTTTCCTATAGTCAGCCAAAGCGATTACACGACCAGCAAACATCTCGATGTTTAAGAGATCCACAGGACTTATGTCCATCCCCATTGACGATTTTGATGCGTCGATAATAGCCTGAGCTTTGGCTGTATCCATTACGATCTCTTCTAACGCCTCCAACTTTTCATTGTTAAGTTCTTTACGATTTTTAATAAGCTGTGCCACCTTAGCATACATGTAATTTTCTGGTACGATTTTTACAAGCTCTGGGAAGTGATAACTATACCATTCGCTGTAAATGAACAAGAATCAATCATAAGTGATATGATTGGAGCAAATAAGTAATTTATAGTTTTTTACATAATGGTAATAATGAAACTTCTTTGTTCTGAACATATTTAACTTTTAAAGAGAAATTTCTTTACAACCTTTAATTAAATACTCACCGTATACGCATGCTAAAAGTATTAACGTCTTTGTCTAGTTGATCCAGCAACGCGATACTTTGAATAATCATGTTATCCACACGGTTCACATTAAACTTGACTTTGGCTCGAGAATAACTATGGCCAAGACCAAGCTGTGCAATCCCTGAGCTCTTGGCAGTGAATCCTTTTACCAAGTTGTGGAAATGGAATCGTATTCCTCGAATAATTTCAGGAACAGCACCAGTATGGTCACATTTTATACCCAGTGTTTCAGTAATACTTGCACCAAGTTTTGGATCAGATATACCAAGTACTACCTTCTCTTTTTTTCCAGCTTTTGGAACACTCGAATCTAGGAAGAGTTGCAGATCCTCTGAAACTATACCTTCAGAAATACTATTTATATTCTCCAAAGCCGCAAGAGCTGTTTTAAATGGTGAAAAAGCAACAAGTTTCACAACTCCATTGAACCGAGCCAAGTCTGTTACAGATGCCTCAACTTGAGGAAGTAGCATTCCAACTTCTTCAAATTCTTTCACACTGAACAGGGCAAAGCCTGCAGCATGTTCATACAAAACATAAAGTTTTGTAGCCTGTAACAATAAATAAAGGTATGAGCTAAGATTTTTCTTTTGACATTGTCACATAAACAAACACAGTGTGCAATATCGATGACAAATGACATTACTTAATATATAAATATAACAATGAAATGCTATGTTTGGATGTTTTTAAATCATTCATCATCCAAATTTCTCCGGTAATTCAGGTTATATTCTGACACGCTGCTATGTTTACATTTTAATTTAATACATCTTAAACCGTTGTATGCACAGAACCATTGTAGCAGAAATACACGTTACGTTTAAGGTTTATTATGAAAAAATTATCTTACCATAATTTTGCTCTTCCTATTTACTTTTCACAATTACAAAATATTACATGCACATCACCACGTCCCAAGCGTGACCATGTGTACCGGAAAGCTTCGCGAAGCCATATTGAATAAATCTACGCTACGTGCAACTGCGTGCAACTTCCAACAACTAAAGTCTAATTGGTCAATGTAGCTCGGCAGTTTCATTTAAAGATAGAATGCTCACAGAATACCCGTCTTACGAACAACTTTTTAATTGGAAATATATTTGTATCATTTTTAGAAAATATTAGGTAGCTCGTTAATTGCTCCTTTTTCAAATAATTTGCAACTACATTTCCACTGTACACGATTTAAACAGAGTTAACCAATGGCGTTTATCTCTGCCTTTTAAAACGTGAGCGCGATTGGTTATCTCCATTATTAATTACAGATAATAATGCCTGGACTAGCATAAAATGAACACGAATGAAACCAGCACGTGCAAGAGAGTTGCTCCGAAATTTGTGCATTGGAAAAATAATTTTGTAAAATGGTGATGAAACGCAGATTAGGAGAAGTAGCGACATTTCGTGAAAATGATTATTTTCTTACGTTACTAATTAAGAATCTTAATTCATAGACTCATAGTGAATTTAAAAAGTAGAAATATTTAATCTATGCATCCCGTGGAGTTTGTGCAATTAAATATTACTGTTATATTTCAATATAAAAGAAGCCACAATGCTATCCTGTGTAGTTTGTGGTAGTTTAGAATTTTATGTAGAAGCAGGTTATTTTTACTGTCAAGAATGCCAAACACAGAGTCAGGTAATGATTTAAATTTAACACTATGATTCTTTTGACAGTGTTTATTATTCATTTATATTATTATGTTCTATTATTTATTTACATCAGGAAAAAAGAGAAGAAGTTTTGGAAATTAGGGTAGACCCTTCTACACGATTGAGAAAGACAAGAATTCGACAAGATCAATCTAGTAAATCTGGTAAATCTGCATATATTCAATTCAAGTAATATTGTTAATCTAATGATACATTTGGCAATGTTTTTTGTCAGGACAAGAAATTGGATGGACTTCGTGGGAACTATATAACTTCATATTAATTGGTTTAACAAATGAGATTATCGAACTTGGAGCCCCAATGGAAATAAAACTCACAGTCCTTCAATTATGGTCAACCTACTTGGGAAAAGTTGAGGTGGCATTCACATCTACTAAAAAACAACGTATTCCAAAACTTGCACGTAGATTTAATAAAAAGTATGTTAAAGATTTGTCTATCAAGAATCTATCAGACAATATATAACAAAAGATTTGTTTTAGAGATGCTGCTATTATTTATGGTAAAATACAACAGAAAAAGAGAAATAGAAAACGAAAGCGAGATGCCAATGGTACTAGTGCATCTTCCTTGATATCCACAAGTTATATGAGCGAGGGTAGTTCAGTTAAAGAATTAAATAAGCAAAAAGTATGTATAATTTGATATTTTCGGATTAATCTTTAAAAACTTCATCTATTATTTATAAATATTACAGAAAATGTTAGTAGCTGCTGAGTATGATAGATACATCCAATCGCAAGCAAGTTCTGAAGCCGATGGTGTCAGTTTAATGAATCAAAGTTTATACAGTCTACAATCGAATGGCAGTCGCTCTTCAACAATGAGTAATAGGTAAATTTTTTAGTGACCTCCAAGTATACAAATAACAGTACATATTCATAATTCTGTTATATTTTTTGTAGAGTACAATTTAGTAAACACGCCAAGATGGAAGCAAAAAGGATAAAGGAAGCTTCGAAAAAGTTACCACTGACAGAAAGACGTCAATTTCAAGAAAAACATATGAGGAAACAATATCTTACTAGTCCTAACATGGTTTCACCCGTGAAGCTGTGGGCAATCCTATATTTAGCACTAAGAATACATGATCAAGATATTCATTTAGGAGATATGCTACGGTAAGTAATGTTTTCTAATCTTCTTTCGTAATCTTATAAGTACAAGACAACTTAATAATAGTATTGCATTTTATGATAATCAGGTTTGGAAGAGAAGGACATTTGTCCTATTATAAAATGGACCAATTAATTCCTCCAGAAATTGTTTTAACAAAAAGCGACTTGAATATTATAACACAAACCACGGAGATAACTCATAAGGCCATGAGAAATACATCGGCGCGCATGGCGAGGTTTCTGGAAGTTCGTGAAATAATTTGTCCCTACTTCTTGCCCTTAATAAGTCGATACTGTCAAGAATTACAACTGCCCAGTATGTTGAAAAACTATATTCTTTAAAAAAAAATTCCTCCATATTGACAAGGCAATTAATAACTTTATAATACTTTCAGGAGGTGTATTACTATATACTGAGAGACTCATCGCTTTGGCACCACCAAAAATGGTTTTTACTTTGCAAAATACAATGATTCCAAACTACGAAGCTCGCGCAATGGCATTTATTATTGTCGTTTTAAAACTTCTGTTTGGTCTAGACGGAGTTACGGAATACGAAATCAGTAGATTTGCGGAGACAACAAACCAGTAAGTTTTTTTTTTCGTAAATAACTGCATTACCTTATTCTTACCATTTATTTTTTGACAAATTCGCTCCACTATCTATTGTTTCCGGAAAACCTCAAAATCACACGTCATTCCCTAATACAACAAAATTAGCATTACGTACTATCTGAAATGATACATATAAATTATAAGCATTACTATTAACAAAAAATGACCGAACACGAATTATATGATCGTGGTGAAGTTAGTTCTGAAAGGCTATACAAAAATTTCGATGTTCCACAATCCTTTTGTAAGAGAGCAAAAGACAAGATACGAAAACGGGTATCCGATAGCATTCCCTGCATAATAGTGCACGGCGGTGCTGGAGAAATTGTTGACTCAGAAGTTGTTGAGAAAGTATTTGCTTGTCAAAAATCCGCATCAATTGGGTATAAAATATTATTGAGTGGAGGAAATTCCATAGAAGCGATTGAAGCGGCACTTTGGTGGCTCGAGAATGATGAATATTTCAATTGCGGCTACGGCTCCGCACCAAATGAAATAGGTATGTGGAATACTAGAAACGTAGCCTCAGAAAAATTACTGACAAAAAATATGTTTGCAATATAGGAGAGGTACAAATGGACGCGTGTTTAATGGATGGTACAAGATCCATATGTGGATCTGTGGCAGCTGTATCTGACGTAGAACATCCTATATCATTAGCTAAATTTGTAATGGAGAATTATCCGAATACAATAGTTGTAGGGGATGGGGCCAAAACATTAGCAAATTGTGCACGAATGAATTGGCTCTCCAAAGGCAACATGGTAGCACCGGAAATGTATAGAAGTAATGAAGAATCGCGGTGTACTTCTGAAAGTTCATTTACTAATCTAACCAAAAGTAATTGATCTCATATGGAATGTTATTTAAGTTAGTAATCTAATAAAATCTTAACTTGTAGACAAATATGGTACTGTCGGTTGTATAGTTTGGGATGGTTTTACTATGGCAGTAGGAACCAGCACAGGTGGTTTGCGCAATAAAAAAGTCGGTAGAGTGGGAGATTCTCCACTTTTAGGGTGTGGAACATTCGCTAACAGTGAAGCAGGCTGTTCTTTGACGGGCCAAGGAGAATCAATAATAAAATTAGGAATGTCTAGGTCTATAGTTTCGGAAATAATAGAAGGTTGCGAGGCTGGCGAAGCTCTTAGGAGAAATTTGGATAAAATGTCAAATAAAATGGGTAGTCTAGGTGGTGGAATAGTTCTACAAAAATGTGGCTGTTGGAAATCCCACTGCACTACTTCTAGAATGCCTTATGCTATAATCAAGAATGATTTGATTACGTCTGGAGCAAATGTCAACGAGAAAAGAATACAAAGATATGAACATGATATGGAGTTAGCATGTGGATGCGAATAATTGATTGTCCAAATTTTTAATGTACTACCAATCAATCATTACCATACTCTGTACTTTTCATATCATTTATCTATAAATAGTTCTGATTCGCGATTACAGGATGGCTGCCGAAAGTGGTCGTTTGGAGTCAACAATTTTTAGTTTCCGCGAGTGGCAACGATACATTGAGTGTAGAAAAGCCTTAATAACGAAACTCCATTTTCCTACAAAATTAAAGCACGATCCAGACTTACCAAGTACTAGCTATCTTTATCTAAGGTTTCTTAAATGGATGCAATCAAAAAAAGAGAGTGATGAAACCGAAGAGCCTAAACCAAAGGTTGCAATGCCTCAAGAGCTATCTAATGCTATGTTACAATGTATTGGTAAACTTAATCAGAACTCTTTACCATTGAATGAAGTGGAAATGTTTGCACCATCATTAACGCCCCAATACTCTTACCTCAAACAACTGCTGCAGCATTCAGACCGTGACATACCTAATCTCCTTCGAAGCAGTTTTGTCGAAACCAAAATTGCATACACTACGAAACCCGAAATGTAAGTCAAATAATAAATACTTTTTATTTTGATAACAAGAAAGAAGCCTATCAGTAGATAAGCTTTTGTAATTTTGTATTAATACATTCAATGTTACAGGTTAAAGGAGCGAATATTTGGAAATGATGTTAATTTGAAAGTCATAGATTCAAATATGCATTTTATAGAGAAGCTGGTACCACCTTTTAAACAGGCGATGTTGACACTAAAAGAATTGAATCAATTTGTGTCTGTGGGGACTGACGATTCTAAGGAGAATTCGTCGCTTCTTACTGGTGACGATCTGACCGAATATTTGTATAGGAATAATACTGGAAAGTTGAAAATGGACATGAAAAAACAATCACTTTATGACAGTGTCCAAGACGCATTACCCACTGCTCAAGATTTGACATCGGAATGCTGGGAAGACTTTGCATTTAATGAAATTCTACCAAATGGTAGATTACTCATTCGTGACAACAGTGATGTGGAAAGTGATGATGATGAAACGTTCAAAACAAACAATTTCTCATCTCAAGATAATAGTCATGATTTTTATGACAAGTACAATCTAGAATTCTCTTCATCCGAGAAGGAAGCTATACTGGATACTCCAATATGCAAGAATCCAGTTCGTAACCCTAGAATCATGTATTTTGATTCTTCAGGAAATTTTGTAAAAGCAAAATATCGTAATCAAGAAGGTATAAAAGCCAAAGTGTTTGAAACGCCTCTCGTTGAACAACAAAATTGCAATACGGAAGATTTACATTCCAAAACAACGGCGACCAATGTAATCAAAGAAAAGAAGAATAAGAAAAAGCAAAAAAAAGTTGCAATGAAGGATCCCAATAACCCTTTCAATTTAAGTGATGATGAAATTTCCATCTTAGATGGTTTCACTGGTGAGAATACAAATGAGGATTACTCTTACACGACAGAAAACAGTGATAATTTAAAACTATTCCGACCTTATTCAGAATACTGGATATATCACTGTGAACTGGACGTAGGACAACAAACTTTCGAATTGTTTGAAAAAGAATTACCAGCCAGCTTCCGTTGGCTTTTAAACGAGTGCGCAAGCGTTATAGAAGTTACTACTGAAAATTTATACAACGAAGTTTGTTTAATTGAATCATACCACGCTCATATACTAAATCCTTCATACTTGCGTGAAAATAATATCTACGCTGCAAAAAACTGTCAAGCAAAGTCTCATTACAATTCTCTCAAGAAAAGATGGTAAAATAATGGTCTAGGGACTATAAAAAGAACTTTGTCCACATAACAATGTAAATATCTGAAGCATTATATAAGTATATCACAATACCTCATAATCATTTGCATATTTTAATAAAATAAATCTTGATTCAAAATATCGTTTTGGAAGTTTTTCCAAAATTGTAAGAAGAAAAATTCATTCATCCTCCCTAATATTAGTACCGTCTCCAAGGTACTGCATTACCCTCCACCAAAGGCAGTTAAGTTTATGACCGCGAGACGGCTCCAAAGTCGCGGTCAAGCAACTGTTGCACTGTCGAGACGGCTTGGATGTTCCCGGCCTGGTAGTCGGCGTTCAGTAGTAAACACCAGTTTGGGTAAGACAGTACTTGAGTAGCTGTTACAGTCCTAATCAGTCTGCGTGCATACGATTTGCACGCACCTGTCTCATCGAGGTGATAAAGGGTGTAGTGCCTGTGTGTAACAAGACAGTTGACAGTCGACTACACAATAGTAGTGAAGAAGAGGGTCACAGTGTTCCCTGCGTTGTGTCCCTTATTATTCACGGAGGGAGGTCTGCCTGAAGCCGCGAGCCTTTTCGTTGCACATCCTTTTTTCTATCCCCCCACTGGCCAGAGGTAAGTGCGTGTCCGAGTTCTTCTCCTGTTCTGTTGTCCACAATTATTATCTGTCGAAGCAGGTAAACCGTAGTCCTGCGGATCTCTATTGCTCGCAACCCAGGAAGTAATTTATTCGGATGTTACGGTCCAAAAGTATAAGAACATCTTGGACTCTTCTTCTAAAGTGTAACTTCCTTTTTTTTTTCCTCGTTCAACCTGTATTTCAAGGGCTACTTGTACACGGGATTCCATCCGCTACTAATGTTTTCTGAAGAGGACCAGGAACCCATGGGGATTATCGCATTGGTTTCCTTCATTCTCTGTCCCCATCTAACGACCTTGTTCATTCTGTTCAGGGAATAGAGAGATTTTCTACGGTCATAGGCACTTCTGGCGAAAAAAAGAAAATATCTCATGTGTCTGGAAGAGTGTAATATCTTACGTGATAGATTCGCGATAGTGCTTCGCGCTTCTGGGGAGGCACGAAGGGAATATAAATTTCAGTAATGGTGTATTTCCACAGGAAGACAATAGATGCAAGGTAGTACTGTGAGTCAGGTGAAAATTCATCCATCTACGTACCTATGTAGATGCACGTGCACTGTGAATATTCATTTGTTATACTGTCTACGAGATGTAACAAAACTCCGTGCGTTGATTTATTTGGTTTATAAAATATTTTGAACTCATTCTCTGTTCTTCTTCATCTATTCTGACATCCTTACTAGAACGAAATATCTCCGATGGATTGAATAACGAGGAATGCTGAATTCATAGCATAGCATTCGTTTTGTGTGACGTGAGCAAAGACCGCATTCGGGATTTACTGGAAAAACCAGGCCAACGACAATGTCTCCTTACGTTTTACAATAACAGCAGGTTCCGTGCACATTACGTCGCGGGTCGTTAATAACTCACCCGTTAATGCTGTGCCGAATAGCAGAAATGTAGGTTGGCCACGAAATGATGGTGGTTCGTTTGAACTTTTCCACATTACGTATCAATATTGTGTATTCGGTCGTGACGATGATGCTTATTTATTCGATCGGATAGAAGAAAATCAATGGGGAAACGTTACGTTTTTCGATCAGCACTCCGTCTCCCGTTATTTCCCATAACTTAAAAGGGATGTACATACTTGAGATACGAATAGGATACTTGCGCAATATGCGTTTACATTGATTAGGTATAACCAACCGTTTAAAAGTTCACTCGCGCCTAATACTTATGACTGTTCATATTTTTCGTAACTTGAATGCGTTTTCACGAGCCTATATCAGTACGACAAGACATGATTTAATTCTAAGGTCTGCACGTTATTGAATTAGTGAAAACGTAAATGCATTTTGTCATGGCACGATCTACAAAACACGTAGTAGAAATTGAAATTGAGGAAATAAGCGATTACAAAGCATATTCAGTTTAAATGAAATCGATTATCCATATGGACAAGTTCCAAAATCGGCAGTATAAATGTATAATTTTTTAATTGATTATCGTGAACTATGTCATCGTCATGGCATTTCATATCTGGTAAACGGATATAAATCCGAAAAGAAGAGAGGGGTATTTCTTCACTTCAAACATAAGGAAGAAATAATACAGAAGAAAGGTGTAGGGTATAGTCGTTGATGAAAAGCAAGAATTTTTCGTTACGCAAAAAAATGTGGAAACTTCCTCTGTAGACGAGTCTCATTCTCGCCCACGTGAAATTTCCTCCAGCATTTACCAGCTGAGAAAATAAGGAGAAACTTACCTAATCATTTACTTGGGTTCCGGCTAAATTTTCACACTGCCCACCCTATCAATTGTCGGAAAGAACGTTGCTGCAATTGGACAATCAGGTAAGCAGGCAATATGAACGAAACGATACCACTTTTTCGTTTTTCTTTCATGCCCTTTCTCTTGAGCCGATCCGAATAGTGCAGATTTGCAATTACAATTTCTAATTTCCAGATTCAAATCCTTCTATCCTATTGTCTCTGTACTTCAAGGAATTAGGAATAATAATATGCGGGCTACAGAGATTTTGAATCGTGCTCATTCTGTTTTTTATTCTTCCGATCCTTTCATAAGGATTGCTTTATACATGCTTGTCGAAATTGTTTACATGTTTATTAGCTACACAGTGACGTGGGACCGATAAACTAGCGCAAATCGGCATGGAAGAGGGTTGTCTGCCCTGACTGTACCACGTGTACTCAAGCGGATCGATGTAGGGTGGACCCTCAAGTGCTATCGTGGCTTTCGCCAAAAAAAAGGAAGAAAAAAATAGATAGCAACTAAAATACCTTGACACGCATACAGTGCGACACAACCTTCATGCGTACCTGTGTCGTTTTTTGTCGATGATGTTGAGTAGGTACATGGTGACTCATCGCGGTTAACTCCGTTGTCGGTTGTAGCTGCTGCAATTATAATTTGAACTTGCAAATATGCTATCTTGTAAACCGTTATAAATTGCTTGTTTACCTCGCATTCGGCAAAAGTCCTCTGAATCATCGGTCTGATCCTTGAAGTGCACATCATCTGTCGTATCGTAATATTCCGTATTTGTAGAAATCAATGTCCAGCGCCTCTATCAGACTCTTTTCGTACTATTTTTTTAATTCCTCATTGCATGAAAGGATCACGACGGACGGAGTCTCAGAAGTTTTAGGAATTTTTTTTTTAGTAGTTATGGTACGACTGTACTTTGCTATTGGGCATAATTCCCTTTGTACAGATCTACGTATTCATAGCATTCAGATTTGATTAGAATTCCAGTGCTAAATTGCCAACACACCAAGTGCACCTAGTATATACATACGTGGTTGTTACTTAAGTGGCATCCTTTCGTAGATACTCTGAGTGTCCAGGACTATTAGTATATCAGAAGAATTTTGCACATAGGATAATTTTGTATACCTATACATATATCCTCATGGAAAAAACTACATGACCATCATTCAATGATATCAAGCTAATCCTCAACAAGGAAGGAAACAGATGGACGAAATGACTTGGTGCAAATGTCAATGCCTATTTCGGCGAATGGTTCAGTTATTTTTTTTAGGGACAAATATCGAAGGACCTTTTTGTCAAGAGATAGATGAGTAGATACACTGATAGAGAATGGCGGAAAAATGTAAAGGCTACTATGTTTTAAGTTTTGAGCATTCATGACAAAGACTCCTGTGAATTCTTCATGAATCAATTACGTTCCCTAAGCTCTTTTTTCCTATCTGACTCTCTTTTTCTTTCTTTCTATAACCCTTTGGGCCCCAGCGTTACTTCTATGGTATATTACCTTTAAGTTCGTTTAAAATTATTGGCTGTCAATAATATTGTATATATAGCGCTCTAAAAATTTTTAATACAAAACAAATAAAAAAATAGAAAAATAAACAAAAATTTTTTTAATTAAGAGTAGATCCGTCATTATGGAGCTATTCTTAGCAAAATATATAAACGCTATCAAATTCAGACATGAATTTCTAGTCCTGGTACTTTAAGGGATAATTACATTGCGATAGGAAAATGTTTTTACATAGTATCCGCTCGTTTCCGAACTTTACTGAAGTTTGATTAAGCGCGACAGGTTACGCGTCCCAACATGATTCATGCAGCGTATGAAGTGAAACTCGCTAGATTAAAAATGCAAACATTCGTTTATAGAGGAAAAGTAAATAAAACCCTCGTATCATCCTTAGTGTGTCATAGATTTGCTTATGTATCACGTGTTTTTGTTCTCTCCTGTACATGCACCTCTATACGAGTCGATACCAGGAAGGGTATTCCATTATTTACGATTAGATACGGTTGATAGGTCAGAACTTTACTACAGATTCCCCTCCATGCACTCTTTTCATATCTAACCCTCTCAAAGAAGAGGTTCATACCATCCTGATACTACTACTTCTCAGCACTCAGAAACTAACTAACCAGCCAACTCTTGTCGATAGGGCCACGTTCAAAATGTCTCTGGCTAGCCGTACGTGTTTATAGGTAGCTTTTCTAGCTCACATCAAATTCATCCTAGAATTGTGCGGAACTCTGTCAATTAATTTTGCCACTTTTTCTTGCATTAAAAAAAAACTTCTGAGTCTATGTTTGGCGAATCCTTAAAATTTTTCATTCACACGTACCGCGTACTGAGAAATACGTGAAGTGAATCTAACACAGCATTGCGCTGCGGCGCCAATCGAGAATAATCGTATATAGAGACTTCAATTCAGCGAAGGATAAATGGGTCGTGTCAAAGGGCACGGATGACCGTCCTTCGTTATGAGGTATTGAATAGCGAGTTGGTGACGATTATTGGCACACGAAACCGATTGCGTGACCGTGGTTATGTCGTAGGAGCTTCAGTTACGTCGTTATTTGCGTCGGCCACGTAGAAGAGACACGCGAAAAATCGCACGTAGTGTTATTAAGACAGTTTGCACAACAGTCTCGTGGCTGTTATGTATGCGCAAGTTCATTGTCTTCGTTCGACGACTTTATGCGATCTCCGATACATCGAGCAACACTTGCTACTAATAATTTCATTCTGTTATTCTTGTCGATCGCGCAGAGCCTTCTCTTTTTTTTTTAATAAGACTGTACTGCGTGAAGAACTAAAATATTGTTAGCTACGGCTTTATTGAGTCCACCGAGTGGGTTTTTGAATTTGGCAACAGTTTCAAAGCTGGACTGTTCACTCCAGGATCATTCAGTCTGTTGCTTGGAGGGGGAAAAAAATGGATCCTATCAAAAGTCGCAATGGTTCGATAAATTTTTGTTGCTTTTTGGATGTCTGTGTCTTATTTTTCCTGTTGTACTATCCTCGGGCAATAACAGCATGGCGATGTATTCAGCCAAAGATTTGTCTCCATCGGAGAAGATAGGATTTCCTATAAATACACAACCGGACTAAAGGAAAGGAAAAGCAAGGCGAGACGGCGTAAAGTTTTTATTCGTTTTCTTTTATTGTTTCGTAATGGCGATGTCGTTCACGGCAGTTAGGAGACACGTTGAAAAAAAAACGACGCTAAGTTTGTTTTAAAAGATTCGAGGGCTCTCGAAGCGGGTTTGTGTTACTCGAAATAACTGCCCTCTATTTTGGTACCTTATGAAACGGCTTGTGCGGCCCTCTTGTGCATCCAAGCCGCAGGGCGTAAACCCACGGGCAAATAAATATTAACTGCTGTCGATAATAATCGCATAAATTGGACGGAACTCGTGAGGTCCACTCGGGAATTGGAATCTGCGTATTTCACTTTGAACGACGTGAAGCGCATTCGCCTTTCCATCCTCTTTCACCCCCTTGTCACCATCTCCTCCCATGACAGGAGTTTCTCGATTTTCCGATTATATATTGCCCTAGCAGCACTCGACGAAAACAGCCTCTCGAAATTCAAGCATACGGAAGTCCCACGTGATAGGATTTATAATTTTTTTATTTTCACAGAATTAAAAGCAGTTAGTAAAAGCGTTGATAGTATTCAGGAATTAATTAAGTATGCGCCATGTGCAATCGTCTTATTCTATGTCTAATTGGAATTCTTTAACTTAATTTATCAGTTATAAAGCAACGTTTTTCATCTAAATGTACGACCAGCTTCGTATCACTGCAAAGTTTCTAGAAAGAAATACGGGACGCGACGTGGTGAGTGCCGGAAGTGCTTTTTGAAAGTCACTTACCCGATCGACAGTAAATTAGTTTAGTAATTGATCACCGTTATCGATTTGAATTCTGTATAACACTCTTGGCCTTTTAGCGCGAACCCTGTAATCCTGCACGTCCAACTATGAACTAACCTAACCTAGTTCAGCCTATCCTATCCTACGAGTTATCTATTCGCTATCGCGCGAATCGACCTTCCCAAATATCATTACTTTGGTACATGCTTGCATTATAGCATAATTTCATATTCAAGGAAATGTACGCAATGTACATAGGCCGCAACCAGTGGTTATTTACCTATATACTATCATATGTATATATATTCCTGTATAATATGTATATATACTCACACATATACAGTAGACTCCCATCTACATTACAAGAATCGCGTACAGTGCGGCGCAGAAATAGTGGTAGGTCTGTACCGCAGTATATACATGTATTTTATCACGTTATAACCTTACAATTTCTGCACTACACTGTATGTACATGCATCGACGTCTATATGTATCGTCAAGTGATGCTCATAGGTAATAGGTCATAAGTCGCAACAAAGCCTAGCTTGAGTAATAGCTGACCAATAATCGAAAGTAGCTCTGGTGCACGCGGATTCGCGCATGCGCAAGAGTTCCTCATGAGACAACCCCCCCGCCATTTTATTGGTAAATTTATTGTGGTTAATACCTTGCGAAGAACTTTGTAATTTCTCGCGGATCGTTAACTTAACTCGTGCCGACAAGATTCTCAGGGAATCGTTCTTCAAAATGGTTGCTTGCTCTTTATTAACACCTTCTTAACTTTAACGCTTTGTACTTTGATGGCGTCAGCGCAAATTCTCGCGTACTGCCAATTTACTTACGATTCCTGAAAGGGCCTTTGATACACGAATCGTTACTAATGGATGAATCAAGAACGCATCGATTGCGACGTATTCAGCTACAGAATTCGTTCTATGTGTATAAAGTTGGCATAGCCACTACTTCCAGTTAAAAGACTAAAGCAACAAAGTTGGAAAGAGTAAATAATTAGCAACTAAAGAGCACTAAATTATTGTGCTTGTTTTAAGTAATTGTGTTGAAGTGGCTGTGCTAACTTTGTACACGTAGTCCTTCGATTTGCACAAATCTTTCAAAATCGCAACACGTGATAAGAGCAGGTACAGTCGAGTCGCAGTATAAGTCCGCTTTCGGGGCTGTAGGGGAATGAAATTCCAAGAAATAATGATCTCCCACAACAGTGAAAATTTGTCGTCCACTCCTGATATAAGTCCCGTCACGTGATTGTAGGCAATTCTTATTTTTGTAGAAGAGTGTCCCTTAACTCTCGCTACAGGACCGGTCACATGATTGTAGTAGGTCAAATTGGAGATTTATGAAATTGAGCTCACTATCGAGGAAACATAAGTGGGAAAACGCTTATGATAAAAAGCTAGGAAGGGGCCTTATAACGAGAGGCCTTATAACGTGATTCGACAGTATTAATATTGTCAGTCGATAGCTTAACGAGACTTTATGCATTGCACACTTTACGTCACCATCTTTACCTCCAAAGGTCACACGTGTTCTCGATCTTGAACTCGATAATACAAACATAATCTACATTTTTATTGCATACATATGCCAACGAGTATTGCGCAACGTTTAAGCTACTTTAATTCTGTGTCATGTAAATGGTAAAAGTATCCCGAGTTGTTATACAGATTGTTCCAAAAGCGGTTGGCTGCTCTGTCATTCCCACGTCATTGACTTGGGGCACTTGCCAAAATTCTATATGATAGACCAGCTTTCGATTCGCCAGCGGATTCACCGCATGAGGAACGGTATTTAGGAAGTCAATGGCGGATCGTTATTTAATTAGATACATTATCTCCTGCCAGTTACTTTACTATGACTTGGTTTATTCTGCTTAATAGTGTTACGACATTGACAACAAGAGTTGCCGACAAGGACGTTCAACTTTTTGGGCAGCCACTGCTCCTACCTGTCAAACGCAGCCGACGATACAGTCTGAATTTCAAATGTTAAGGTTCACCTTGACCGACTGACTAAAAGTCGAGACTGACTTGAAATTCGAGACTTGCGCGAAAATGTTTTGCCATTTGTTAAATATAAATTGGACGGAATATCTCGAAGAAAAGTTTGTTCGTGATATTTAAAAAAATGTTTTGTACATTGGAACGGCGAAAGGTGATTAGCAGTAGTTGATTGTTTATCAATCGAGATGAATAAATTATCATTGATCTCTCCATTGAAAAGACTTTGCGGTCGACTATCTTAGTTGGTTTAGTTGAACCGCGTCTTTCCTCTAATCCCGATTCGCTTGACGGTATCATGAGATTAATTGACTCCATTGAATCCGAATTCAACTGGTTTTCTCTATTTCCTCTCTGCCTCGTTAAGTCTTCGCGGACAACGACGTTCTGGCGTCTGTGTCTACTTATGGGAACAGCGCCTGCTTATTAGATGGAACAAGAAGTAAAAGGAACGTATAGAGCGAAGGATTTACGGGCGGTATCATACGATGTACAAGAGCCCAGCCGAATCTGATAGGAATGAGTTATTTTGCTGAATACTAACGAACCCTTCTCATATCTTCTCAGCGGGACATTTTGATAAATGAAGAGACGTAATACTATCGATAAATAAATAAGTTTGACTTCCGGCTTTATCGTTTTTCCTTTTGTATCGCGAAGATAAAGCCCCACTGCCATCTACGATTCTTACTCGACTCCAGACACGTTTCACACGTTTTATTGGAAATATATTATAGGTGCTCGCCCCATGATATTTAGCCATTCATACTCTCGAGCGTCCTCTCCTGGTGATAGGGGTGAAATTGATTTTTCATTGTGCTCATTTGTTTTCTCTTTGAAGGCCCATTCACACCTGTGGCGTGTAAGTCCCTAGCTTGTCACACGCACTTGCCCTTGTACAAAAGCGTGAACTGAAGCAATCTCGGTTAACCTCGACAGGGACATCGAAAAGCCGAGAAACCCTTTCGAAGGTCCGACTCACCCCGATATCGTCCAGAGGGCCAAGATGAAAAGATCTATTCTTGGAAAGTTTCATCCCTCTGTGTGCCGATGGCATCCCTTATCGCATCAAGAGCACCGACGTGCTATCACAGCGCCTCGTCTCTCGCCTTGTCTCAATTTTCGAAATATTACGCTTTGTGCGAATCGAGCACGTCCCTCGCGCAACCCTCTGACGTCGAAATTCTACTTTTCATGCGAGCGACAAGCATTGTGACCGTCACCGTCACTCATTCTTTTCATTCCTCTTTCTCTTTCACTTTCGCTTTCGTTTTTTCTTGCTTTGTCTCTGTCTCATTCTCAACGAAAGATTAAAACACAAGGCTTGTTCTTGAGATTGGACAATTTCAGGCGTTCAACCCTCGTCTACGGAACTGGCAATCTTGGATTATCCTGAGAGCTAAGATGCGAGAATCAATAAGGCCTTAACCTATTGATCCCCAAACGTCTTGGACAACCCTGTAGATATCTATATCTATCAGGGTCGCAACGACAAGCCGTAGAAGGTGGAACGGTTTTCTCTCTCATCCAAACCTTCGAATAGACTTCTAGACGGGCAGGGCTTATTGAAAGTTTAATGTAGGCGCGCCCTGTGTTTGCACGTAAGCACAAATTTGTGTACGCCCGTGCGTATCTACATGTCTCTTTGTGTATATACCTGTTATATGTTCATATATATACATATGTGTACACCCTCGCCAATTAGTACGCCCTTTAATTCCTTAATCATAAAACACCCTCGTTACGGTGTATATACGTATGTAGCTTACGAGGCCACGAGTGGATTCTCATTGGATATACTATACTCGACGAACGGAAACCAGCAGCTTGACGCCTTGGATTCTTAATAATTGAGAATAGAGCTGCGTGAGGATTGTGTCCCTGATTCGTACTACGTAGCGGCATATATTTCTGTTAAAATGCGTGGGCGTACCGCCTGACGGCATTAATAAACGGATGTGCCACTGCCAAGGGAGACTATTTGGGCCACTGGGCTTTAAGGCTTTTTTTTCAACTCAAATTCCTTTGATGATTCTTTCCTGTAATAATCATATGGCGTAACGTACGTGAGAAGCGCGCACATTTACGTTTATTCTTTTTTCTCACATTTTTCAATATTTTCACGTTGCCCGATGGGGATGCTACCAAAATACTGTCTAAAAGTGAATCCGTGAAATTTTCACTGATTGTTTCAATTGTTGGAAAATTCACTAAAGAAATAGTGATTTCAGGTCTAATCCACTGCTAAATTAGTGGTTTCGTGTTATAGGAGCCCTATAATGAGTTCACTGTGGCGTTACCATATTGTTTGTCGCATTGTCACGTCGAGTGTGAGTCGCTGCTGGTGATACTAACTGGCCATACTAACGAACAGTGAATTGATGCAGCTACTAATAGTATTATGATAATATGGTACTTTCCTTTGCGATGTATATAAGTCATGCTTGGACATATTCGTACAATTGTTTGTGGCAACAGTAATTTTGAACTTCCATATGTTTCTATATATTTCTATATATTTCCATATATACAAATATTGGCAATTATAATTATAATTCTTAAATCTCCAGAAGTAAGTTCGAAAAAATTCGCGTTAGAGGCTAGTCAGGGTCTGTCAGACCCTAATAATTTTCTATGATATACTGAAACTGGTTCTTACCAACGTTATCATTTACAAAGCACTTAAGGCATTCAAACACAACTGAGTAATAATGCTGTCATAATTGTTTTACATAACTATAGGAAAATAAATAGATAAAAAGGGATGCATGCAAGCAGTAAGTATACGAGACACAGTGATTTTCTGGGTCTTTCAGACCCATACTTAACTCTGCAGGGTTAAACGAAGTAAAATTTTTAAATTGAGCTGGTAGCTCAGTGGGTAGAGCGTCACACTCCTCTTCACTTCGAGCATTCCGACGACCATAGGTTCGAGTTCCACTCACGGCAGCGCAAATAGATGTGTGTACCAATCACAAGTTACAAATGCATCCATTTTTTAAAATTCTCTTTTAATTGTGAATGTTACCCATATAATTAACGGTAAAAACCACATCAAACACTCATATTGCAGTAATATATGTGTACAAAACATTTTTGTCTGTGCACCGATTCAATCAGTATGTCGATTTCACTGATTCAATTAGTAGAATTACACTGATTTTCAATGGTATACTTATAACTGTGACGTTCAGTGAATATTTTCAGTAAATATTCACTGATTCATTGTTAGAAAGTAGAGATGGAACTTCGCACAGTGTTCTGTGGTTAAAATGGGAGTGCCTATGGAAGGCCTTCCTTCCAGATCAACGAACTGGATACGAAGCTTCCCCGACTCCCATAAGCGAAGGAATAAACATCTTCGGCTTGGATACGTGAATTTCCCAAAGTTTGGACAGGTATCTGTTCTATAGAGTATCTACAAACGAATATATTTTATTAATATACTTTTTACTTTATTTGGAAAATTAATGATTTTTGTATAACCTGAAGGCTTCCTTTTCGCACCTCTGCTTAGCGCATATAGTAAAAGCCTCGGATCGATATCCACTACCGGTAAAGAGTCGCAGTATTTTCTACTAGTAACGCGACTCATTCGAGTAGCTAGAAAGCCGAGCGTGCTTATTCGTTTTTACTTCGCTATCATTATCGATTCTTGGGTATTCTCATATAGATAGCTGGTACTATACGTGACACACCATGAGAAGAAATCGCGTTCTAGGGTCGGTTGAGAATCTTTCGTCAGCTTTATTGACTTGGTATCAGCCAATTTTCACGACGGATACTAATCGATTTAGCCGCAACACCTGGTCGGTTGGCAGCACTGAGCGTAATTCTAACCTCGACAAAACTATGCTTTGTTATCTTTTCCTGACTTCCTTTCTCTTTTTCTGTTTTAGCTCCCCTGCCCGTGTCTCTCTTTTTCTCAGAGACCCATCATCTTCGAATTCGGAGAGTCTGGTGACACGATAGACAGAGTACGTGCAGCATCCATTGTTCTAGAGCACTTACGTACCGCGTATGTTTCCGTACGTATCCGTATGATACCTGCTAGCACTTGAATTATCTAGGCCAGCGGCTCATATAGGAACTGGAAGCAGCCCGGCTCTTATTGTTAGTGTGCTGACGATGCTTAAACGCTACGTATACACTACTTACAAACGTCAGCCGAAAAATAAAAGCTTTCGTTATATACAATATCGGGCCAGAACCCTGTACTTCTTCATCCTCTGCATTCCAGACTTTTTATGTCTACCACTTCTTCTACTACAATATCCACCACCCGCGCGACGAGCCATTGAAAGTATTTCTATTTTTTGTCTCTCGTATGCCTGTCTATGAAGCTTTATTTCGCGCTTTTAGAATGCTTTGTCAGGTTACGAGTGTCTGTGTCCATATACCTTTATCTTTTAACGGCTAGAATTGTTATACCCGTATATGGGCAGAATCTATAGTCTACAATTAATTACTAAAATTCCATTGAAAATGGTTCTCGAGAAGATTTGGGAACTTGTGATATCGCCTTTATTTATTGATGGAACATGATTACGGACTTCTAGATTTTTCGTGGCGCGAACCTCTTGATCAAGCTACGTAGCCTTGAGATTATGGCTGCGTTTACCTTCATGGTCGTCGCACATTAAATGGCTCCTTATTTATTGATTTACCGGAAGTTTACGACACTGCTGAAGTCTTACAGGAACGCATTTCTGTAGGGATTCATCAGCTGATGGCCTAGTGGTACAGTTGCCCGATACGTTCAACGGTGAACATTGAACAACTGCGAGCAAGGACATTGCTGTTACCCTTTCGTTCTCATTGAACTCTTGTTCATGTTTATCTCGCGTTAATATCAGCTTAAGGGAAGCAAGGAAAAATATGAACTCTCTTCAAGGCACAGTCAGGAAATTCCGTTGCGCTAAAGTCTCGCCCTGTTGAGAGAGAAAGAGAAGATAATGAGAATGAGACGAAAAAAATGTCCCGGATAGAAGAGCATGGATGCGCGTCCTAATACCGTAATTGCGCTTAGAAATGGGAACAATTCAAATGAGCAAGGTAAATAAGGCAAAACAATGAACGGTACTTCGAGGCAGAATGCCGGTTCTAGTTTAATAACTGAAAATTGCGCGTAAGCCACCGACATTCCTATAGCGTCTCGGCTTTGCGAGAAGAACAAAGGGCAAGTTGCATGTTTTAAATGACGCTATTGCACGCCATCTTATCTTCCACGTTGTAGCGTCTCATCACTTCGTAGATATCAGACTTCTTCAGCTCTTGTTGTACCTATTCATTTTATGAGAATGATCTAACAGCAGCTCAATAAGGATCACGTTATTGTAAGGACCTTTGTGTTGTTATACTAACCCATGAAAAAAGATTGGCTTCCAATATTCCTCCCATGAACGCATAACGAATGTGCGTAATATTCCAATAGATATTACAGACAGATTGAGAGACATGCTGAGGTTATGTCTTACGTATATACAGATGAAGTTCGGTTAAAGTACTGAAATGGTTTATCATTTAGAGTCGCGAAGGTCTACCAAGGTTTACGAAGACTCACGCAAAGTTTAATGCGCCATTTGTCATAAGCCGGGGTAATTGGATCCGAATTGTACGAATGCCAGTCGCGTTCCTAACCCCGCGGAGAAGGTTAAGGGAGTCTGAAGTCTCGCTCGTTCATTCCACGATTCTTCGATTACTTCAAGACTCCATCCCAGCGCCAATCCTCCACTACTGTCCTTAGCGAATCGTATAATCGATTCTATTCTGTCTAGACAAGAGACGGACGAGTGTTTATGGTGATGAGGCATTTTCGAGGTTATGCAAAGTGCCGGTAGATGCGCTACGACTGTCTAGGAGTTGGTAGACTTTTTATTCGTTGTCCATTTTCACAGTGATATATCTGTATTTACTGTCGCGGAGTATCAGCCAAGGTGTCAGCAAGTTTGACTACCTCCTGTGGGTTTCTGTCTTCCTTACGTATCCTTTTTCACTTCCTGGAAGGAGAGTATCTGTGTATGTACTGTCGCTTTTCGTCGATACTTGAGAATTTTCTGGGTGCAGCAAATTCAATGAAATTTTTTGTTCGGACAAGACGGCTCGTTGTCCATTTGTTGTGATAGTGCATAGAAGCCTTTCTGTGGAAAATAGAAATACTTCTTACTTCTCCTCTCAAGAATTGCAGTCTACACTGCAACGAAAGAACGAAATTCTTTCCAAGCAGTCTGCTGGCACCGCAGTATGGATCGAATATGGTCATCCTCTTGAGAGCTTAGGCCGTTGTTACACACGAAATCCTGATCCTGGTATACTGCTGATAAAATATGGTATTCGGATACATTCTATTTTCTGAGATAAACCCGTAGCCCGCGTTTTGGATCAGTAAGTCTGAGGGTTCTTACCCAGGGGAACTTTTCATAGTCTGATACGAATCATTTTTTACGTATAGATCCTTCAGATTTACAACTGACATTTGTAGCCCCTTCGAATCTTTACGATTGGTCCAGATAATCACAGGGGTTTGGACATTTCGTACCGCATCGGTACGTGGTGGTAGCAGATTTTAAATATAAAACCAGACAGAAATTTTACTGGCCGATCGCCAGCCCCCTACAGTTTAACAAACTACCACCCGTCTGCACCCCCTTCACGAATCCACAGACACGGAAAATTGTTCCCGCATACTCGAGAGCATGAACATGCCACGTGGACGAGTAGTCTATTGGTTTCTCAAAAAAAAATTCTCGATGGCAACGCACTCCGTTAAACTTTTTCTGTCGGGACAGATTAAACGAAGAAAATAGTTGGCGTCCTTCTTTCAATATGCTATAATTACATACGCGTCAAAGTTCCTTCCTCCAGCACGACGTTGTAAAATTTACGAGTGCTACGTCCCGCACCATAGCAGAATGACTTGCTAATTAACCTCAGCTACCCCTGAGTCATCTGGTTCTTTCTAGATTTTGACCTAGTTTTCATTTTTAGGCGGTGCAGACGCCACTGAAAAGCATAACATGTCTGTCACCAGTACCAAAACGAAACAGGGCCTTTCATCTTACATTATCTATGAATCAGCTTAAAACGGTCAGGGTTGTCGAGCATGACTTTCTCTAACCACCCTGTTCCCTCGGCATAAGCTCAAACGTGTCGTTGCAAGCAGCCAGTATTGAAATAACGCCAATTGAGACACGTACGCTAATGTTTAAGCGCGCTAAATTGCAAAATTAACCGTCGTCGGCGATTAGCATTAAAGATTTAACCTTGTCTTTCGCATATGCGGGAACTGGGCGAGTTACCTATTCGAGTCCTTCCCGTTGAATTATCTTCAACGTTGAAATCACTCTACATATTGTGCAACCCTCGTCGTGCTCGTAATCATTGTGAAAGCTTTAGGCGGGTTGTATTATTAATTAAATTATGGTTCGTATCGATTTCTTAATTGTTGAAATCCCAAACGTCTGACATGCAGGAACTTATTTCACGAGCATGATAACGCACGTGCCAAAGGGAATCCTGTTAAGAGGCAAATGGCAAATGTATGGACAGTCGTACGCAAATACTCTGTGTACTAATATGTACGTCATACTATACATACGATGATAAAACTGCTGTGTACACAATTTACAGTTTATGATTTCAGTTGAATTTTTCTCCGTTAGTTTTTGCACGCTAGAATCATTATATATTTCCTATGTTATTTTTATTGGCTTAATTGATTCGCTAATTCGTGTCAAGCCTTTCGCACATCATTCCTTCTATACGAATAACGTTAGTCCCCGAGCTGTAGCCTTTTGAATTACATGAACGCATCCACGGGGATGGTTTTTCATTGTTAAGCAGATAGAATACCTTTTCTCGATTCCCTTGAAGAATCCATTATGAATTCTGTGCTGAATGGTCGAGTGCCAAGGGTGGAGAAAAATGGAAAAGCCTCCAGGCGCGACATTTCGAAATGTCGCGTCGCTTCCGGCCCGCGCCGGATTCAGGCCGCGCGACATTTTCCCTAAAGCCGATTAACGTTTTCTGATCGTTTGTTTTTCTTTTAATCTGTTACAGTTTCGCCTTCGGCAGTAACCGAATCAGGAGCGTCCATTCGTTACTGCTAGTTCGCAATTGAAGAAGAAACGAATCATACAACTTGTCAGGAAGTGGTTTGATCGGGACATGACACCAGGATAAGAAGACGCAAATCCGTAGCAAGGTAAAAATAAGAAAATATTATTAACCCAAATTGCTTAAATTTTTTAAAGCATTATAGCAAAAATTAAAAATGTTATGGTTAACAAATAGCTTCTTGATGAGTATATCGTTATCGGTATAGTACCACCATGGTTACCCAAAAACGATGTTTCCAGGATTATACGGCATTAGAATATTCACCACAGTATAATACAATATGCGTAGACGAAATATAAAGGGTATATAGGGGATGATAAAAGGGAGCATCATCTGGCCGAATGTCCAGCTGCCTTTCTATATCACCGGTAATATACTCCCCTAGTTAAAATTTCAATATGAAAATCGAGGGCTTGTCGAGATCCTAACTAGGCCTGTACTGGTCCAGTGGTGACCTAGACAGGCCCTAGACAGGCTCTAGACTTACGTAGGAAAATTTTTACTAGGTTCGTTTTATTCGACATTAGGGAAAAATTCTGTTTATTAATTTTTTCTTTCTAGTATCTTTTTTTACTTTATGCGCTACACAAAATGTATACAACTCTCTTAAAGAGCAGCGTCTCGCACTGTCTAAGAAAGTGCTCATGAAAATCTCACGATGGCGCCGTCTCTCTTATATAGACGTCCTTGTAAAATTGCTACGGTAACCAGGCTCTTCGTGTATACACCAAGTACGGGGAATTCGCAGCTTCAAGATTAAAATCCGTACCGACAATTTCAATCAGCTCCCCGTCGTTCGCTTGTGACAGATAATATTGTGACGCATGAGGTTTAAATGAGGTCTGCGTAATTGTAATCCCGGCGTTACGTTCTCGACGCTAGGGACGCTATTAATTCGAGGCCAACAGATCAATTGCGCGGACACCATCGACACTGTCTCCTCTTCCTCCCCCATCCCTTTTCTCCTCCCCGTAGTGTCTCATCCCCTTTACTCTTTATATCTTTTCCTTTTCACCTTTATCCCTTTTACTATCTCCCTGTGACTCAAGTGTGGATACAGTTTTCCCCTGGTGAAAAACCTTCAGACACGTACCGGCGTAAGCGTTGCTATGAAACGGTACAAGCCCTTCGCAAGGAACACCTTAAAACGTTTTCACAAGGCGCTTTTCACCGTTTTCGTTCATTCGGTTGCTAAAAGCCTGCCGGGGTAAGCCTTTGAACCCGACGCTCACCATCCCCGTCGGCACTTCAGCCACTCGCCTACTTTTACCAACCTGTTGCCGTTGGTTCCCCGGGCTTCCGATAATATTTACGCGTTTACACTGCCAATATATATGGCGTGTCTCGCTTTTCTCATGTATACCAGTTCAATTTCAACCTGCGAAACGACGTGTTTTCTCACAATTCGCAACAACGAGATGGGATACGGTTAGTATAGTTCTCTCGTCAAGGGATAACGAAACTGGAGTAAAATACCCTCTTGTCCCATTTATGTAACACGTGACCCGATATAGGAAATTTTTTATAAAAGTGCTTTAGTGTAACGGTTTATCATCCTTAACCGAACAACCTATTCTTTGCTAAGGATGAAAGATAGGTTGCTTTCGGTCTAGTGCTTTTATACGTATAATGTTAGTAGCTATCTTAAAAAGACTGGCGAAATTACGCCATCTTTCATTTTCACTTGGCTAAACCGTAGAAAGAATTTTGTAAGAGAGGATAGGAGAGAGAAATCAGTCTATTCGATTAGGACAAGAATCCGTTGATCGTATCGACCACGAGTCAAAGAGAGAAAGTATTTAGAGGAAGTCAAAGAAATATACAGATATAAAATTTTAGTATAAAGTCAAAGATAAAGTTTATGCTTCTTATATTTAGAAAGAATTTAGTCCTGGACTAATTTTGATCAATTTACGACAATACTACAAGATGATTGAATTTAATCGAGTAGTCATTTTTTTTTTACTAGTACAGGGGGTTAATTAAGTATAAAATAAAGATAGGTTAAGGATACAATAAGTTTTCGGGGGATGATGATGTTGCAGCAGTGAATGCCTGTTTCCAGCGTGGTGGATCATCTAACGGAGGGTACAGTGAAGTGCCACCACGCGTCACGCGGGGGTGGTGGGTCTATGGGGGGCCCCGCCCCAGCGGCCCCCCAATTCGAGTCCAAATGCGAATTGCCGGAACGGCGCTATTCTGGCTCGATCGAAAACAACACCACTTCCGGTACCGCCGTCCAAGCAGATGAAGAGCCCTTCCAGCATCATGAGGCAATCCAGCCTCACCAAACTTGGTTCGATGATCAACACTGCCGTGAACAAAAGAGCCGGTAAGCGTCACTCATCGGTTTATATCAACACACATGCCTCTACTTTCTTTTTCTTTTCTTTTCACGTCCTCTTACTTTTTATTGCAAATGTTTACTTTCTCACATCCTTGGACGTCACTTTACGCTTCGGTTGACCTGGTTGGTTAAGCCCCTGTAGGCTGCAACACTTAACGCTGTCATGCACGACGGGTTTCACTATCTTGTGCAAGAAGAATGGTAGTCTTCTTGTCGATAAGTGAGCATAAACAGAAGCGCTTGCTAATTAGTATTTGATCTAAAATATGCTTCGAATAAAATTCGATTTAGGACAGTTAATTAATAATTTATAAGTAATAGCTTCCCACACTTATGGAGATCCATAAGTGATAGTAGTGTTTGTGTCACGTCTCATTTTTCCTTTCCTCTACGGTGTAAACTTGCAAAAACTTGTTATTGTCGTTACAAAGTCAAAACTATGCGGACGCTCAGTACATTGCCGCTGCCGTCGAAGATGGCCACGCGAAGTCGGTTACGTGCTAGAAGACCATCCGTCGATTTAAATAGGAGGCTCATCTGCAACCCGCTGAAGACAATCGGCAATGCTCCCTACGACGATGATTATGATTATTTTTGTAAGTAGTTCTCCGCCCTCGTTATTCGTTCGTTCTGATCTATTTTCACTTGAAATCGAGTCGTTTGAACGAAACAAAGCAAACCTAAAGGCCGTTCGGTTCATCGTGATTTTGCATATACATTTCGTGCCTAAACGATTGTAGGAATATATTACGACGTACTGTTTACTATTGGTACTTGTTAGAGCAAATCGATTAGCGAAGATCCTCTAATACGTTTCGCAAAGAAGACTTGCTTTGCACAGCTCATCCAGTGATACCAGTTCGTGTCCAACGAATGGAAGGCGGCTCTATATTTTTCGAAATTTTTTTTCAAATCGCTGCTAATCCGTATGCGTCTTCAGTATTCGTGATAAACGTTCTACCGTGATAACATTATTGAACTTAAAAAGAACTTGGATCTTAATTCGGAGTTACGAGGAATTTAAACGGTTTTTTTTGTATTCATTATTTGTATATGGATAGTCAACGGCATCCATCTTTATTTTCCATTCCTCTACAAGAGGAATGGTCGTGTATCTAAACGCATTTTTATATGAAATAGTATTGATGGACAATTTACTTATTATATTCCTCCAAGACGGATAGTGCTTTATATCGCTTTTAATACGATAATCTAAAATAACCTGTAATGTCATAAACTCATGATGTCCATGCAGTGTCGTAACAGGTTGAATTGCATCGTGATTATAAACGTCGCATCTTGTTACCGTGAAATCAATATCGCGATGATGCTAGCCAGAGAAACATGAGATATTTCTCTCGGGCTATAGAAACGAACGGAGACCCATTTTCATAGAGATCAAAAAGATTCCTTAGGCCTCCATTAAAAATGGATAGCTCGTCGCCAGGTCACAGGTCCACGAAAGATACTTCGCGATTGTGGAGGGATAGACCATTATTTTCCTCCCTTGAGGAGCTTCACGACAAGCTAACTGAACTTTTAGGTAACTTGAGAAGAATCGGGCTGAGCTTAATAGAACCATTAGAAGCAAGGTCCTGTATCGTGTAATGTTAAAGTTCGCACACCGGCTAGACGACAAAGGAACTTTGTGCATTACGCCAACGTGAAAGACGCCTGAAGTAACATCCCAATTCAGTACGACTTTTATATGTCTCTTGTACGCATTGTATGTAAACTTCTTGGTTTTCTACGATTCGTAGATATTGGACAAGGTTCACTCAGTCGAGCGTAGTGTGTTATGAACAGAAAAACAGATAAGACAAAGTTTATATGGTATTGAAAAAGATTACATTTCTTTTAGCAATGCGCGTGATAATATGTTAGAAATGCGTTAAACGCTTTTGCAGTACGATTTTTTGAACCTTTCTGTGCTTCCGGTATGAGTATTTCGTAGAGATATATGACAAATCCTCGTTTGCGTCATTACGATGATGTATCAGCTAGTATGTGACAGTGGACAAGAGCGAATCATTAATAATCGAGTGATGAAATATTGATTATGACAAATTCTATTGGGATTTTATGTGCTTTGTAATTTTTACGCTTTGTGGTACAGCTGCTGCCTCGCATTATCTTTAAGATTTAGTATAGAAAAAGCTAATAATCGATAATCTGCAAAATTTCTCTAGCTGCACGCAAATACTTGTTTTTTTATCGCGCTATGTTTTCAAGGATTGCGATGCTAATATGGCCGGGAAGTAGGACGCTTATATAAACTTTCATAGCAACCGACTATCTAGATGGTACATTTACTTCTTTCGTGTAATATTGCCTCACTGACTAGAATAATAAATCGTAACACAAATCTTTTGACACATTAATGATGAATGATAAATATGTTGCTGGATCTTCCTGTGAGGCACCATTTGGATTTTGGCGGGCGAAGTCCGTATTTTTTCGGTGTGTTTCGGGAGTCTTCGGGTAGTCTCGTGCAACCTCGGATTCGCAGGCAAAATGGCGGTCCCCGTGGCAGCAGAACCTGCTGTGTGACGTCACGCCATAGTTGTGTTGTGCGGTTATGCACTCGTGAAACTCCGCCATTGAAACGCGAGCGCGTACGGATTTACGGGTCCAGAGACATTAGTGAATATGTGACAGGAGGTAGGCGGTTGCTCTCGTGTTTCTCGCGAACGTCTCTCTGCTCTTTTGTGCCAGCGTGTGCGCGCGCTCCGCGATACGTATTAGATTGGACGTGCGTTCGTGCGAAATCTGTCTTGCGTCCGTGTCCGAAATGGCCGGTAAGTAGTCTGCCGTGTTCTTCTGGTCGCCGTGTTTTCTCGCTGCCAACGGTATAACCCGCTTACGCGCACCGCGGCAACGCGAACCTTGACCCAGTTATCTTGCGAGGGTTCGCGCGATTCCAACCCGCTGCCCGGCATCGCTCTTGTTCTTCTACTACAACACTACACTACTACTACTATTACTACACTACTGCTGCTGCTGCTAGTACTTCTACTTCTTCTACTTCTTCGTCAATTCTTCCGCATCCTCGTGTACTTCGATTCCGTGCAACTCCGGATCACCCCGCGTGCGGGGGCAGATGCGTCCGTCGGCGGCGGCGGCCTAAAAACACGATGGATTGCGGCGAGACCTCAAGTAGGCTCAATCTACCTTCCCTTTTTTACTACCTTCTGCTTTTATTCTCTTTCTCTCTTGTTCCCTTGCTTACACTTTCGCTTTGCACTTCAAATTTTACGTCGACAAAGATGTACACAGCTTTCTCTCTGGTGCATCTTCCTCTTGGGTTAACCTCGATCGCACGCTTCCTCGCTATTCTCTTTCTTTCATGTATCATTTGCTACAGGTTATGCTCCTTTTAGAAGATTCCTTTGAGGCACTGTATCTGGATATTAATGATAATTCTTTGTACAATGGTTCTCTTTTTGATATATTATTCTTGTTTGGGGAACCATAGCTTATCTGTTCAATGAAGTAATCTATGTTGAATATCACTTGTACCTTATCTTCGTCAATGAAAGCCATTTTCATTTGGAGCCACAAAACTCTTAGATTTTACAATTATTGTTAGTATATGTAAAAGCACGTCTTATATGCATCTTCAAGATTAATTGATTCAATGTACAAAGAAATTATTCAATATTACCATTTGAACAGTTACAATTTTCTATTATAATTTCTTCTAGATGTTTTGTGTCAACAATTTTATTGTGGTCTTTAATGGAGTATAAGGATATTCATAGTACAACGAAGCTTTTCTGCATACGATGCTTTATCGATCACATACAATATTTATATTGCTAGACATAATTTCTGTCACAACTAAGTTTCCATTTTGTATTGCACAAAGGGAAAATTTATATCCACTATAACTAATTTCTTATTCTTTAATTGCAGGCAATGGTGACATCCAATGGTGTTTCTCACAAGTGAAGGGAACCCTGGAGGACGATGTCACCGAAGGTAAGTTCAACATGTGTTTACTCAGATTTCACTACGTCAGGAAGCATAACTGTTATCTTATCTTCATTTGCATACCTAAATTATGTGAACAGAATACCTCTATGTCTTTACTATATAAAACGAGTTCTGTAATGTGAACTGTTAACTTAAAATCTTCATTATTCCTTGACTACTTTCTTGTAATGAATGTCACTTTTGTGCTGTTCACTTTATATGCTTGATTATGAAGATCAACCGTAAGAAGAATGAGAGTACATTATTTTCGGAGACTACACAACATTCTTCATTTCCCTTGAGTAAACTTTCTTTGTTATCTTACATATATTCATTTTTTAAGAACAGGTTTTACTAAGATCCTTCTAATTAACTCTTAAACGTATCTTGTCCTACTGCATTATTAAAAATTATGTACGATTGACACGTGCATCCTCAAAATTTCTTTGTGTTTATATTATAGCTGACATAATCTCTTGCGTCGAATTTAACCATGATGGCGACCTCCTTGCAACGGGAGACAAGGGCGGCCGAGTCGTCATTTTTCAGAGGGATCCTATTGTGAGTAGAATATTGATCAATATATGTATATATATTAGCATCGTTTAAATTTAGAATTGTATGTTAATTAGTTGAAACGTTGCCGCCAGCACAGCGTCTGGCGCACCGTATTAATGTTTAATGTGTCTTAGAGTTTTTTCTGTAAAAGAGAGAGAGAGCTTATTCCTAAACAGATATATCATACTTTTCGAGATACAAATGAGTCATGCATAAATAGGTACAGTAGTCTATTGCTAACAAAAATTTTTTTCATTGTTACACAAAGATTAAGTAACATATAAGTTTTCCTTCTTGTTGCAATTACTGGAGAACCTGCAATTTTGCAATGTTTAGTTATCTTTTTTTTTTACAAAATTTATCACGTTTTTACCGTTGACATTGGATCCTAGCCAATTCTATTGTCTGCATGGTTATCTTTAGAGACTCACCCAGATGTACCTACAAAATATGTAAGACTTTTTTTGTGCCTAGCACACGTCCCGTATATCCGCACTAGAAAAATATATTTGGTACACTCAAGAAACGCTTTAGAACTCTCGTCACATATTATATTTTGAAATATTCTTTTAATTTCACGAATTCGTACTTAAATGTATCTCACAAAATTGGGCGGAAAAAGAAAAAAGAAAAAAAACACGAAAACTTCTTCCTGTTCATTTCTATGGCTACATGTAATTATCTTACAGAGCAAATATTTCCTTTTAGTATCAGTCAAGATTGGTAAAAAAAACGTAAAGCAGATAGTATTTATCAGTGAAACATGATAAAATTACTTTTAAATTATACTATACGAAATGCTCATTAGACACAGCACAGCGAGTTATACTACCCTGCATGTGAACGTCGTGGTTACAGAAATTGTTATTTGGGTCAAAATCAATTATACCTCCACGTGTCGCAATTCTCCCAGAGTAAATGATACGCGTGCAAACGTTTGAATTGTTATTGGCTACATCACACGCATCTTCTTCATGGCGGTGAACGGCTTCCCCAATATTGACTCCCTTTCCACTTATAATGATGCAAGTGCATCGCTTCTTTCACGCTCGTCACAAGCTTCGTAATAAAAGCTGAAGCAGGAATGCCAGTTTACGGTGTCCCATGACGTCCTCGAGAGATTAATCGAAGCTCAAACTTATCTGAAACGTGTATTGTCATCTCGATTGAAAGTGCTGTCGTTGCGCAAGGTCGAGAACAGTGAGACAATCTTATGTATTATCTGTGCAGAGTAAAAACAGTATACCACGACGAGGTGAGTACAACGTGTACAGCACCTTCCAGAGCCACGAGCCGGAGTTCGACTACCTGAAATCACTAGAGATAGAAGAAAAGATAAACAAAATAAGATGGTTGAAGAGGAAGAATCCGGCTCACTTTCTACTTTCCACAAACGACAAGACAATCAAATTGTGGAAGGTCAGCGAAAGGGACAAAAGAGTCGAGGGTTACAATACGAAGGAGGAGAATGGCGCCATCCGGGATCCTGCCTGTATAACTGCCTTGAGGGTGAGTTTCTGTATTGTCAAATGTCAGGCACGTAAGCTTTTGTAAAGCGTGAAGCGGCTTTCCCTTTGCCAAACCGAAATCAATTTCAAGGATTGTGATGGACAGACCTTCTAATGGTTCATACGAACTGGTATTCGATTCCACCGGATAGAAAAGTAATAATTTGATGTCTCGTGTCAATGAAAATGTCTAACGTGTATCGCAGCACGATTAGCGTTAATTTTCACAGTACACGCTTGAGACCATCCCGTTCCAGCTGTACTAATGGCCTTTGATACCAGCTAGCGCGCAAAGCAATCTACCAAGGGGCCTAAAATTCATTTCGAATGCTCTTAATTCATTGAGTCTCGTTTACACCTAGGGTACAATTAATCATCTGTTGACATATCCCCCCCGTGAATAATGTCATGATTATTTTCACAATGGTGAGGTGCGTAGGAAGGTCAAATATGCACATAGTATTAACATAATATGATGTCATAGCCATCATCTCGTTTAGGTTGAAATCGCTTGTTGCGTCGCGCAACTCACCTATTTCTTTCACCGGGCGTCTCGAGACCATACGAGAGGAACAAGTTAAAATTACTTTTTTTCCAGACACTTTATGTATAATGTGCGAATTACGAGGAAATGCGTGTGTGCTAGATGGAACATTAGTATAATATTAGAGAAGGGCGCAGCATTATTTATGAGCTAAAATTTATCTGGTGCAGGTACCTACCATAAAACCCATGGAGTTAATGGTCGAGGCATCGCCAAGACGAATATTTGCCAATGCGCACACGTACCACATAAACAGTATAAGTGTCAACAGCGACCAGGAGACCTACCTCAGTGCTGATGACCTTAGAATTAATCTCTGGCACCTCGAGATCACTGATCAGAGTTTTAGTATCCTTTTCCATAAGCCATATGCATTAATGCGTAGCACAAGCGATAGAGAATCACAAAAGTTTTCTAATCGTTTAGCTATATTTTACATTTTATCTAATTTGATCTAATGGCTGATCGAACCACAAGAACGTTTAAAGACATTTTCCTATCCAAGGTATACAGATATAGTAGACATAAAACCAACCAACATGGAGGAATTAACGGAAGTTATAACTGCTGCCGAGTTTCATCCTGTAGAATGTAATCTACTGGTATACAGCAGCAGCAAGGGAACCATCAGACTATGTGATATGAGATCTGCTGCTCTGTGCGATCGTCACAGTAAACTTTTCGAGGAGCCAGAGGATCCGACTAATAGGAGCTTCTTTTCGGAGATCATCTCGAGTATCAGCGACGTGAAGCTAAGTAACTCGGGACGGTACATGATCAGCAGAGACTACCTCAGTGTAAAGGTCTGGGACTTACACATGGAGACAAAACCCATAGAATGTTACCCTGTAAGTAATTGTTCATTAGGAAACTATCTATAGAACCGTCTTTCAATAGACTCATTGCTTATATTACCATGTGGCATCATTCTACTCATAGGTACACGAGTACCTGAGGTCGAAGTTATGTTCGCTGTACGAGAACGATTGTATCTTTGATAAATTCGAATGCTGTTGGAGCGGAAACGATTCCGCAATAATGACGGGCTCTTATAATAACTTTTTCCGAGTGTTCGATCGCTCGACCAAACGTGACCTCACTCTAGAAGCGGCGCGCGACATCGCAAAGCCGAAAACACTTCTCAAGCCTCGCAAGGTCTGTTTCTCATTGACACTCTTTATTCGAATCATTCGAGCTGGCTCTTTATGTCGCGATTCTATCTAAACTTTGGAATGATTTTTAAAGGTCTGCACCGGCGGTAAGCGCAAGAAGGACGAAATCAGCGTCGATTGTCTGGACTTTAATAAGAAGATACTGCACACCGCGTGGCATCCCTCTGAAAACGTGGTAGCTGTCGCGGCCACCAACAATCTCTTCCTGTTCCAAGACAAGCTTTAGCACATCTGTATGCAGGTACATTCGGCCAGTCGGCACGATCGATCGAAACGGCGCTCCACGCCGCGCCAGAAATGACATTTGGCGCCCAGTCAATTTCACGGCTCCCGGGTACTCTTGAGGAGAAATAAGAGAGTTCTGTTTCTTCTCTGTCGTAGATAATACAACGCTACATACTGACGTGAGCGTGGCACGTGGAGCCGTAAGGTAGTGGCGGAGCAACGTGTGTCTGAATAGTACAGACGAAAGTCGACTAAGTGCACTGATAGTCGACTGACTGAAAAATAAGTGGTGTACGTAGCGCCGTCCACACTCGAAAAAAAAAATCGCTCTTACTCTGCGCGCATCCATATACTCATACATTGCACACATGTTACTCTGTAGGACATACGCATACACGGGACACACACACAACATGAGCCAAGATACACACATAACACACACATGCAACAGAGAAGGAGAACAACTGTGAAAAAGAGAGGGGGGGGGGGGGAAGAGAAAGAAGAACAAGAAGAACAAGGGAGCTCGCATATAAAGGAAATATACGTAAACAGAGGCACATAAACTCTCGTTAAACATACATAAAGACATTAATAATCGCGCGCACATATGTACATAAAAATGCACTGAAGAGAAGACACACTCGGCTCCCCGGACTACCTAGTCCGCTAGCTCAAATAAAATTTCACACGCGAGACCGTTTTTAAGAGAGATGAACAAAAGCGAAGCCGAGCGACCTTCCGGTGATTCTGGTTTACGTTTTCGTTTGTTGATTACTGACGGACAGAAAACTCACGAGCTCATTATGCTGACGCAACGTTTTGATTGTGAGAGGTTGCCGCGGCCCTGACGTTCGAATTCCAGGAACGCCGGTGCCCTACGACTAGGAAACTTTTGTAATCTCGCTGTTTTCAATACAGATCTACAAGATCAATTTCGTGTAGGCAGGACTTAATCTTCCGTGCACGTCATCGCATTTTACGTACGATCATTAATCGAACATTTCCATTATTAACTGTAAACTTATCAGAACGAACGTATGTTATCAACGAGACAATGCGCGGAATGTGTATAGCCATTCTAACATACGAGATACGAATCTTGCATCGCTCTGCCTACAAATTTTTCTACGGCCGCCTAATCCGACGCTCAGATAAAATGAAACAGTACTAACAATCAAAAATACCTGCGGCTAGTAGTAGCGGGATAACGCGCGTTCTACGAAATCCTGCTATTATAAAATAACGATCATCGTGTAATTACGTGAAATATCCCGTGTCGTCGAATGACGCGAGATTCATTACATGTATTTGAAAAGAAAAACAAGAAAGAAGAAAAAATAGAGAAAATGTCGCTACTGTAACATCATTTTATTATTTTGCATTTGACTATGAAACTCGTCCCACTATTCGATATTGGCTCCTAACAAAGTAACTCCGTATCTAACTCATTAATGGTGAAAATTGCATTTCGAAAAAGTAAATTTTTTTATCAACAGGTCACTAATAGTTTCTTCCCGTATACCTATATACGGTGCAAATTTATTATTTCTTTTTATATATCTTGCGATTTTTCAATACTGTCCATTTGAAATATTCGCCATTATCATGGGTACAGTGAAGCAAGAGGATGGTTCGATGTACCAGGAAGATGCATAAAAGTCAAAGACTCGCATTCAGAATTTTCTTTTCGAATTTTAGGCGTTTCTATTTTTGAGATAAACAATGCACTAAGTGACGTTATTTTCGCTATGTATTTCAGTTGGTAGTCAAAGTCAAACATTCCGTCGCACCAATTAAATATCTTATACGATGTATTTTACGGCGAACTATCTATTCGTACCGTCATTTTGTACCGTTTAACGACTTAAACAAATGCTTAAATCCTTAGTACGTCATTTAGATGGAAAGGACTACAGGTCCATATTCAAACGACCATTTAGACGATGTTACAACGTTGTCACTAAATGACGTACAAACCTTTCTATCGCGTGTTGTTCAGGTCGTAATATTAGACTAAATATTGGTGCGAATAAGTATTCCATCGTAAAATACGTCACTTAAGAAGTTTTGACGTATCGCAGAGATCGTTAAATACCTTTAAAATATGTTACGTCAATGGTACCGTATATATCGTGTCCTTATTCTCAAACATAGAGACACTTAAAAAAAAATAATTGAGAGCTGTGAATACGAGTCAAAGTTTCCTGCCACTTCTCAAACGGAATCTGCCTTGTCGACGCAATCAAATACTTGTAAATCGTATAGCTACTCCTAGACACACAAGACACACATATTATACAATACGCAAGCATATTACACGCCGACTCAAAGTCCAGTTGCTCGGTCGAATGTCTTGAAGGGAATGGGATTGATTGTAAACAGAGTATAAATTGTCGAATATTTCTTATAGGTAATTTATTGATACCACGTCATATACACGAGCGCATAAGCAGTAAACTACGCGACTAGGTTCACTTATGAAAATAACCAAGATAGGGAGAAACTTACAAAAGAAAATGAAGGTACTCTCACAAAGCATTTGACGCGGTAAGCTGGGCTTGCAGAAATATATGTATATGGAACGAGATACAGCCAGATAGAGAAGAAGTAAGGTGGGATGGATGATTAAAGAGAATGAGAGACGATCGGCCTGTATGAAACAGGATTGCAAGGAGAATGCAGAGACTTATAGGATGAGTTGGGGGGAAAGGTGATAACGTTATCGTGTAACGATTGAATGGTTCCTACGTCCATGGCGTGCAATTCTGCTGAATCATGGAGCAAAAAAAGACATTTAATTTCCTCGCGAATTATATCACTCGCGCGAGTTGCTTTTTCCAGAGGGTATATTTTCTTTTGACTATCAACCTACCTTGGTTGCTTGTCCTCTTTGAAAATATGCTTACGTCGACGTGTTACGTTAGTGCAGATTTTAGTTTTCTGTTCAAGAGAGAGTACAAGAAATGGGATGAATTTTGAATAGAAACAGAGAAGACAGATACAAGTGTACTTACACAAAATTTCTTAGGAATCTAAGTGTGCGGATAATGCGATGTAGGTGTGCGGACTGATAATAAAGGCTTTGGCGAAGGGGCTGCGTGCAAAAGACAAAACAAAAATACAAGAAAATCGGAAACTGATATACGAATGCTTCAATAGCTATGTCGATAAGCTAAGGCTGCTGATCCTTAGTAGTCATCTGGCTGTCCGTACGAGATTATGAAAAAGCGTGCATTGACAACAGACGAACAAAAGATGTACAATTTTTATCAAAAGTTAACCAAAACCCATCGTGAACTTAATCAAAAGAATGAAGTTTCGTAACGCGCGAGAGCAATCGGATCGTTCGAAATGGCAAATGCGTCGTTACGATAATCTCGATTAATATCTCGTGAACGATGCGTTCGCGCGTTATTTCAATACGGAATTAAAGATAAACATCACTCGACTCTATTGTCACTGCGATTCGCCGTTCACCGACGTCCATTCTCATTGAAACCGATATTTCATTGCAATCAATCGGGGGGTTTTGGGTAGTTAATGTTATTCACCTACATAGGTTTCGTCTATACTAGGTGTTTCGGATTCGATCGATCGTCGTGACGCGTTTCATTGGCGCGTGACGCAATTCCATTTTTATATTTGCAAAGCAGTGACGTACGGCGATACTCATACGTTTTCAATTTAATAATCGCGTCACGTGGAATCGAATAATATTCTATCTATCTATCGGTACCAATTCGTTTATTTCTATTCTTTGTTATTCTTCTTTTACAATACGTGCATTCTGCTATTGAATTACGAGATTCCCGTTATTCAGGAAAAATACGGTAATCCTGCACGCGAAGGTTTAATCAAGTTTACGTGTACGTCACTTGCTTTGACGAAGTGACAGGAATGGAAATGCCATAGCCTTCGGGAAGCGCTTGTATTAGATCCACGATTAGTCGTGCCTGAAAGAGTCGAGATTTTAATATACACGGATATATTTATAACGAAGAGAAACACCAGCTGTCCCATCGTAAACCAGTGATATTTGTCTCGAGTGATACAGCAACTCACTGAGATCCTCTCGACAGGAACTATAATATAGATTAGCGTACAATAATTAGGCAATTGTGTACTAATATAAAATGACAAAAAAAAGAAGTGCTGTAGAATGGAAAAGAGAGAGGCTGGTAGTCTAAGGAGAATGAGTAATGTAAGAATTGTGATTGAGAGAGAGAAAGAAAGCGATAATTGGTAAGCTGTACTTCTTAATTAATCATCGCGAGTTAAGTGTTGTCGCACGAGAATCGTCTTCGCGTGCAAACGAAATATATTGCATTATTTTTGTATTAGGTATTAGCGCTAGGAATATTTTTCTCTTCATTTTATTTTTCTCTTTCCTTTTTTTTGTTAACTGCTATGCAGGTTTAGTTACAGTAACAATGATCTGACTGCTCTGGTAACTAGATAGGAGGTAAGTTTCGACGTAGAAGAATCTTCATGCGTGTCTGTCTGGCGGGCTCGATCGAGAGTAAAGCGAACGATAGGCTTAACCATGTAAAACACTTTCATGTATATACATGTATCAGCTCGGAGGATTTTTTGTCTTTTTTTTTCATTTCTTTCTCTTCTGAATAATTCGCAGAAACGGACTCGAGGACTGATAACATGGCGAATTCGTTGCTTGTAAAATCATTGTCAGTTCCGTTCGCACGTCTCTTGTCACTTCGTCGCCGAGTGCTTTAGCGAACTGTGCAAATCGTTTTTACGAACTATGATACATTTATCATGAAAAAATGTTAATTGTCCAATTCGGCGGCTGGTGGGGGAACCATTGTGAGCCAATTCTACTTTACATTACTTTACTTACATTAATTAATCAGCTAGTTCGTATTTTAGTAACTATAGCCGTGTATTCGTTGAAGCATTGATTGCGAAACAACTTTTCTATTATTATGAATGCAGCGGTACATAGGACTATCTATAATCATTATCAACTGGGTAAATCAATCGAGTCTACTTTTGCTTCACTTATTTGAATGCCAAATTCATTAAAGAGTGAGGAAGGGGAAAACGGGACAAGAAGAAAACTGGGGGCTGATAATGTTTACGATAAAGGACGAGACTTAGCGCAGCTGAATGAGGACAGTATTTTCACATACAGGTCGTGTATAATATTGTGATAAAGAACGCTATTGCGATGGTAGTAGATTGCTTAAGTTTTTAATCTTATGATCTTTTTTTTCGTTTGTTAATCAGTTGTACGCGTTTTTACGCGCTTAGGAAAGATTTTACTAGATTGCCACCGCCTTTTTTTTTCGTTCTTCTCATCAACGTAAGTGCGATCCTTAAAAGCATGATTTTTTTACAATGGTCAAATTTATGGACATTCGCGAAAGTACAAACACAGTAAACGAAATAGAGATGAAGGGAAAAATAGCCATAACCGAAAGTTTCAGTCACCTATAAACAGACATCCAATTTCATTTATTATGCGAGTTTGTGAATCGCTCAACGAGATATCGCCAGATACACACGATACAGTAGGGCGGACAAAAAGTTAGCTATTACAATCCACTGGGCGATGTGTTAGATGATATTATGTAAACTGGGGTATTACGAGAGAAAGAGAGAGAGAGCACGAGAAACAATAAACATTTATAAAAATCATATATTACTTTCTTTTTTTTTTCATTTTATTTATCCGCGACGAAGTGGCATTGCGAAAATTTCAAGATTAATTGCTAATTGGCTTGAAAGACCTCGAGCATGTTTCGTTAAAAATTTGCGAATTTATTACGTTTTGACTAATTGCGAATGCGGATCGATACGCTCGTTCGATAAAGACACGCAACTCTCAGTTATCATGAAACTTACGCTCAAATATTCGCGCCACTGAGAGTTGCTTCTCTTTATCTTGGAAGAGTACCAGGAAGATAAAATGAAAATAAAAAAATAAAAGAGGGAAAGAGAATGAAAACCGATAATGTACTCGTCATTCCTTGCTGTCGTACGCAGTTGGGTAAGATGTATCGCTCCAATCCGATCATTCCAGCGAGGTTGACGAAATATTTGTGCCATAGAAACATAATGTATGCCTAATGTGCTACATCGCTCTTGTCAATCTATTTAGCTATCCTGTCAATCTTACGCTAAATTGTGCGTCTACCTCCGTGACGTCACTCGACTTGTTTCCTTTCTGAAAAAAAAATGTCAGCTGACAGAGAAAAATTATAAACGAAAAAATTACAAGTAGCAGGGGCGTGGAGAGGGACAAGCGGAGGTGTCTAATAAATTCGATCATTTATTTATCAGTATTAGATGATGATTTTTTACGACGAGGGAGACTTGGAAAATTGTATTTTTGGAGAGAATTGTGTAAAAAAGGAGATAAAAAGAGAGACATGGAAGGAAGGTACGACGAGGTGTAGGCTACTCGAAACAAGAGAAACAAAAAAATAAACTCTGGGATTCCGTAAAGAGAGTGCCCTGTGGCGATTAAGTTTTTATATTAGTTTAGTTTAAGGCTTTAGCGATATACTTTTAATTAAGGCTAAGTAGGTAATGTTATAACGGTGTGTTCCAAAAGTCGTGCCTCGGACTGGTTTACCGAGCGTTTCATCCTGACTCTTGGAACACGCCTAAGATTGATATTAACAATTAAACGAACTCGAGGCGAGAAAAGTTTCAAAGGAAAAAGTGTCAAAATTCGAACTATAAGAAGATCCTTATGCAAATAACACGGACGACCATGAATACGAAGTAATCTAAAAGGTAACGCGGAGAAAGGAGGCGAATCTTATAAAATCGTGTACACGCGAACGCATATACGCGTAATAGAGGATGAGAGAGACATGCGTGATATCGCTAACACCATATACATATACACACATACACATATATATACACATAAATCTCTACTGCGAAAACGTTGTAAGTAAAAGAGAATGATGAATTTTACTATTAACGAACGTGAATAATAAAAAGACACTTGTATTATAATGTCTAATGTAATAGAATGCATTACGGATTGCGACGATCCTTGCTGAGGTACGTGAAGCAGACATAAGAGGGATAAAAGCCATAAGAGGGAGGATGATGAAGATGACGACGATTGTGAAGAAAAATATACGATTGAGAAGAGGAGAAACCGAAAGGGCGAGGATTGACTCCTATTGGGAGATTCTATTTGTGAGATATAACTGATAAATTATCATAGGTAGCTAGCTTTGAACGAATGACGGCTGAGTGAATTTTCTGTACTTTCGTGTAAATGTCTCTCGAGTAGGAAAGCGTGCGGGTTTCCGAAGGCACTAAAAGAAAAAAAAGCTCTTTTTACTGCTGTAACAAAATATATGCACGAAAAACGCTTTCTCCTCTACTCTCCTATCCTATCCAAATCAATTTTGCTTCTCGACTCGGTTTAGGTTCCTTAATTTTCTCCTGGCTGCCATTTGCCCGTTAGCCAATTACACTCTCTATTTTTACCTTTTTTTTATCGTATGCAACTCGTTCTTTACGATTACTTTTCAATTTGTCAAACGATAGAGCCGAAAGCTTTTCCCTGTATGCCGGTAACGCACACTCTTTCCTTCTGTTGTCAGATAATCGACGCTTTTTTTGAGTGAGAAAAAACTTTTGGCTGCTTTTTAAATTGCGACGCTCGCGCCGAGCAGTGCGGCGAAAGTGCGAACGTCGAAAACTTAAAGACGGCGCGACGCAATCGATAATCGATTTTAATTCGATCATCGATTTTAATTCGATCTTCGATCTCGGATGTGGATAAGGAAAGATTGAACGTATGCTTCCAAATGATTAATCTTTAATTTTTAATTCCTACGCCCCTTTCCTTCGTAATATTGGTCATCTGTTTACTTGTGCGAGCGAACAATAAGTAAATATTATTAACAATGAAATTATGAATTTGCATAATAAAAATACCAATACCGAATCTAGCGCTGTACCTCGTCTCACTGCGACACAACTTATTTATTCCTGGTAATTTTATTCACACGATTTTTAAAAATTGAGGATCTGTTACGTTATTAGGTCCTTTTTAATTATCGGTAGAAGTTTTCATTTTGTTTTATAAACAGGTTTTTGAATCGTCATTCGTGTTTAACGTATTTTGCTCGTTTTGTAAATAGTTCTGCTCTTGATAAACGATTAACGTAATTTATTATTTAAAGGATTGGCAAGCACGAATGGTAACGTAGAATTTTCAGTCCAGAAAATCATAAATGGCAGGATTTTTACAAAAACTTTTTTTCCTAGAGGTGCAGTTTAAGCTACATTCTACGCGATTAGCAATCGTTTTGATACCACTCTCGCAATGAATAATCCGACCTAAATATTGAGATGTTGAACTTGACACGGGTGAAAATTGTTAGGTCGGACGTCTACAGTTTTGTATTAATCTTTCTAAAACTGATGTCAAAATAAGTGTTAACCTCTTGCAAGGCGTGTCAATTCTACTCAGGAAAATAATCTCTTTAAAAATCATGTCACCGATGATTTTCATTTACATTTTACTCGCATTTAACCGCAACCGAAACTAAATTAAACTCGCAACCGAACTTAAATTGAAAAAAAAAACGATTCATTACAGTTATAGAATAGTTTATTTTCGGTTTACTTTGAGTTTATTACGCAACTGATTGTCAATCGAAATTCCACCATCATGGTATTATTCGCTCAATACCGTTATTTTACAATTTTGTTTCGGATTATTCTCAGTTAACAGTTTGCCCTTTTTCACTCTGAATTTATTTTTCGCACACTGCAACTATTCTTTTGTGGTTGAATTTCAGTTTATCAAAATCCGTTAGGAATGTAATTGATTCTCAGTTCCCTTAACGAATATTATACTTTAATACGTCATGATAGATAATAAAACATTTACAGTAGATAACTCCTTTTTTACTATGCATATCCAGAATGAACAAATAGAAAGAAACAGAATTTAAAATCATCTTTCACGATTTCATACTCAATTCCCTAATATACAATTAATTAGAAAATTTTTGTAAATTTTGCTCATTATCTGTGACCCAATTTAACTTCATAAATGCTGATTCACTACAAGTGAATAATATCAGCGATTTTCTTATAAAAATTTATATAATTTTACACATTTGCTAAATTTCGTATCTATTAATAGGAAAAAAATCGAGTTTTAATTAGATAACTTTTGAAATCACTGAGCCTGGGCGATAAACACCCTCGAGCGAATTACGTTGCGTTGCTGTTTTCAAGTTTTTTTTTTATCGGAGTCACAGTACTGGCTCCATCTGTGCTGACAATTTAAATCACCCTGAGTGTTCCTCGTAACCTACAAGCAACTCCAGTAGGAATTCGCGTGTGAAAGGAAAATCTCGTGTATCGTGTCAAGTGTTGTTAACAATCCTGTCGTATCACACAGTCCTCTTTTTCCGCGAAATTGACTCCCCATAGAAAATATAAGAGTAACAAGGGGGTCATACACAGAATGCGACCTCTCGAGAGAAGCGCGATAAGGAGCCGCAGCGTAAAACGTAAATTTGGAAAGCTTCACCTGTAAGCTGCAGTCGTCTCATTTGAGTCGAGGTAGAAGTACCAAAAGGGTATTTGATGCGAGACCGGCAACTCCTTCAGAAACATCTCTCGCAAGACAACTGATTTAAACTGGGTACTGATTATTTTAGAAGAAGCATAGGGAACAGTTTAACGGCTAGTTACAAGTTGGCGAACGGATTTAATATTGTACATGATTTGATGACTGAAGGAGACGTTTCAGCAACCTCGAGAACAACTTCGTCCAACAGGAAGTTGCGAGTGTGAATTAGCTTCTTAAAGGTACTGCCTAAGATTGAAAAGTTTAAGGGTGATAGAAAGGTTTAGAAGTGACAGCTGTCATTTGTTTTGCATTGTACGTATACCTTGGTTTTGGATATAAGTACTTAACGTATGCATTGGAAGTAATTTATCAGTGAGGATTATTCAGTTTGGAGTGCAAATAGAAAATATTTTACAATATTTCTAAAAGCATAATATGTGATTACACATTTTTACATAAATTGATGGCTGTGATCTTACAGTTTTCGAATACTAGTAGTGCTCAAGTTCCTCTCATTTACCATTAAGAAGAAATTACTGGCAGTGAAGAAGAATAAGAAAATTGGAAAAGAAAGGAGCTTTCAATAATTATGTTTCAGAAAAAGTCTGCAATTGGATTTCAACATTGTCTGATGCAAGAATAATCAGGTAAAATGCAATGTCATTAAAGCTTAATATGTAGAAATCTATTTATGACTCTTATAATTATGAAATGTATTTTTCTATTCTATAACAAATATATGATTTGATAACATCCAATTGAATTAATATTGAAGGAGCTGTATATAACAGTACTTGAAGTGGAACTAAGCAGCAACATATGAAAACAATACATTCTATGCTGCAGTACAAGTATTGTATGCTGCAATTTGAACTGTAAATGATTAAATGATTTGAGAAATGTCAGCATCAATGCGCATGATGGTTCTAAATTTCGCTGATGTCATAATGAGGGTGCCCCCCTTATTTATCATCGACGAACTGCTTAGAATTGGCTTAGGCCTCCCTGTAGGAGAGATTGTGACATTGAATAATACAGAACATGGATTTAAAGGAATGGATGCTCCAGACACTATTAGTTCCTTTGTTGGTGTCTCGTCCGAGCCATTTCTAATGCAACTGTTCAATTTCAATCAATATTTCTACCAAACATATTTATTGACGATCCTTAAGCTGAGTGCCTGCTGTATAGGTAAGTTCCATAATCACACATCCATATGTTTAAGATTTATTTAATTTGTATCTTACTTTATATTACATCATTTCATGTTACTTGTTTTACAGACAAAATATTTCCTTTCAATAAGGTACAACATAATAAAATCATGTCCATAGATCTATCCTTAACTGTTTTTATCTGACCACTATCAGTTTACTCCGAACACATTTCTCTATCAATTTCAAAAGACTTTATTTGTTATGTAAACGTTTAAACATACGCATTGATTATTATCATATCTAAGTTTTTCTTATACAATCACTCAAATGTGTGTATATAATTTACTTTCTGCCATGTTATGTACTTGGATAATGACTCATAACTTTTTATGACCACTACATTCATGTCATAGATTTATTATATTCTCGGATAACACGAATATCGAAAATATTATTCTAAAACTGTACAAAAATATTGCTTGAATTAAATACATTCGGTCGATTACTCACAGCAGTATTTGCATTCTTTAAAAGAGCCGTTTTAATTCCGAGGGTCATTGTTTCATTAATCAAGGGCATGCGCAGCATCGAGCGTACAATCGTAAACTAAATTTTCCATATCATTAATAACATGATATTCCAGATTCTCTTCGTCATTAAGCTTATCATTTATTTGAAAAGTTTTATCCAAAATATTAATGATACACGATAACTTAACGAAATATTTGCATATACATTTCAGGCTGTGCGGCAGCGCTATGTACTTTTATGCTATGGACGAAGCACCTTATCATCGTCTACTTGTACCTGATATCCGTAGGAGTGATATTCATTTCGTATTGGTCGAACGTCAGTACAATGAAAGCTATAATTTTATACGTAAGCTCCCACGAAACAGCTACCAGCATACTCGATGATATACTGGGCTTGAATTTCACGCAAGTCATGAGCTACGGTCCTGGATTTCTGGTAGTTCAGAATTATATACTGCAATGTATGCTAGCCAGTATATTCTGTTACATACATCTGGCTCCAAGATATGCCATAATTCAGAAACTTCTGGTTGTCAGCTTTATGGCGCCGTCAATCCTTGGAATCCATCCGTTACCGGTAATCATTGCTTTTATAAATTTTTTTTGCTATTATCACCTTTACATAATTTGTTGTGTATATTAAATGAAATATGGACCTGTGATTATTTCCTTTCAGACTTCCGTTCTGTATCACGCACCGGTGTTCGCCACGCTGCTTCCTCTAGCCGTATCAAAGTTTGTCATCTGGTACAACGGCGTCACCATGTTGAAGACAATCTACCTAGGTTATCAGCATGCACGTAGCTTTATAAGTAACTACGGTCTTTCAGCACTCGCTGAAACCGAGTGGAGCCGGCTTAACGTTCCATGCGTGTTTCGTACGTTTTGGATGTTTCGCGTAGGTGAGCAAGTAATTCAGATATTAGGGACTCACTATGGTGAAGAGACGTTCACTTATTACGACATGATTAGAACCCTCTTGGTCAATGGTTGTGAAACATTAATCGCGGTCCTTGGTATGACAAGCATAGTCTCACTTATCTGTCACTACATAGGTTGCTTCTTTCAATGGGTGCTACTTACCGAAGATGGTGAGAAAAGTATTGGGACTGTATCTGCCATATTGTTTTATATCCTCGCTCTTCAGACTGGCTTAACTGGCCTTGACAGAGAGAAGCGTCTAGTTCGACTCTGTCGTAATTTCTGTCTCCTCTGCACGGCGGTGTTGCATTTCGTTCATAACATCGTCAATCCGCTTCTAATGTCGCTGAGCGCATCGCACAATCCTGCTCTTCACAGGCATATTCGCGCTCTCTCAGTTTGCGCTTTCCTCATTCTGTTTCCGGTGTCTCTTTTGATCTTTCTCTGGTCTCAATCGACTGTGAGCACATGGTTGCTCGCTGTGTCCGTATTCAGTATCGAAGTCATCGTCAAGGTGCTAGTCTCATTGGCAATCTATTCACTGTTTCTATTTGATGCGTATCGCAGTGCATTTTGGGAACAGCTCGATGACTACGTCTATTATATAAGATCGTTTGGCAACACGGTAGATTTTGCCTTTGGTATCTTCCTATTCTTCAATGGATTCTGGATACTAGTCTTCGAATCTGGTGGCGCGATCCGCGCTGTTATGATGTGCATCCACGCATACTTCAATATCTGGTGTGAAGCCAAAGCTGGCTGGAGTGTCTTTATGAAGCGCAGAACAGCTGTAAATAAGATAAATTCCCTGCCGGAAGCAAAAGTCGACCAACTTCGAAGTCTCGATGATGTCTGCGCCATCTGCTATCAGGAGATGCAAAACGCTAAGATAACTAGATGCAATCACTACTTCCATAGTGTGTGCTTGCGCAAGTGGCTGTACGTTCAAGACCGTTGCCCTCTTTGCCATGACATTTTGTATAAAGTCGAAAATCCCAATGCGAATAAAGACAATGCCGCGTCCGCTACCGAGGAGGAGAGAAGCAACCAAGAGAATCCTTTACTTCCTGGTCAGAACGATGATGCGCGACAGAATCGTGACGTCCAGCCGAATCGCTTAGACTCACCTAATTACAGGCAATATGTGGAACAGCTTAACGATGATAGGTGAAATCGAGCGTAGCTACATTGTGATATAATGATATATAAATAAATTGTTACGTATATGAACTTTAATTATTAAGGGATTGATCTCCAGATTCTCATTTAAATTCGTTGCTTCGTCTGGTCGCTCAAAAAGTTTTAGCGATTTAGCGTACTGCATTATCCCAAAATCAGTGATTCCTGATGAATTTGAAAAAAATTTGTCGTAAAGGTCCAGAATATCACGCTTATGAGAGCACACACTTCTGTGCGTTTCGTAGAGATTTAAGTAGATATTTTTTTATTCCACTACGTGCGGTTCTTGTTATATATATTTTTTAAAATCTGAATGCCATTGCTCATGCTGTAAATGAACTCTTTACGTTCTTTAATGAGTTAACAGAATTACGCTTATCTCTGCTGTGGAATGCGAACGAACTACTAATGCATTCGATAAATTTTGCGTAGTGGCCTTCCACTTTTTTCTTGGTTAAGCATATCTGATATTAATATCTAAATTGTTTTATATTTTCCTCACCCCCGTTTGCATAACCATCTATATTCTGCTTATGACATCTGCTGGACGCATACAAGTATATTAAAATTCTATGTACAAATATCTACAATACCATGGCAATGTATACTGCGTTTTACGTAATGCCAGATTTTCCAAAAGTATTTTTTACGCTTCCATAATCTTCGCAAAGAAGGTACTTAAAGTATCTTTCATAACAATTAACGCAATGAATTGTTTACATGTAATATTACGCGAATAATGGGAATGTTCTTTTTTGAATGCACATATTGCTTGTGGAATTATTGAAAGTGTAATAGATAAAAAAAAATAGATTTATTTGATCATCTGATCATTCGCCATATCAAATTGTTTGATTTGATTTCGGCTTTCACATAAGTCAAAAGGTTTTTTTGGTTTACTTGATTTCCTCCTTTACTACGTATAAGTATTCCATAGAACGGTACTTAATACTTACTACGTTAATATTCGAGAAGGACGCTGCTTAAATTTCATAAAAAATGTCGTTAAACAATTATTTTTGTCATATACTGGCGATCCCATTCCAACGGACGAAATGCGTAACTACGAAGTGCAAATATTTCACATCTTCTAGAAACTGGATGTGGAAGAACAATGATTTCTGCAAATACATTGATTATAATAATTTTCTAATCAACTATTGCAACCGTCTATAATAGCACCTAATGGACTATTAATCCCAGACTAATTAAGGGTGTATATAAAATATGATATGTAAAATTTGTCGAAAAATGTAAATGGAGAGGCTGCACATTTTTATTGTAAACATTGAATTCCGTTTTCGCCTAAAAAGAATAACGTGCGTTTCAATTGAAAATAATTCTCGTATCAGCTGAACGGGTGGCGCAAGACTATCACTTTAATGTTTAAATCAGCAAAAAACAATGAAAAAAAAGTTTGTCTGTTATCAGAAACAGTAGTATACGAAAGATCAATCTGTTTTCCACTTCGCCTAGATCACTTGGAAATGATGTATATATCGACTATAAATGATAAAGAAATCAATTTCGTACAAACTACGACTTATTTTATTTTGAAAACTGTGTTCAAGTAATAACGTCTAGCCGGATGGATACTGTGATCTTGAAATCAAAAGTTATGTTCCAATAAAATTGTGTACCATCAAAATTGCCGTATCCATCTAATGTAACACGCTGTCTGAGTGAGTATGAAAAAAGATGATGTAACGCATCGCAAAAATTAATTTTAAATTAATGTATCAACTGAGAGAACATTGATCCAGATAGGAGTAACGTGTGGGGTTCGAATAAGGTAGTGACATAATTTTACGAATAATTTATGACAGGGTCGCAAATGGTTAAAGGTCCATAGTGGTCTTGAACTAATTAAGAAGGCGCAGCCAAGCTCAAAAATGGAGAATTCAAGGAAATAATAAAGAAATATGTGCAACACAACTTTCAAACATAAGCATCGTATTAATTATGACTATAATTTTAAATATCGATCAAAAGATGATAAAGGTTGACACATATATCTTAATTATTTACTAAAGCACATATGTAATCATGAGAGGGCTGACTCTGGTACGTCTCTCTGATAGACTTACTGTAAGTTACTACTCTAAATATTCCATAAGTAAATGTTTTAATGACGATATCATATTTTACTAATAGAAGAATGAAACAACAAAAAAAAACAATAAACGTTATATTTTCTAAGAGATCCGAATCTACTAATATTCCATCCAATAAGAGTACATATGACCTTACTGAAATTTCCAAATGAGAATAGACTGAATTCTTCCTTCATTTTTCACGACGACGCAATATTGGTATCGTCTCTTGATTCGATGACTTCACTCAAGCCAGGGCGTATGTGCGTTGTGGTTTTTAGTGCAATTGCATAAATTTAACGACAAGTAGGATGTGACGTAATCAAGCCTGAAAATTAGTGGGACAACTTTGACACTTTCAATATATTAATCATCTCGTCTACCTACATGAATTAAGTACTATAGTTACCGAGTAAATAAATAGGTGCACGCCAACTATAATAATCAAACACCGATGTGATAATTCAAAGCAAAAGCAGAACGCCGTTTTCGCGTTTCATCGCGGTGTAAACTTCCGCGAAATATAAAAATTTTGCAGTCAGGATTGCGCACTTTCTCCGTAAGGCGATACAGGTGATTCCGCGCAAAGATAGCCCACTTTTCCCACGGTATAGGTATCCGCCACTTTATATTTAATGCTTTATACCCGCTCGCGCACTGTTTTGACGTGCGTCATGCGGCATTCACCATTTCCACGTTTCCACCTGTTGTCTTTTTCAATTCTGTCCGTTTATAGTCAGATCTGCATTTTATTTTTATCAGCCTACGAAACTTTATGATCGCTTTGCTGCGCACGCGGCATTCTCTTCTCTTTATGACGGTCTCTCGCTCTCTTGCGTTACGTTCTCTCTTGTCCTCTTTCGCTCTCTGTCTCTCTCTCTCTCTCTCTCTCTCTCGCACTTCCACTTCCACTTCTCTCACATCTCGCTCACGATGTTTCGTTCGATCTCGGAAAGTCTGATCCCAGTTGAGTGCGGTTTGCCGTCTAGCGTGGACGTCCGACTGAGAAGGGAGCGTCACCACTTTCAGACACTATTTTACAAAAGAACTTGTGTCTTGCTCGAGTTTCTTTGTTGAAACTCTAAAAAAAAGGTCAGTAGACATAAGATATTTATATTTTATTGGTTCAAGCATCGTATTATATAGGTTTTGCGAATACATTTTAAGGAACGGATAATTTGGCGGCGTGTAACGGGAATCTCTTTCACAATTTTATGGGAAGGTTGTTAATCTCTCTTTACGTTTATGGTAAGCGCCCAGGGAGTGATGCATAAGAAATTCATTGATGAAAAAAATTCGAACGCCGCGCTGCTTTGATTTACGCGCATCCAAAAACTTTCCTCGCTCGCTCGTATATATGCGCGAGCTGAATGAATAGCGTTGATTCACGAGCGGCTACGGCGACGGGTCATCATTCGAAAACGTAAATTATGACTGGTAACTACGCGAGTCTGACAAGCCATTAGGTATGAATTACCGGTGTCTACGTTGCGAAAGTTCTAAGATGCTTATGAATTATATGAAATGGATCGCTCGAGGATCTAATTTCAGATACGAAATAAAAGCATTGCTCAATAAATAGCTAATGGTTACATCTTATATTTTACATAAACATGATTCTTTTTAAACAACCATATTTGACGCAAACGACAATCGCTTTATGGCATGTGGCATTCTTATCAAGCTGGCTGACGTATATAAATAGTTACCGAGTATCGATTAAATTTCTCGCCGATACCTATCAGGATTTGACTGGTATTATCTATTCACTGGCTTGTTATAAAGATAAAGATCCTTTACATTACGCATCGAACGTCCCTTTTTAGCACGTTAATCTTTGTCGTGTCGGACGAGGTTAACCGGATAATAAAAAAAGAGTCCCTTCTTCTGGGCAACCAGTAAAAAGATCGTCCGGCAGCTGGCAAAACAAGGTGTAGGTTAATTTCGAAACACGACTGCGTCGCGACACACGGCGTTTCCTTCCGTGTTTCTTGCGGTTATTAATAAAACACTCGGTTTGAACGTCGCACGGTAGTTTCTTTCAGGGCGTTTAGACTCACGGTAATCAGTGGTTGGGTCTCTGCCAGGATAATTAGAAACTGAAGTGTACAGGGGGTTGACGTCTATTCAGCCATCTTTTCACGTGGCAATAGTTATACCTAGCTGTAGCTAGATTGTCAAAGAAGAAATTTAAGTTTGAGAGTTCGTAGACTGTAGCAACGGAAGAGAAGAAAATTGGACGTGAAGTTCGTTGGGATGCGGAGACTTAACGAAGCTTATAGTAATTTCGAGAACTTTTTTTTGCGAATCATACATTCTAACTTTCGACTCGTGCGTCATTCTGCAGGGACAATCTGTTTTTGTTGCTATTTTTAATTATTTTCTGTGTGCTTCGATAAAAGTCGAGGGATCGAGTCGAGTCATTAGTTGAATGTAGTAAATAATATAAAAAATTGAACAAAGTGATTACTTTGCGTTTTTCCGCGTGTGATTTCCGTCTGTCGTTGCTACGTCACATGTGGATATAATTCTGGGTAACATCCACTCGTGCAAATTGCTTCCGCAAAGGAGCTTTGCACTCGGTAACCCAAAAAAAGGGTTGAGCAAATCTCGACACTAAGTCCGTGAACGTTGCATCTGCAGTATGCAGTCTCTTAGTTGGTGAGTGGGACTTCCGGGAACTGAGCATTCTGTAAACTTGAAAATGTTTAACCAGCAGTCATTTTACGTAACATGGAGTGCATTGTCACGTGCATCTATTTTACTAAATTGTTACGTCCAAAGGGTTGTCTAAATATAGAAAAGTATATTATTTTATTTGTAGAAATTGACCAGAGTACCAATGCTGTATGAGATTGTGGGTATAAGACTAACGCACTGATTCAAGTAAGTTGGTCCCTCTGATTTCTATAATAAGACTAAGTTAAATTGGTGGATAAATTTCGAATAACACAATAGTGAGAACAAGAGTTTTCAAACTAATAACTGAAAAAAAAACATGAGGATCGAATATATTGGTGTAAGATCAAGTTATTATTCTTCCTGTCAATTAAGATAGTTTAAGAACCTTCAGTTATTATTCTTTAGCGTAAATTAGCCCAGTTCTATGAGTACAGGCGTACCCGATTTTCCCACGGTTGGCGAATATCTTTTTGTTTCGCTGTTAACGGTACTCATACACGAACGAAAATTTTCGCTTGAGCTAGACAAACTTGCATTTACTTTCGAACGAAAGTCTTTTGGCACAGATCGGAAATGAAGCGTTACTTCCGCTATTGCTGTGATTACCTGCGATTAGCAGCAGAGAATCCTTCGTGTTCCTAATGACAAATATTAAGTCACGGAAAATTATCGTGGTAACGAGGAACAATGAAGCTACAGTGACTTCTCACTTGAGTCATCCAATATATAAGTCAGTACGTCTAGTTACGTAACTAGTGCGTAGTTAGTTAAGCGTTAAGAGTTTGCTCGCGCGGGATTCGCGATGGAATTGCTACGTACGAAATTCCGTCCTATCGTGACTCCAATCGAGATCAAATCGTCCTTGAGTCGCGTGCCGATCGGCGGCGTCGTGTTTCCCGACTTTCTTGCTTGTCGAAATTCAGCTGGAAACTTTCAAGTTCCGGGAGAAAGGTACGAGCAAGTTCCTCGGCGCCTGAGAACGGATGCTAACTAACGTATCATGTCACTATATTTAATCATGATTTTAATAATAAAAACGTCCTCATCTTAAATGTTTTTAAATCCAGTCGTAGATTTTTTAAGACTGAATAATCAACGCGATGAGATTCAGCAGAGACGAAATTGCGAGAAAGTTTCAATAAAATAGCATTGAAATTTCAATTTTTTGACAGTTGACGAACATTCGTACATATCTGTCACTGTCGTCACGACAACCAGTTGTCGTTCGATGCGAACCTAACTGGTATGTTAAATGGCCGTCTCTCATTGGTCCGTGATGCAAATAAAGCGTAAAACGAAGAGACAGTAAAGTGGCACTTTCATTTGTAACTCAATGCATCTCGATCAGCCTTTCTTTATATCTCTTCGCATTTCCATACCTTATTTTATTCTTTTCTAGTTCTCTCTTGAAAAATACTTACCTAACCTGTATCCTTAATTACAAGATTAAACTGTATGCACAGATGGAGTTTATTCCCACCGAATAGTCACGATTCCTAAAGCATTAACGTGCGCCAATGCCCGGAGATAATATCCTAGTAAAAATACTCTGTCTGATCTTAGATAACACGCACAGGACAACGAAGCTGAAAAATTACGTATATAAGACGCCTCTGTTGATAATCCAGTCTATTTCAACAGAACTTAAAGGAGTAGAAGGGTTTCTTTCACTGAGAACATTTCTTTTCATCTAAACCGTGTTTATGGCAAGGGACATACCAGTTAAGAAAGTCTATTTCAGATTTACTCGGCTTTATGAGCACCGATAGAGGTTTATTTAGTTAGTCTGGCACGGTCAATGCCTGAGTCTGGACATGGTCATGGCGTCAACGCAGCCAGTAATTCCCAGCAAAGTTCACCGCCTCCGTCGTGCACTCTACAAACATATATGTAGGTACACGATGTACCAGAGTAACTATACGGTTTGCACTCTGGCCGTTAAGCCTTCTGTCGGTTAAGACTACAAGCTCCTTGTGCATTCGAAACAGTGCTCCGACAGGTAGAAATTTGTTCGCTGTCACTTAAAGCTTTGATGGGAATCAATTGACGTTCAGATCTATCTCTACTATATCTATAGTAGGTAATTCCAGCGAGATATGATATATAAATCTTGACAGTATTGACATAGATTTCTTAACTGGTAATTATCATTATTGCTCTTGGTCAATTGTGCATTGCGAGGTCACTCACTGGTTGCGATCCTGTTCAAGAGAACCTATTATTACTTCGAGTAGCAGGAGAGGTAAGCGAGTGCGTAAATTTCCTTACGTGGACTACGCGAGCTTGCTGGGCGAACGTACAGTAGACTCTAACATAAGACACTAAGAATCCGCGCCATATTAGCAAAAACAAAGAACCGCTTTGAGTTGGTTAGGTCGGCGTGGTGTTTCTTTATTTACGCGGTTGCGTTAACCGTGTCCTTGTATGGAGGCGCGAATTGCCATTTTGTCATCATCCGAAATAATGCGTGGGTCGCTGTACCGAATCTTGTGTTTGTCTAAAGAAGGATAGGTCAGTTACTAGCGTCTCGGCGTCGCGCTAGCATAAAATTCTCATTTACTTTTCTGTTCCTTTCCAAAAGTTCACGCCTACTTACTTGGGCCTGTTCTATAATGTCGAAGACGGTTTGTTTATTTATTCTACTGGTTGGATGCCCATCTCGTCGTTTTATTTGTTTGGATATTAAGGCTATGAGATGAAATTCTTTTGTATATGCTCTCATCTCGTTAAGATATACCTTATTTTAGAATGTCGAATTTGTCTGTTCCATGCAAAAAGGTGATTTACGTCACTGCCATTCTTGAAAGAGAATCCAGATAAACGGAATTATCAAGTAGATGGATAACCGGATATTACGAAGTAAAACGTTTTCCTTTCAATCTTTTTCTTAACTTGTACTCATAGTATATGGATGCGCAGAAATATAGGAGAAATACATAATGGAAGGTCAGCACTGTGGTGCTTCGTGACTAGTATAAAATGCAATATAATACATCCTCTAGACTAGTCTTCTTGAGACTACTTGTACGATCTGATCTTATTTACATAAAAGCTTAAGGGGACTGGGGAGTACTTTCCAGCCTCAAAATGGAATATCGTAATTTATAAGAATGTAATAATAAATTCTCACACAAACGCAGTGCACACAGATTTTCGCAAGCTGCACTGTTACTTGCATGATACATTTATGTGGAATAATTGACAAACGAATGTATGAGTTGCTTGCAATTTTTTGACGTGAAAGATGCTCGTGCCAAAATTTTGCATGCATCTCATTCCTTTATTTCGCGATGATATCTTACGAAAGTGCCGTTTCAGTAATTATGGAACTTACCCAAATCTGCGTGCACTCCAGTTCGATAAGGATAATGCATTAATTCTGTGTAATTTACGATTTTCGTGATTGGAAATTCAAAATGGCCGTTTGGACTCCCCAGTCTCCTTAAGATGGTATCGTAGCAAGCTACGGGCTTTCGATGTTCAATACTTTTCAATATTTCTGGGATCAGTCCTGTCAAAAGTTCTTTCGTGGATAGATAAACGTCAGGTTCGCTTACGTCAGATTCGTTAATACGGCGTATCGGCCACGTCGATAATCCTCAGGATGAATACGATGTGGCTGGACGAGTCGGAAATGTTTGTACATGACCGCGACAGAGAGCCAACGGAGAAGCCTGCGATAGTTGGTTGCCGACGCGTCGTGCACTCCGATATGCCCAGGATCGGCCAACTGATGCGCATGAAAACGTACGACATGTTCGGCGACGCGAATCCTGGTCGTATACAGTAAGTCTTCTGAGATTTATGTATGTGTACATATATATATATAACCTAACGTAGAGATGCCCACCTCCATAAAGACATTGACTCGAGGTTATATCTAGTGAAATATCGTGTCTGAGCCTGGGGCAAGTAAATGAGAAGGATGAATTAGTTTCCAGTGTAAGCTTGTGTACCTACCCGAACGTACCGTCAATACCATCCTATGACTGGCTCAGCTGGATAGTAATGCATTACGGGTAATCCATTTTGAAAAAGACAGCTGGTATTCATTAAAGAGACTAATTCCTCTTCTTTTTTCCCCCCTCTTAAATTCCTAAAAAGAATGGAGCGTATTACCGAGAGGGAAACGTTATTCATTCATCTTCTCGTTTGGGACACCCGATATAACGAAGAATTTTTCATGCCTCTACTCGACGTAGTTTTTGCCAGCACCACGTTCTGCAATCAAGTCATTCTTGTGATGCCACCCTGGGTGACTCCAGGTGATGCTTAAAAAAGCCCTATGGAACTCTAATCGATAAAACAAAATAGTCTTTATTGGATTTGAGTTTGTTTTATAGTGGGTTTAATCGAGAAGCACATGACCAGGATCGTGCCCAGAGGTGTCCAGGATAGCAATAGGATTCAGGCCCTGTACGTTAGCCTTCGGCACAGTCACTGTCCAAAGCTCAAGATACGTCGCGTAGTGTAAGGAATTTATTAGTAGATGAAGTAATCTTTATAGAAGGCGTACCTGTGTCTTGTTCTCGTGCCTCGGAGCGAAATTATTTAAAGCGATATTGCGTTCCTATGCTATTTAAACAGCGAGGAAGACAACGATGACATAGTGCCGATACTCGACCGCGAATCTCACCGCATGAAGGATATATACGGCGAGTTTTATATAAGTGAAATGATGCGATATCCCGATGGCATGCGTCAGTTGATCGTTGCGGAAGTCGATGGTCTGGCAACGGGAGTGATGTGTCTTAATAGAATAGTCGATATTGACGTACTCAATGAATATTTTGAATTGGGACCTTATCATGGACTGAGAAAGCCTCACGAGATGGACGTCATAGTTTTGCCTGACACAGTCAAGACAGTGAGCGAGATTCTATTTTCTAAACAGAGTCAAGAGGTACCGGAAGCTGGGTATAACAGAATAATCCTAAATATTCAAAATTATTTTGGCTCTTTCATTACTTGGCCAATTTTTTCTACAGTTTGGCATTTGAGGACGCTGAAAAAATGTCTTTAAATGAACGTATCAAACGGCCCAGTATAATGCGAGGTTACTTCTGCTATTATTTGTCTAGTTTTATCTCTGTGGGATTTTTGGGGACTCTTTAATTTGTTTCTTTTTTTAATATATGGACAGTTCGAAACAGCTTGAAGAAAGCGAGCGCCTCTAGTGGTACACCTAGAAGAGTGTCGATCAGTCAGAGTAATGAAGTACTTCGATCTCCAGATGATGCTATTAGTGATGGCTACTATCATAGATACGATAGTGACACGACGGAGGTATCCAAATTCAAAACGGAGTTTCGATACTGAGATTTAAATAAGAGTATTTCACAATATAGGAGTCTCAAGACACTACGTCATTCAAATCTACTGGTACCAGATCGTCGAGAAAAGACTTTGATGACTCTCATGAATCAAGTCATCGAACATCTTCCGGTAATTTCGAGTCGAAATTACGAGAAAGCATATTTGCTGCAACGATTGCCGATGTTCCTAGTAAATTATCAATCACCTTGCATAATACCTTTATATAGTCAGTCCACGAGTTCGGTGTGGTTTTTTGACAGTTCGCAAATAATGCATTCCTAAGCAAATCACACGTGGTTTTCCATAAAATAACATAAATATATGCTAAAATAAGAAAAGAAAATATGCATTTTTGCATCAAAAATTTTATGCAATGACACGTATGCCTTGCTAGAACCTCATTGTTTTCGATCTGGCAAAAAGCACATCGAACTCGTGGACCGACTATACATTTTATCACATTAAAACACCGGTTCCATCAACAAAAGGGAAGAGCTGGCGCGCCAAAGCAGAAAAGCTTGATAGCAAAACTTCAGACTCGTGCGAAGGAGCTATCAGAGTTTCAAAATATTATGGAGAATTGAATGCCTTCACCTTGGAGTTGTTCAGCATGAGACCGGATGTCGGTGAAAGAAGAGCAGCGGATTATCTTGGAGCAGCGTTTGAGTGTTTTCCAGACAGAGACTTCTGTATTATGCTATTACCGTCTACCTATCATTTGTTTACATTTCTTCAGCATTTTGTGGTAATTCTTAATCAACCAATGTGATTACGTAAGTCATTTCTGGTTTGTAACGTAATTCATTCAAGTAGAGAGTACCGCTACGATTTAATAAGGATTTTCCAATGGTGATGTACCTCGCTCATCGCAGTACATTTTTGGGAAATTTCAAAACAAGAGAAGCAGTACCTTTCGATAGGGAAGATCTCGTTGATTTTTTAAATGGGATGCCGAAGAAAGAGGTTATCTTGAAGGACTTCGATGACGCTATGCGTTCTAGACATCAGAAGGAATCTTACATTTTCTTGTGGGAAGGATCCGTAGTCGGACTGGCCATCCTTTGGTAATCGTGCAATGGCGGTCACTAAATGGCAAAAAACTCACTCTATTACGCTTTTGTAACTGATAATCATTTTTTCAGTGTGGAAAAGGATGTTGATTACTTAAAGAGTCGTTATGTGGTGGAGGATTACGTGTCAATTTCAAACGTATCGATACACGCTCACGCACGATTATTACACTGGTCATTAATGCCAATGTTTTCGGTTTATCATAGATTCTTTTTTCGAGAATTAATGAGACTCAGCACGACCTCCGTTCTGTATTATCGTCTTTATGAAAATGAAGCCAGTTCTTTGGTAAGCATCATGGCGGCTACTCGATTATTTTAACTTAATTCATATTGAAGGATTTCTCCTGCCGCACCTTTCTTGGTCGTTAGAGTCATTCTTATAGGATCAATCAATGGGGTGTGTTCCTTTTCAGAGCCGAACTCATCCCTTAATATCATGCTTGAGCGTAATGATCCCCGTTAACCCTCGCAAACAAATCGATTACACATTTGGCCATTACAAAGATAATCTGCCAAGTGACGTTATACTTTATGAACAAAAGCGAAAGTTTTCTCTATTTTTAATGACTGCTCAAATGTCAATGGTATCCAAAACTGATGTCAATATCAAATTTGTTATTGTTGGCGCCTCCGACTGTGGCCTTGCAATCGTTGAATATCTTGCCATGAGGTACATTTTTATATTTATAGAACATACGAAAATTCTTCAAGGGAAAGTTTTTTTAGGAATTTTAATTTTATTTTATTGTTTATGTATATATATATATATATAGGTCGGATGCCAATTTTATCCATTTTACTAACGTTACGCTTGTTTCGACAAATGGACTGCCTTTTGAACGGGAACGACATTTCTTAGAATACAAAATGATACCGTTTAGAGGACGTTATTGTTACGAGTATAGAAATCTTATAACTGCTAGAGCCTGGTTGAATATTGTTTATGGAACAATGATTTCAATTGATAGGTATTATAAGTTTATTATGGTATTAGAATTTTCGTAATTTCTCTATTCACACTTTACTATAGGAGGGATAAATACATAACAATAGCGAATATGGGTACATTGTCTTATGACTATTTGATACTGACTGGCGGACTTCAATATCAGAAACCAAAATTTCCAGACGAAATCGATGCAGAAAAAAAAGGGTATTTTTTGTACAAGCATTTTAGTTTACTCAAAACAGTTTAATCTTATAATTTTTTAAGTGAGCTTAAGGACTTTGAAATTCCGTCGAATTGTTTAACGATTAATGACGATAAGGAAGCGTCTATCTGTTTCGAAAAGTTCAAACATTTGATGAACGATGACTCAAAAAGTTAGTCCTTATCACAGAATGATGGCATAATGATTTTCCACTTCTCATTGTTATCCAATATTTCTATTTTTATTCATAGAATCTATCGTTATATACGGTCAAAATATCGATTGCTACTGCACCCTGAATATATTACTGCAATACGGTATAGAAGGCTCTAAAATCACTTTGATCGAGCCGCTTTCACAGGTATGCGAAGAACACGAGGCAGCATTCCTATATGATATAGAAGTACAAACAAATACGTAAACTTAACCAAAAAAAATTTGAAAAACCGGAAGTGGACTTACACTGAACAATTTTTGGCAAGGTGGACGCAGCCGTGATGAGCTCTCTTAAAAAAAGCGGAATAAATATATTAGCCGGTTGGGAAATAACTGATTGGCAAGTAGAAGAAGTGGGCAACGAGAAGTTAATCAGACATTTAAAAATCGAAACAAAAATAGAAACTCAGAATATACCCTGCGACATTCTCCTCAATTTTAATGAAAAAACCATATGCATGAAGACATTCAAGGGTACCACCAGTGCGAGATTTTAATGAAAATAATTGTCACGTGATTTTTCAAATTTTTTAGCTATCGCAAGGGCAGGTCTGGTTTTCGACGGTCTTCTGGTTATCGATCCTGAATATAGGACAAACGATCCATTTATCTTCGCGGCTGGTACGATAACGAAATATTCAAGGAAATTGGGCACGGAGAGCTGGTCGCACAAATACTACAATCGCGTTGAAGTCGGCGAGATGGTCTGTGACAAAAGTTGAGCAGTTAATCTTAAGTAACGACCATCCGAGTGTCAAAGATTGACGTTGAGACCTCGTGAAAAAGCTAGCAACGGTGCTGAAGAACCTGGTCGATCCGTCTCGTCCTGCGTACGTGAACGAAGAGAAACGAGAATCTAAGGACGCCAGGACTTTGCCGATCTTTCGACATCCAATAATAATTGCCTGTACTCTGCCCGGCGGTTACAATTACCTTCACGTGGAAAAACCTGGAAAGAAAATACCGCGCCTACTCGCCATGCGACAGGAGACCTACGTTAGTTACTTAGCGTCTGTAATTGCCAAGAAAGAACGATGATGTACGGCCGCCATCTTGACGAACACGCGAATTTATATTCCACCAGGGTGACGTTCTAATAACTGGCCATCCGAGTTCTAACATTGGCTACTTCCGAATGCGACTTAATCAATTCAATACAGTCGAGTCGATAACGTGTCTCAGTAAGAAGGTATCGGATTCTTCGTAATTCTTGTTAAAGCTATTGTAGGGTCCGCAGAAAAAATATATGGAACTGGACCGGGACTCTCGAACCCGGGTCTTTCGCTTGCCGGGTAAATGCTCTGACCACTAAGCAATCCAGGGCCCGTGCACTCTTCTCCAGTCAAGTCTTATATAAGTTCTAGGTAGGGGGCTCCCCATTTTTACAATACACGCAACGATATATCGCCGAAGACCTGTAGTATCTTGTCCCTCGTCGTGAATCTTCAAGTGTAGGAGTAGGGGGGCCCCCTATCTAGAGCCCATATAGGTCTCCGCGGCAGAGTAGTGCACGTACCCTGGATATCTTACTGGTTAGAGCATTCGCCCGGCAAGCGGAAGATCCGAGTTCGAGTCCCCGTCCAGTTCCTGTATTTTTCCGCGGATTCTGCAATTAGGTGTTCAGAAGTGGTACACCCTCCTTCAGATTGCGCGTAGTGTAAGAGTGAGTGGCACCCTATCTAGAGCCCCTACAGGACTCCGCGGAAGAGTAGTGCCACGGGCCCTGGATAGCTTAGTGGTCAGAGCATTCGCCCGGCAAGCGGAAGAAGACCCGGGTTCGTGTCCCGGTCGAGTTTTCGTATTTTTTCGCGGATCCTACACTATTGCTAATGTATTAGGTTCTATAAATCAAACTTGCCGCTACTTTTTTAATCCTTGAACTTTCGAGAAAAATATCAATTCCCAGTAAACACGAAGTAACAGTTACATGTCACTGTTACTTACACTGTTTGCTGGGAATTTATATTTTTCTCGAAAGTTCAAGCATTAAAAAAATAGCGGCAAATTTGATTCATACAACTTAATATTTGAAAGAATTGTTTTTGTTCTTATAGCCTTTCGAGATGCACAATATCATATCTTTGTACGGAAAGCATAACGCCATGTTGAATGACTTGAAGTTACGGTTTCAAGTATGTACATTAATAATGTCCACTTTGCAAGTCCATTATTGGTATTATAATAACACTAGCATTTTTATTATTCATGCATATTTACCAGTATGTTATTAGCACATTTTGCTCCAAGTCATATAATTAATATTGCTCTTACTTCAGAATTCCTTGGTCCCTGACTTATATTCTTATTTTCGTGAACCGTGGGCAACTGCGCTATTTCTAGATAGATTTGAATGTCTTCAAGTTGCAAATCGAGCTACTCTATTGTCGCATACGGTGAGCAGTATGTTTTAGTTAAATATTTTTCCTGTGACGTATGGTACTGATTAAAGAACGTTTAGTCGATTCACGTCAGTTAACTTAATAAGCATGAATTTTAGGATAGGGATAAATATTTATGCATATTTAATTTGCACATAATCCTTTTTATCGAATGGTAGGAATTTAACGGTATTTCGCTTATCGATGACTGTCTGCGTGCTTTGATAAAATCAAAATGGGAAGCTGTGAGTGAAATTTCTTAAATTTTCATCCCACTTATAGAATCAATCGTTAAAGTTTTTATTCCTGTTTCCTTCAATTATTATTTTATTCGCAGATATCGAATGAAGATCGCGAGGCGATAAAAGCGAAATATGCAGGTTCCGCTTATCAAGAAAAACTTGACAGTACTTTGATTGATTTTTTGCAATTTTATGAAAATCAACTTCCCATGTACTGCAACCCTCGAAAATTGCGACACTTGTTAAGCGACATAGAGGACAGCCCATTATTTTATCATCAATGAATGATTGTCATGAAGCAACAAGCTTGTCCATTTTATTTATAATTTTTACTTGAAAATTAAATAAATTGGATTTTATAATTTTTTAAAGAATTTTTATTTGTAATCAGTTAACGCTGTTTCATTCATTTAACACGTAAAATCCATTTTACTTCGATCAATGAAGCACGTAATCAATGCTAAAATCTTCCAGCAATGATGCATAATCCACTACATGGTATGCAATCCAATCCGTATGTCAAGTTCACATTCCATAAGATTGTTCCAACAACAACCTTAACACAGTGTAACAACAAGATACAGCCCACGCGTTAACTCAAGGCCGCGAAAAGCATAAATTACGTTTCATGGCCATGAAAAGCAAGGCGTAATAGGAACTGGATCACAAAAAAGTGAAGTTTTGTAACAGTACCACCCACCAAGAGAACTGCCATTAAAAATATCCATTTACTGTGGCGCGAATCATTTCTAGTTTCTTTTCTACGTTATACTTTCTACAAAAGCAGTGCATCAATTCATTATACAACTGCAATTATGATCTCAAAGTGTAAGTGCATCGAACAGGTGTCCTTGCGAATTCCTTGTTTACTTGACTTTAACTCTCTTTCACGATTACGTCAGCATGCTGCAACTGCTTTGAAAGTGTTTTTGAATCCGATCCAAAATCTACGATGAGCAAAACGTATGTTCAGGTCAATGTCGATCTAATTTTATACGTAAGCCGTCGTCCAGATCACGGGAAAGTTTGACAATAAATGAACGTGTAAATTAGAAGCGGGCTACTAGTCGTACCGACGTGACTCTAAACGCTGCGGCCAAGTATTTTGGAAACTAAAGAAAAAAAAGTAACAAGGTACTTCGATACTATTATACACGTCGTCGTAAGGTATACTTCATACAGGAAATAAATATATTTGATTTTTCAATGTATACTCGGTGGTTCAATATTCTTATCGTGGTTATTACGTATGCACGTTTCTGGGGAATATCGGTGACACGTGGATACACGCGTTTCATTTCATTCTAGCGATTTAATGCTGTGATATATTTTATTAGTAATTAACATATTTGCTCGGGGCTAATTAAGGTAACCGCCGGTATTTTAGTGTAGGAGTCGTAATTTACACTTGTCTATAGACTGATGCAAACATTGATTATTATTGTGCAATCTGATTCATTAATATATAAAGCTGGAATTTTTATTAATAATTATACGATCCCTGTTCTACTTTTAGGCAATGCTGAAGTCGATGTCTCCACAGCTCTCGCCTAAAGGCGAGCAGAGGATTATCCGTTTAACCACGGACCAGGAGGCTGTACTCCAGGAACAGTTCAATAGATCGCCACGTGCTCCTCACACAGCTGATGTTGTCCTTCTCGCGGCGGAGACTGGATTGTCCGAAGAAGACGTCCAGGTTGGTGATTTTTTCAATGATTATTAAAGTATCCATATTTCACAATTAATGAAATATTATTTGAATTCATCATTTTCAAGGCTTAACGTCTCACTCTTAATGTTTTTCTTTCAGGGTTGGTATGCCATTAGATTGGCGCAATGGAGAAAGGAACAAGGGCTTGGTGGAAACTTGGGATTCAACAATTAATTGAGCATTAATATAAGCGTGACGGCGTTTCGTTTCCATACGTAAAATTAATCGAATTTATATTCCTGGAAAATGATTGCCAAGGAAAACAGAGGATTGATACTGAAATTCAAAAGGTCTTTTGTTCTGTGCCTTTCACAATCCTCGTTTCGTCGGGGTGCCTTAATTCGGGATGAAAATGGAAGCGAAATGACAGAGATCAAATACATATTTACCTGTATAATATAATATCATTGTTGAAATTTCATTATTTTATGTAGATATATTCATACTAGCCTGTTATATATATTTGCCCAAGTCACCATTCTACGTGACAAATGCGGTTGTTTAGAAAGTCAATATCAGAATTAATCTATTGTATCTATATCGTCGACATCGAAATACTATTGAATATTAATTTAGTTGTAGATTAGCGTCGTCTAGTGTATATGTACCTTATTGCTTAAGTTTACATAGTCAATTTACATATGCCAATTACGTATTGTATGTATTAAACAAAAAAAAATGTAATACGATCTTGTCAATCTCATTTTACATTCATTTTATAATTATAATAAGAAAATGGAAAAATTTAATGTAGATAGATAATACTATGCTATGTACAGCAGATTCTTTAATTTTGCATTGTTAGTATAACTCCCGATTATTTATTTATCAAAATTATATCGTCAGGAGATGCGTACATTCATATTTGCATAAATTCCCAGCGATTGGTACTGATAATTTCAGAAGCCACTACATTTCCCTGTGCATATTAAAAAAAAGTTATAAACTATGTTGCTTGTTACCGCCAGTAAATTTTTTTACTATTCGCCAATTTGCAGTTATTTTACGAAGATCTAACAAACTGCGCGTTTCATTGCGTGTTTTTTGTGAAAAACAATTTTCTCACCAGTGATAGGGCACTTTGTTTATTTCTTTGTTACCGACTCTTACGGAATAGCAACAGTTACTCACTAGCGCGCTCTATGTTCAAATTATGGAGGAGTAGTGGATTACGTGAACATCTTCCTTCTCTTTTTAGCACCTGCAGGTAAAAAGGACGCAAGACTCGAGCCGCTGGAACTCAATATTCTGATATCAAAAAACCAGTAACGATTGATTCTCGTTTCTGAAAATTTTCATTTATATTCTCAAAGAATTGCAATTACTGTCACTTCTTTCATTTTTGATATCTATTTTTTTAACGCTTAGTATAGTTTTCAAATTCTCCGTAGAACTCTATTCTAGCGTGACTCTAATCATATGAGTTTGGTTCTCATTTTTTCAGGTATCTTGCTTATAATAGAGTGCCTGAAAAATATACAATAAATATGTTTTTTGTTTATATATAGGGTGGGGCACTTAACTTCTCCGCTTGGGATATGACCGGAATTTCATCTAATATTAAAAAATGTTTCAAACTAAAATTGTTCAGTTTTGAGCAGGAAGGAAAATGGTCCGTTCAGTTTAACCTTGGATAACGATGCCAAATCAATTATTTTTCAGATCTATTATTTCCAATATCTCTATAACTATTAGTGCATTTCTATAGATGACAAGACACACACTCACACACACAAAGTGTTTGTTTAATGAATGTATGAATAATAGTGTTTAAATCACAATTTAGGCAGTCGACGATATTCCGGGGGCTATATCTTTTGAAGGTCGCTACGAAAAATAGTTTGTAACCAGTGTTTTGAAAACATTTCGACGCCAGCTTGAAGCATACGCAATAAAATGTAGGGGTTCCTACTTTAAAAAAATGAAGTTGACCTTCACATCACCTTGGCATCGTCACCTAAGGTGAAACTGAATGGGCCATCTTACTTTCCCCTCGAAACTAAAAAACTTTTGTTTGAAACATTTTTCGATATTCGATGAAATTCCGGTGATATCCCAAGTGGAAAAGTTAGTTGCCCCACCCTGCATATATAAAAAATTTTAATGTAAAGTATATAGTAGCACACAGTTTTTCGCGAGGCACGGCCATGTTGTCATATTAAAATCGGAAATACTGAACATCCATCCTGTTACTGTCTCGTTTATATCTAGAGCTCGATATTTCCTATCAACTTCAAGAGTTCCTTTGAAAAATTGAATTAGGGAAACTTGGGATAACTTGACGAACGGGGCAAAATAAAAAACATATTATGTCTTTGAAAATAGTTTCAGTAAAAAGAACTTAAAAAAACGGCGATGAGTGATGCGCCGTTTAGTAATGTAATTTATAGATCGAAATAAGTGCCTTTTTCCGGATTGTTGAAACTACAAAGGTTTTATGGTGTCCCTATATCCGTGTTATAATTTTGCTCCTCCAGAAATTGGTGCATTTAAAGAAAAATAAAGGTAATTTCACTATCAAATTAACTACATGCTTTGATGGAACATTAATTTTCAATATTAGAGAATAAAATTCAATTATTTATTGCAATGTATTTTCCTAGATACAAATTAGCTTTCACATAACCTTAAGGGATAAGTTGACAGATTAGATTTATTGAAAGTGTTTCTTTGAGTCTTGTGATGTATTGTTATAGATTTCAATGTTAGTTAGGTGTTCGTGATGTACCATGCTATGTGGTCTCTTACTATCTTATTTTGCATGTCTAATTTATCTTGTTTTCCATGTTTATTTTCGATTAGATGCCGAGAAATTATATTTAAAAAACTGGATACAGTGTACCATGTGTCAAAGATGGGGGCATAAAGGTTGCTCTAACTTTGTACACCATAACATTTTTATTTAAAACCGGTACGTATAGGATTAATTTCGGTATCTTACCCCAATGTAAACGTCATCTTACCCCAGGTATAGGGTAAGATGACGAATTATGACTTGTTTAGAAAATATGAACAATTATTCTTGAAGCTTTTTTTATTTTTGATCCTTGAAAAACTTGTACCATTCTTTCCTGAAATTGTCCTCAATCTAGCAAATTATTTGATATTTCAAAAATGTTATTATAACCGAAAAAGTGTTAACTTCGTCAACTTACCCCAACCTTTTCAATACTTTTAAAGTTACCTCAGTTTAAAGGGATGAAAACGAGGTACTATTTCTTACTTTCCATACGGCAACAAAAGCAGCATTCTTTAAAAATGGCACCGATAGTTCCCGTGTTACTTATATTATTCTGAACAAGTATACGAACAATTTTTCAAATTCTGAGCGAAGTTCGATCAAACATTTTTTAATTGGCCCACAGCCTGGACTAACTCTAGGGTATCGTTGTCGCTCAGTGTACACTAAATGGAATTTAAATGAAATATAAAAATTGTTATCTCAACGAAAGTTATCTCCAAGACAACACATACCGTCCAAAAATGGAGACTAAGATGTTTAGTGTCAATTTTAGGCATCCTAAAGCGTACTTAAAATGTGCTGTCTCGGCTGTCACAATGAGTTATATTTTATATCGATTAACATAATTTATTACTTTGCGAGGTTCTAAAAATAATTTAATTAAATTCAATGTACCGGAAAGTAAGTTCCAGATAAATGAGTTATGGCGTATTGTCAAGTCACGCGACGAAGGTCAGTTAAAGTTTTAGCGTTGTTGAAAATGAATAAAAGTTCTGAGGGTCCAGGCAGATATTAATACCACGTTTAACAATTGGAGAGGAAGTTGTTGCCGCGGTTGAACTTCGTCTCGGACCTCCAGATCGTTATATACATAATTACTGTGAAGTACGAATTAATCCGTTCTGAGGCTCGTAAATAAGTTAAGCGAGACATTTCCGACGAGGCGGCAGTTCCCTCCTTCGTTAAAATGTTCTCGTCTTAATTAACCACGAGGAGACACCCCGAAATCACAACTGAAACGTGAGCCTACCAAGTCAAAGAAAACTCAACAATTAATCCAATTATACAAAAAGAAGATAGCACATTATAAATACAGCTTTATATAGTAAGTTTTACTAAATCTACTACTAAGTCAACCACTTTCCGCATGATTTTTTCTCTTTTTTAAAAAAAATAAGATAGATAACAAAAAATAAATAAAAATGCGTGCGAGGCAGGTAAAATCAAATTGAATCATATTTATATCACCATGCGAATTTAAGAAAGAAGATCAAAATTGATTTACTAACAATTTCATTAAAAAAATATTAAATGAATAATCCTGCATGCTTATAAATCACTGGAGATACAAAATACAATCTTGTATATATTATTCGGTTCTATTAAAGTCAAGATCGGTTAGAGCAAATAATCGCATTATGATTAAAACAGGGAAACAATCGTGTAAACTATACAAACTGATTGTGTAAAAGCATGAGTATTCTTATAAAAATTCTTTATTTAATAGTCTTTCTAATCATTTATTAATTCATATCTTTAATACCTATCTGTATAAATAGCGTACAAGTTCAACCCAATAGAACAATAGGATGTTTCTTAAAAAGAAGATGAAAAAGATGAATAATATCTGCACACCTTAAAACAAGAGAATGTTTAATAAGAATTTATTGCACTTGCCTACAACGTCCTCTTCACATATCCAAATGTCCTAATTATAACCATCTACGTCATGAATCCACAGCACGAGTCGCTTATTAGTCGTAAACTTATTAGATAAGCAAGTATGACGCCACGAATGTACATAAAAACAAAAGATGTTTCGACGTGAAATAATAAATATGCGTATTCTTCAAGGTACAAAGCTTCCCAGTCTATGCAGTAGAATTAAGAGTCACCCGGTAGGACCGACCGTAAAATCCATCTTTTCCATACCGGAATGTCTCCTCGGTGAAGTCGTGAGATCAGTTCCATTTCAAGGGGCCATTTCCTTATGGCTCACGTTATAAAAGAGTCCCCTGAGTACAAAGCTAATGTCACGACCCAACCGTAACTTGAATAAATGTCGCCACGGCAGGTGGCCAGGTACACGCTACTTTGATACATAATTCTCTGTAATATCTAAGGGGAATACTTATTTGCAAGCCATGAACGAAAATGGATGAATCACAGTTATTAAAAATTCGCAGGAGTATTGACTCTGTATTCGGCCATTGCGTGTCTTCACGTTCTCGGTGGGTCCTTTTTCCAACTCGCAGCCGTCGGCAATTTCGGTGGTTGATTTATCGTCATTCTACTCTTGCAGCACTTCCGGCAGGTAAGCCGCCAGAACGCCAGTCTGAAATCGGCCGAGTAGAAGGCGTAGATGAACGGATTTATCGCCGAATTGATCCAACCTGATCGTAAAATTGAAAAGAGTCAAATCCTCTTCCATCCTTGCTGTTATTCAGCGCGTGCACTAGCTGCCAGAACGTAATGGAAAACTCAAGATATGATTTTAGGATTACCAGAAGAAGAAGAAAAAAGATTGAGAATGAGATGCATGGTTGAAGCTAGACGTGATCTAGTGAGAGAATTGAACAAAGGAAGTTATAAGTAAGTTTTACGTACCGAGCCAGGTTAGAGCGGGCATCAATGCATCCGGTGGTGCCATTGGCACGAATGGCGTCGCTAGATATAATATGAAAAATGGCAACCAGCACGCCACGAAACCACCAACAACCACAGCCAGAGTCCCAGCAGTTTTAGTCTCACGTGCTACCCTGTTAATGCAACTCTGATGTTGTGTACGTAATCCAAGCTTCTTGGACGTAGTCGAGACTTCCGGTTCGTTTGATGGTCGATCGTAAGATGTGCTACCTTTTTCGGGTACGGCAGTGTTTCTTGAGCGTTTCGTTCTGATACTTTTAGTGCGATCTCCCTAAACACACAGCATATACATATATATATATATATAATCCAGGAAAATTGCCAAACAAACAGTTCCATTTACGAATTCCATCAAACGTGTAACAGAACTAATTATGAGTTTTGATTACTCTTAAAAAATTATTGCTCCTCAAATTCTTACCAACACAGTCTGTCGTCGCTGAAGATTCCCCGTTTCGCCAGTCTCAAGGCTTCTATGTCTTCGAGCGATCACACATGAAATCCTCGCGTAAACGTAGAGCATGACTAGCATAGGAAGAAAAAAGGATCCCATCGCTGAAAATATCACATAGGAAGAATCCATATTGTAAGAACACTTCCTTCTATCTCTATTCACTGCACGTGGAAAACATCCAAGTAAAGGCGGACTTGTAATAGCACCGGCAAGTATCCAGACGGCGATAATCATGAGACCGGCTAACCTCTTGCTTCTGCGACGTCTACTGTATACCAACGGTTGAGTTACGGCTAGATACCTGAAATAATTTTGTAACAACTGCAACATAACCTATCGCAAGGATTTCTTAACAATAGCATTGTCGCATTTAGCATAGAGAATTTATACGGCAACAGACACTCTGTCCTAATCATCTCAAGACTACGTGAGGCAACTGCGCGATGACAATTTGGCTTACCTGTCTATGGAGATGGCGCACAGAGACAGGATGCTGGCCGTGCATAAGAGAATGTCAAGGGATACCCAGGAGTCGCAGAGAATCTCGCCCAGTTCCCAGGTACCTCCATTCAGCTTGATCGAGCGGAAAGAAAGAAGCAAAAAAATAATAAGAAAAATAGCCACAGAGAAATGAATAAGGTTTACGCGCTTATATATAAAAACTGAAAACGTCAAGATGAATCTTTGAAATAACTTTGAAACGCGCTCAGAGATATACTACTTCCTCCTCGGCATCCTGATGAGGAAGCAAATGAAGGAAATACAGATAGGTATGGCTGTTGCATTTAGATTGCCAGAAGCTGAAGTGCTCCTCGTCAGCCTGAGTAGAGTCGCTTTCTATTGTGCTTAGAGTGTCTTGATGGTATGCCACTTAATCTCGGCCATCATTCCTCTCGAGCACGTTAGGTATTCGCGACTGTTTCGAGGGCAGCGCTTAAGTCCCTAGGATGCTGGGTAGTGTAAATTATTTATAAGAACATAAGACTAAGGAGCATACTACAATAGTAATGTAATCTTCCATTTGTGAAACATGGCGTCTACAAATTGTTTCGCGTCGACGCGATATCACTCTTGGTTGTTTCAGAGGCTGCACTCGCAATCAGCATAAAATTTTCAGAAATCCCATCATGCCTGGTGAACCATGGAGAAGTACTCGGGATTTCCTCTTGTCGGTAACGGTTTTCAAAATAATGAATAACACCTCTAAGGTCGGTTCTTTCGAACTATCTTGAACTCGATATCGCCAATCCAGAGCAGGCTGTGTATATTTCAGTACGTATTTACTTGATCTCAACCATCGAGTCGCACGCGGAATTAAATTTTGAAGAGACTGGAAAGTCTCAGCAACTTTCTACGAAGGATGCTGTTGAGATTAGTCTGTATAGGTATCGTCTGATCCTGCGAGAGCGAAAACGCAGAAAGTTCAGTCTCCAGAGACAAGTTGAAAGAGAGAAAAAGGAATAGATAGAGGGAGTCAGATAGCAAGTAAGTGTGGGATGGAAAAGGAGTGAGTGAAAACCGATCTCAGTTTTACCCGCGAAATCATTCGCGTGAATTTAACTCGGCGAGTGGCGCGAATGGTTAGGCAGCGTCAGATCAATACCTATATCTACGTACCTAGATTCCAATCTAAATGTAAAACCAGTGCTCGTTATCACCATGACAATTGCTAATCTCAATGGTACTCGTTGTAGGATTCCCGATGCCGGAAGATAACGAGCTTTAAGAACGGTTAGCAGCCAATGAAGGAGTTTATCATCCTCGTTATAACAGACTACGCGACTGTACCTTATAACGTTAGAACGATTGTTATCAATGGCAGTAAGACAAGTATAGTAAGCAATGCGCAATGTACCCTGATACGCAGTATCATCATGTCTTAACGAGCTTCCTCGTTCTGAATATCGCTTAGATAGTAGCAAGTCAGTGATTAGTAATTACTGATGAGATCGGTGTACCTGCAGTAGTACGGCCGGTGGCATTACTGCTAAACCGACCAATAAATCGGCAGCTGCCAGACTGGACACGAAACAATTAGTGACGGAGCGCAGCCTCCTCGTAGTAATTACTGCTGCAATCACCAGAGTGTTGCCAACCTGTAGAAGCGCAAGGATAAGTCTAAATGACTATGAGCACCAAGTAAGTTTCAAGCAATCAAAATATATATTCACAAGGCAGATATTATCAATAAAAACATATAGTAAATTTTTGAGTGCAAAAAAAATGTTAATACAAAGAAAATAATTGAAAGAATGTTTTTTTTCTTCTATCTAATTCAATGATTTGAGTTTTGATTTTTCGAATGTATGTATTCAATATTACAACGGCATAGATCGACGTGCAAATTATATGATTTCCAGGGTGCATCCAGTATGTAAACAAACGAGCTTCACGGAAATGGGCAAGCAAGTCAACCGAACAGGCATACGTAGAAATGCTTTAACGGGCTTACAATGGTGACGACAATAAGCACGGAGAACAAAGCAGCGAGTACAAGATCCGTCCAGTTAGGCAGGTATTCCAGCTGTGGATTTTGTTCGCTTGTCGGTTCCGAACTGTTCCATCGACAGTCACTGTAATCCGCGGTCGCGTTCTGCATCGTAGTCATGTTCGATTCGTCCCCGTTGATTCCTGGCCATGCGTGATCCTGATTCAAACCGTTGAGTCTCTCAATGTTCCCACACACTGTCCTCCACGTCACGCTTAAGCATCTCAATCTCCTGTTCCTATCTTTTGCTGGTCCTTTGTCTCTCCTTCCATCCTTCACAAAATTTATTTCCCTTCTTGTTATGCCAAATCGTTACAGCCAAGCGTTAATTTTACTCGCTTAGCAGTCAGTGTCTTTCTGGATTTGTCGTTTGCCTTGTTTAATTTTACATTGCTGCAGCCCAAGCCTAAAGCTCCTTCATCTGGAAAAGCTCTGAAAAGAACAGACGAGTGTTTCTAGATTCTCTTATTTCACGTATATACGTATAGCTATACACAGACGATTTCACGTTAAGCGCATATAATTAAGAGAGAACAGAAGAGAAAGAGAATAGATGTAGGACACGCTTTCGGTAATGCATTATGGGCTTTACATCAGTTTACGAGGAGCCATGGTGAAATGCACATATTCATTTTGAATTTTTCCGCAACTTATCTAGACACTATTTAACCGTTAGATTTATACTATTATTTTATTAATATACTATTAATATACTACGTTATTAAATGAATAAAGTATCGACAATCTAGCCACTGTGTAAATAAGCCAAGAATTGCAGACCTTTCGCGATTACCTTGATTTATATTGAATTGAAATTTAAATGCTTTTAACAGAATACGGTACGGGATAGAATAGGTTAGTTTTAAAAGTACAATTGAGGTAGAGAATGTTGTACCTCGTTGGAATGAATCGAACGATCGGGTAAATCATTGAAAGTTTCTCCGTCAAGCTGGGTGACTTACTATTATCAACGTCGGTAAAGTTCGTGGGGGTTTGGCAAGCTTCGAATTCAGCAGACCGGCGCGCTGGAAGAGGACGTCAAATTGTTTGGAAACACTTGAGCGTTTCTCTAACCTTTAAGATTTTTTCAGTATGTCGTGGCGGAAAGTCGTTTAACGTCGTGCGAAGGCTTGTTTCGTCTCTCGGCGACTGTTCAAGAATTGTAAACCATATTACATTGCTTGGAACTGGGAACTTACTCGGAGTAAGAAGTAGACGAGATGCGTTTGCGGTGGGACGGTGCACTTTGTGCAGCGTAACGTCAAACCACAAAGGAAGATAAAAAATAGGAGTACATGTAAAATGCGGAAGCAGTGCAACCACGGTGGTACGAATGAATATATATATAACTGGAGTCCGCCTTACTTTCCTTTGAAAAGAAGTGAAGTTTTTGCCAGCACAGGTTATGATATATCAAACGCCAAAATAGCCGCGCTGACGTACACTTGCCTTTTATCAATATTGAATTTCTTCGCCAGACTTTTCTTTACTGCAAGACTCTCTGCTCGGTTGAAAATTGAAATGGCAAACGGAAGTTGGTATAGTTTCAATGGATCGTCTATTTATTCATGACCGTATATCGAGGAGAGTATATGCGGAATAGCTATTCCAGTGAAAAATTTAGCAAAGAATTTAAATATAGAAGAGTCCATTATAACGATTGCCTGACAATTTTATGTAATGGCGATTTAAAAAAATAAGTTTCAATGTATGTATCCTGGAATATTAATATTCATATTTGGCAGTGATTAAGGATCTACAGATAACGATTGTATACGTTATGTTAATTGCTCAGATGACGCAATATGTTGATAATGTTCTTTTCGTGTTCTTTACTTATGAGTATCTATTGTTGATCATTCATATCAGACGCTTCCTAGTGAAAATATTTTCCCAGAAAACCCGTTCTGATCTTGACCCGTTATGGTGCTAGTGATCTGTTATAGCATACGTCACATTGTGAAACGCATCTCCCCAATCATTCAGCAAGCATTTCGCAAGGATCACTAATACTCAGGCTAAAGACAACATCCTATCTCCCAACATACTTTGACTCACCCTATACCTCATTACCCTACTAAATAGCAAAGTACAACGGTTCCTTCCATACGACTTCACTACCTATCCTACACCACATTACGCATCCTTATCCTAATCCATGCCAAAGTGCATATTCACAACCTTTGATACATCTACCCCAAACCGATAATTCCTTACCCCTCTAGCCTGCGGATTTTCACTATGTATAACACACAGCAGAATGTTCATCATGCTCAGTCTTACCCTAAACTCAACGTTACTCGCATAAAAGTTTGTTACTCTAAAAATCTTGCTGAACTATCATACTCTTCAAAATAAACCCGTCGAGGTCAACCTTACAACTGTTCGTCCTCATTTCTTCCGAGGAAGATTTCCCTTTTCGAATATAATTCGAAATCCGAATCCCGAGCCTGAGTTTCACGCTACGCATAGTTTGACTAAAAACCAAACTATAACAAACGGTTTCCGTCGAACCAACCGAGAGAGAGGTTATGCCCACCCGGGTCCTCCTTTTTCGCATTCTCGGATAATAACAGGTCTACCCCGCATCGAGCGATCGTTCGTCCCAACCAAGAAAACCGGCACAGCCTCTGGCGTTTGTCGTAGGTAAGTGAGTTTGACGTACATATATCGCACGGTACTACGACGTTCCTTCTTTGCTCATTCTTCTGCATATCCCTCTCACTCTCTCCTGCATTCTTCATTCATATCCTCCTTATTACCTCTCTTCCTCTCTCTCTCATCTCCCACAGCTAATCAGGCTACTTACAAGCCGCCATTTTACGCTCCTCCCTAACAGGAGAGATTTTTGGATATTACGAGGCTGGGTCGTAGACGTCTCTTTTTGTTCATGGAGAAAGAGCGCCACGACGCTGCGCAACTTCGTGTGATTGATCGGGAGAAATGCAGGATACCAACCTGCCGGTACAACATCGATGTATATGCTTCTGTAATATATCTATATATACACCGGCGTCATGATCTCTACAGAAAAATTTCATGAGTTTGGTCGTTTTATTTTTTTTGTTTAAGGTCAAGGGTTCGTTTCCGGCTTCAGCGTCCCTTTTAGCAATGACTGCTACTGATATTATCGTATATGCTGCTTCTTCCTATTGAAACGAGAGAAACTGACGAATTCGCGAGTGGCCAACTTTCCAAACTCGATTTGGCTTTAGTTAGTAGAAACGCACGACTCGACGTGGCCGCAACAATATAACAATCAAATTCTTTTCTCTTGGTGAATACGTCACGTTCTTTATGTCAGGAGCTGCACGCTCAAGGGTGTTATTAATCCAATACACATAAAAATGTTCAAAAGGATATATCAATATACATATATACATATACTATACGTAAGCTATACGCTTAATAATAATTATTGGTTCTCAACAAACATCGTACTTAAATGGAGAATCGGATAGCACCAGTAGGACAACTTGAACTCGATTTCTTTACACCGCATTGTTCACTGAAATATCCTTCCGGTGTTGGGATACGAATATTTTTTTTTTCACGATAAATGTCATTCACCGTGACACGATTACAGTTATCGAGGTTATCGATGCGCTTCCGTTCTGCGAAACTATATGCAAATACGTACGCCCACCCTGTATGGAGTTTGCATTCGTCATTGTTATTATGATTACCTGGTGCAACAAGCAACGAGCTTCATGTCTTCGTGTTCTACGCTGTTAATCATCTGATATCTAAGATTTTTATTCACACAGGTAATTATATTCTTTTCCGATAAGGTAATTTGGTACCACCCCTTATAAGGCACTGCTCAATAGTTACACTCTCATGATTACTTATTTCAATGCACTGAATTATACTTTACAATAATTCACTCACGAATTTATCGGCTCTTACTTCACGAGGAGGAAAAAATAACGTCCGCTTATCAGACACTCGTCCAGCTGACTGCCGTTTTAACCACTGATGTCATTTGCTATTCTGGCGATTTCTAGTGCTACTGATATAACTCATCGTGCTTCGGTCTGGCTATTCCGGTCGGTATGGCCCTGGATCATCGCAAGATCCTCGACCGTTAGAATTTACACGCCAGCCCAGTGCTAAAACGCAAGTAACAGCTATTCGCGAGATGCGCGCATTACGCAAGAGATCGTTAAGAAGATCGGAATCGAAATTTCCAACGATCTTCAGTCAGTCAATGATCGCGTGTGTCGAAAGGCAGTCTGTGGTATTCTTGATATCGCGTGATATCAAAGACAACCATGCATACCCTTACTATCAGACAATAATAAAAAAATTCATTAAAGTTCCTCTTAATGAGTGTGTAAAAACAACCTTAATAAAGATTCTAATCTCCCTGCAATACTGTAGTTTAGTTTTTCTCGGAATCGCTATACTTCTACGTTTTCACCGCGAATCACACAGAGATATTACCTTACGCGGGTAGAGGTACTTCTGTAACCTGATTTTCGCAACTTCACAAGCAATACCCCGTCTACTCTTTAGCAAGGTCTTCTAGTGTTGCAGATACAAGAGATCGTGCGTCAACAGTCCAGTATTAATAATACGAATAATATATAGTAGACACAAAGCAGACAGTCAAGCGTAGTGCGCAGTAGGACGATAGTGTAAAAAAAAATTCGTGAAATCACAAAAATACCCAGCGACCCTCTATTTTCGACACTTACGACGGCTTCGCGTAAAGTGGCCAGGCACTTTGGTAACGGAATGTGTAAACAGACGAGATCTCGATTGTATAATCGCTACGAGGGAAACAAGGTAAAAAGAAATCGCCAGGCCGTGGCTCTCATGTCGCGCCCCTGCGAAATCAAAATGAGAAACGGATATCCCTTGACAATGGCGAGTTCGCAATCTCAATAAGGAGGAGGCGTGCTGGACTTTTTTTTACGATCTGCACTTTATTGCACGCCATTGGTATAAGTCGCGGGTGCAGCGCACGTGGTGCAGAACAATTGAGAACAGATTAAAGCCACGAGCCCATTCATGCAGTTTATTTATTTTTTTTAATTTTAACTACCACCTTTTATACCCTCTTACGAAATAACCAGATAATCATGCATTCACAGTGTAATTCACATATGGTTATACTATGGGTGTATTATATGATCGACGCGAGACGCTTCGTGAAAACGGATCGGATGTGGCAAAAGAACAAGAGCGCACGCAAATTATTGCAATTTGTTGGCGCGCGGTGCTTATAACTACGTCAGGCCAATGACTTCTCCTGCTCGCGTGACGTGACTCGTTACTTAATGGAGTGAGAAAAACATAGCGATAATTTCGCCCCGTGTACGAACGGGCACGACCTCAAGTTGTTTTTTTTCTACTTTTTTACTATGCCGACGATTCGGACTCCGCGCCACTGTGCCGTTCATTCGTTCGTTCCCTCGATTCTTCGCGTTCCTTAGTACGATTTTCTGGGAGAGCGAGTGTCGCCGAGAAGAACGGTATCTTCCTCGAGACGGTTCCGTGAGCTCGTGTCCGGTGTCGTGCTTGGTCTCGCTCCTTGCACTGCTGGCATTGTCTTTGCCTTTGGCGAAACCATCGCTTTCAGAGGCGAAACCTTCACTGTGAGAATGCCAGTGTTGTATATGGATGAAAAATTTGTGCTGCTTTATTAAACTCTTGTTCAGAGATTAGAAAAAAAAAAATATCTATTAGACTCGTTCGAGAGGTTCAGTCGTTCTGAAGGTTCTTGAGATTGGCAGGCCAATAATCAGAACCAGACGGTACGGCGTATTACTGTTTCTATCGAATGAATTAAAAAAAAAGCTACTGGATTATTTTAATATTAATCTCACGGACACGTTTACTGCGAAGAAATCACAGTGACAAGATAACTATACGTATATTTGTTTAAAGAAATGTAACTAGGATTTATCAATTTTTTTTTAAATTTTTAATTAAATAAATATCCAGGGCACTATGGGACTTTTAATTAACGAAAGTATTTCCAAAATTATGGTTTAACCGCAGCTACTATGAAGTACCTTAGAGTAAAGCATATTCGGTGGTCAGTTGGTTCACGCGATTTTACGCCCCAATAAACCCGAGTCTCTTTTGTACGTTGCTTTTTTTTCCTTCTTCACGGAGACAGTCACATTCCAGTCAACAGCCAAGCAAAAGGCAAGGCCGATGCTTTACGTGGAATAACGAAAAGATTAACAGGGAGGAAACAATTCGTCATCGAACAAGCACAGTATACCAACAATACGAGTACAGTACCTAATATCAACGTAAGTGACCGGTGTGGTTTTGAAATATTATGATTTCCCGCCATCTGCTCGGTCTCCTTATTCTTACGAAATCCAACCTAACCTAACTCAACCACGCCACCATTCGTGCGCATCGCTACCACCATTAACCATAAAGTATCGAGTGTCGTACTGTTCCATACAATTGGCCTACATTCTAAGAGAGCTACCCGATGGAAGTAAATCGGTAGCAAACTAGTACGAGTCATCTTCATCCGGTCTTTATGGGGGAGAAACGAAAGTATCGATAACTTACCGATCTATCGATACCAACAGTCCAAGATCCTCGTGCTCCAATCTAAATGCGAAGAGGTATGAGGCAACTAGTTGTTAAGTGATACCAGGTTGTCGCAGAAGAATTGTAGTAGTACATTATAAGAACAACAAGGTCTGTAACGTTTTCTACGGGTATCTGTTCGCTGGTAGAAGAGGATCCGAGAGTCTAAGCCGCAGGTGTATATACGTATATACATACGCGGTATAATAGTAATGTAAAACGAGTTTACCTCAGCTAACTCGTGGAGGACAGATAAAGCACACAGAGAGACGGTACAGAAGAAGACGAAAGAAAAAAGATAACCCTATACAGAGATGAGGATAGGCGCAAACACTCGTTAAACGCAAAATGCCGCTTGATTTACAACGCTCCCTGTAACTGATGGTTGAATCAGAAGTTTTTACTATTTATTACGCATCTTTACTTTTCCCCCGTTCCACAGAGTGTCACGACCCTTGCGAATTGCTGATATCGCCAATATAACTCTGTCCAGGAATTACAGCCAATTATCCGCGGTTAATGAGGAAGGAAAAGTGAAAATCTCAACACTATAATTTTTCTTAGCAGAATGGATCCTGAGATAGCTCTAGTGTTATGGTTTTAGATTGGGTACGTTGATAACGGTGATAACGATAATGTATGGCGAGGATGTTTCCCGATGCGTGGATTAAACTCTGAACGTCTTAATACGGCGTGTGGAGGATATTTCGGCAGCCACTCGGCCGTTACTAGAGGCGAGTAGTCACCCAATCAGAGCGCGGAAGAAACAAAAGAAAGGTGAAAAGATTTATCGCGCCCGAGAGATCAACTGTACATCCTGCATCCTGACTCGAGGTAAAGAGTCTCGACCAACGGGTACGCTCTTCTCCCCCGGTGCAATTATTATCGGCTGATCGTTCCTACTTTTTTTATTAGCGAGGGAGGAGGATGCTCCGTGGCCCGAAAAACCATGGACCGATGCTCAAAGAGGCTCTGGGTCACGAGACCTCCGGCAGATGCTTCGCTTGTGGTTCTTGTGTAGTATAGCGCTACTTCGATTCTATTTACATTTCCATTTCTAATTTTGCGTATAATAGGAAACGTCCTTGCTCGACTTATTTTTCGTTTCGTACGCTACTCCTGCCACGACGATCGTTCATTGTGCAATGGCAGTTTGATTTTAGGGAGAAGTGTGGACTATTTTTTTTTGGTGCAAAATCGGTAAAAGTTATTGTAATAGACGTCATTACGATTCCATGCAAGGATTTGGTATCTGAAGGGTGTCTGTATTTTGTGATATATTTTTTTCCACTGTTGTGGTATTTTGACAAATTGTTAGCGAACGTAACCCATGGCATTTTGATTTATGGGATAGGCTAGCTTTAGTAGGCACGTACCATCTGTCGCGGGGACAAACAGATCTGTCATACGCCTTAATGGTAGTGAAGCGCAGTCATTCATTATCATCTATTCATGCGCCGACACGCGTGATGGATTGCGTAAACGCGGTGGGGCACTAATTGATAAACAATTGGAGGTCAAAATTATTAGGACTCTTTGACGTCCTTTCTCCTTCTTATTCCTTTTTTTCCTTCTGTCGTTCGATCGATTTTTGACGCATTGGCTTTCAATGATTCGTCAGTTTAATGATCATCGATTGCCTATCGATCCGCGGAGATGATTATACTCAAAGACCGTGACGATCATTTTTCCTATCATCGTTTGATCAAAACGCCGTGTCCTGCGAAATTGATCTTCAACATCCGGAAATCGTTTAATGAATTCTCATTCACTGATTGCGAACACGCCTTTACTACGATAAGTCCCTATTATACTGTTTAACTGGGTCATTTACTGATTTTTCCATGGAATTAAATTTTAACAAAAATTGTAATGCCTCGTTAAGGACTTGCCGATCTCATGATACAAAAAATGAACGGTATATCAACAATAACAATAATTATACGAACCGTAAGGATTTCACTGACTTGCGAAAGGTTTGAGTGTATAATACAAGAAGCATCTTCGCGATTCTCCACGGACTGTGTGGAAGCAATTTTCACAATGCCAGTGCCCTTCGAGGAGCGACGTCTATTCTATTGACACGGACTGACACGACTAATTATCTCAACGATCAGCAGAATAGAGTATTCTTCGGATTAGTCTCGGACAAGATAAACTATCTCTAGTTTCCGCTGATCCACACTTTCTTGCTCTCTTAAACTTTCCCGCGGGTTGTAGCACGACCTTGGCTTACGTAGCAAGTCCAAGGGACTTGTGGTCGAGGAACGAATTCATCTTAGAAATCTTGTTATGCTTATTACAATCAACATGGAAATACGCTTTTACGGAATACCTGTGTAACGGTACGGAATCATTAAAAATCCAAACGAGAAGTAATTTAGGAAAAGTTATTCGGCCATAATTCACTGCGTAACAAGCTGGCGTTATACGTATTTACAATGATAATCTTATGCAAATAATAAACGATTTGCCATACGACCTAAACGTACTTAATAATTACAGCATAAGAAACGTAAGGATGGACTTAATGATCTTTCTGAATGCTTTGTATATTTTGATACTACATCCTAGAGTGTTATAAATAAAATGAAAAATATTTAATCTGTCAAAATCAAAAGTCATGGCATGTCTTGTACGATTATATTCTTATCGGGTTGTCCTTCGTCGAACATTGATCCGATATCGATCTTTACCAGTCATTCACTATTGCCAATAGAAAGGGTATACTTATGGGATATACTAATTTAATTGATCGATGAGAGATAAATGTATCGCACGTAAAGCAATGGATTCAACGATCAAATGTAATGACCGAGCTCAGGGTTGTGTTTGTAGACGCGGTTGCTCATTCACCATTCAATTATATTGCAATTATAAAATAAGCCGCGCCGCGAGCGAGTAATCGCAACTCGACTCCACTTATTTCGCTCGTGTGGCTTTTATGGCTGCTAACTGCGGATAATAAAGCAGTTAACATTGGGACTCGTGTGAATTGAGGCCCTTCGCTGAAATGGGACTTTTTGTATGGATTACAAATGGAAAATATGATATGCTACTACACGATAAAGGTTTTAAGGTGAAACTTATATTTTTGATATTAGAAAAAATATTAAAATAATTATTCTTCTGGAAAGGTATTGTAAATCTGACGTATTTTATATGAATTGTTCAAAAACTTACCCTTGTTGGCCTAGAGGTGGTGCGGGTCGTGGTGGAGGTGGTAAGGATTTCCTCCCTGGTGTATTTTGTCTAGGTGCTAGAGGTGGTGGTGGTGAAGTTGGGGAACCACCTCCGTATCTTTCCGACGGTGACTGGGGTTGTGGCTTCTGTTTAGGAGCGTCGACGTACTTTGGTGGTAGAGCATAGTAATTCCTTGATGGCGTTTCCGAATGTCTTTGGAGATTAGGCACGTATTTGGGTGGTTCGTGATATTTCTGGGGACTGCCCTCGGCGAAGAGCTTCGAGCTGGCCTCGTAGCTCGTCTTAATAGGACTGCCGATGGTGAAGTTATGAGCATTTTCAGGGTATTTGGATGTCTTCGTGTTCTCGGGAATGGCTAAGTAATTGGGCCGGGTTGGTTGTGGACCTTTCTCACCGCCCTTAGGCACCTGGGGCTGCGGCCGTTGACCAGAGGATGATTCTAGCCGCTGACTATCATTCCTGAGGAGGCCTGAGGCGTCGATCCTTGTGCTCTCAACCCTCATTGACTCCTGTCGAATGATCCTTGGCTCTACAGGTACCTGGGGCGATGGTCTCTGATTACCAGAGTCGCTGTAACGCTGCGAGATCAGATCTGGTAACTGTGCTGGTGGTCTTGTCGGGAATAGTCGTTCTTCTGATATTCTTCTGACTGGTGCCACTCTGCCGTTTACCATCAGCTTCTGCGTGGACGGATATCTCAGACTTGATCTTCCTGTTGCTACCATTCTGTGAGTGGCGAATCCTGCGGTTACACCGTTCTCCAGGACCATCTCGGAATCTACGTGTTTTATACTTGACCCTCTGACGAACTGTTGACTCTTCGTCGGGGTCGTGACTGGTGATGATTTTGTTTTTTCGTGATCCCTTTTGCCATGTTTTGACTTTCGGACGGACTGTCGTTCAAGCTGGGCTTTATGTCTCTCAGGATGATCTCGTTTCTTGTCTTCCGAAGGAGCAGGTTCCTTGGTCTCAGACGAGCTATCACTTAACTCAGGCGGTGGTGGTGGCAGAGGATCATCACAGTTGAGAACTTCATTCTCAGTTACTGTGGGTGGCGATGGTGGTGGTAAGTCCGGGCTGGGGACACGATCATTGAATACGTTTCTTAAATGAGGTTTCTTCGGAGGTCTTTCCGGGACCCAATCATCGATAGATATGGCTGGACCCACTATCACTGGTCCCAATAAATCTGTTGAGAGACTACCACAACTATTGCTGTGCTGATGCTTCGGACTTGGCATGTCTGAAGTACTTTGACCCCTGCCAGTCTTCTCACGCCACGTTCCGCTCGCATAATCCGAGGCTGAGCTAGCTCTCCTTGATGAAGGTGGTCTAGGTCGTGGAGGTGGTTGAGGAGGTGGACTCTGAGGTGCTGGAGTAGCACCCTGAGCTAGTTGTGGTTCTGATCTCCACGATGCTTGATGATGTCTTTCATAAAATGATAGTAGAGCTTTCTTTTGAATCGCCTTAAGCGTGGGATCGGATACCCTATGACGTTTTTCAGGATCCAAATACGTGTACCTCATCTGTTGCTGTTGCTGCTGCTTCTCCAATTCATTGATCCTCTCTGCTACTGACAGTTGAGGCTGTTGGGGTGAAGTAGGAGCCATTCTACAACATCAACAACAAGAACGTCATTCAGTGATGGACCCCTTGTCGTCCTGGCTATTTCAAATGATCAACGATAAATATTACCTTGACTGTGCTATGTCCTGCGGCTGGGTAGTGCTGACAGGATACAATTTCCTCTGATTACGCTCACGATCCAGGTACAATACACTTTCAGAATGATGCCGTTGTGGAGTCTGCACCCTTGCACTATGCGCAATCAGCTGTTTACTACCCTGAACCCCATTGGCACTGACATCAGACATTGAGCCATGGTGACCCGTCCAATTCTCAGGGCTCTGGGGTCCAGCCAGTCCACTCTGAGTAGGACTCTGAGGCATTGGCTGAGGTAATGAGCTATATTTCTCTTGGTCACTCCTTCCCGATGACTCCCACTGATTCTTCGAATTCCCCTTTCTCTCATGAGCCTCTTCATCGATGCTCGACTCTTGCCATTTGCCCTCGTGACCCTGACAAATATCACCAGCAGAATTGCAGTGACCAATCACAGGAGGCAGACTTGACCTTCCGTGTTTATTTCTTTCGTTCATCGAATTTTGCCACTTGTCTTGCCACTTCTCTGTCGCATGACGACTCTTCAAGGGCGACATACCAGCGCTGCTTACATCGCTCATCGATCCCTGCCACTTCTCATGAGCGTTACTCTGCTTCCCCGCCAAACCGTTCATACTGACATCTGACATGGAACCATGATGCCACTTCTCAGGAGCACTCTGTCGCGCCGGAAGTCCACTGGAGACACTTACGTCTGACATGGAACCATGCCACTTCAAAGTCTCGCTGCTGGAAGCACTGCCACTTGACGTAGTTACTACGCTGTCTCTTCCTTCTCTAGTATCTTCCCAGGTAGAGGTTGGTCTCTGAGCTACGGCCTCGCTATCTCTTCTCAGTCTAGTTAAAACAATTCGTGGAACATTAGTACAAATCCTTAGAAAAAAGAACAGATGGACTTACCTGTCCAGGAAAGGTGTGTTCGTGGTAGAGTCTACACTGGATACATAACTATGGTATCCTTCAGATTGGGCATAGCTGGCTTGTTGAGAATGTTGGACTCTGGTATATTCCTCCAGACCTGCTTGAGTCAGCGTAGTTTCCTGGTACAGGTCCACCTAGTGGGAAAACATAAAAAATAAACATTTTTTTATGACAAACTGTATGCATAATTAATTATTTTAAGAAGTTATGTCACCCAACCTGGGATACCTGAGGATCCTGATAACTCCTAACATAAGCCTCCAGATCTGCATGGCTCAGAGTCTGAGTTGATTGCTGTTCTCTTTCCGGTGGCGATGGCACCACGTATTCAGCATCCCCTAGAGGTTTACCCTCGCGATCAACACGAGGCCAGGGTCTCGGTTCCTCGTCCACGTTGTTCCTACCACGAGACTCAAAAGTCTCAGCAGGTATTTTCTCACAGCGCTCCATTACCGTCTTCAGCTAAAAGAAGAATCATCAGATTATCTTAACTGGCACATTAAGACCGTCTGGAGAATAATTTTGGCAAAGTGTTCATCTTTACGCTGGAGGCTAGAATTCCCATTTCTACGAATACCAATGGACCAGTCTAAGCTAGGAACTCGCAGAAACGTCACGATCTACTCACAAGCACTTTAAACGTGTACTGCCAAGGCAATGCCGAGCGTTTATTGGCTAAGCGCCCGGAAACCGAAATACCCACCACGGAGAGAAAGGAGAGGCCGGATTCTCTGAGTATTCGTAGTTAGTGTTTATTTAGAGAAAAATCTCTCGCATCAAGACTAGAATAGAATAACAGCCAATTCGAGTAGATGGGCAAGAATAGAAATCTGATGAATCCGATCTGTACCAGTACTGACACGCTGATGAGATCGTATACATGAAATCGTGACCGTTTTTCATCCAGATCGCGATAGCTCCTTCGATCCTAAGGATCTCTCGAGATCATGTTGATCTCCATTGTCATCGGTATATGGAATTCATCTACAGGAAGTTACAATGAAGAAATTCCTACGTCAATACGTCTGACCTCTTTCAAGGAAATCGGCTACTTCGACCGCTTACGTCACCCAGAGAAAGGAATTGTGGGAGTAATCTATAATAGTTATTATCTGAGACGGTTTTAGGGCGCACTTCTATTATAGAGCAAGGTTTCACCCGGCGGCTATTCGCGATAAGCAATTTGTGATTGTATTTGAAGTTTTTTTTAATTGCCTCAAAAATTCCATCAGGATGACCAACCGTCGACAAAAGGGCTATATATCAAGGGAACAAAGGTCAAAAGTACTTGATCGATCCATGTCAAATGTAATTACTAATGACACTTTATTCTCCTTGGATTCGTCATCGCGATTATAAACCCACCATGGAAACGGGACCTACGATCAGTTCAGTATTATCAACCGATGTTTTCGTACTTCAAACTGGTCAAGATTTACGATCGAGTCGATTCCTCGTCGACCTCGACCTTCACTCCTTGAGTTCGCGTGGGTGAGAAAGCTGCGGATCCTGAACAATTGCGTCGAGCGACAATTGTGATCATCACACTGAGCTCAGCCTTTCACCTCCTTCTATATACATCACCATTATTATTATTATCATCATCATTATTACTATCACTGGTACCATCACTATTACTTCTATACCATCTTCGTCATATTTCAATTCCTTTCTTCTGGATTACCTGTTGTGTGAATGCCGGATTGGGTCGTTTCATGTGAGGTCTGGTATACTGAGCTGGTTTCTCCTTAGGATAGTTTGTATGATCGGTCCAGGACTTTGATCTGTGAGATCCACTGTGTCCAGAGGAAGAGTGTAGCTCCTCATCAGGATGTCTTTCAGGAGCGCTTGGCCAGGATGGGTACTTTTCATGTCCAGGACCGTAGCAAACGCCTTTGAGACTGGATGCATCCCTGACGGGTGGGGTTGGTGGAGGAGATGACTCATCCCTCTCATTAAGAGGAAGACTGAAGCTATCAAAGCCAAGACTCTCGCTGTACCTGTAATTACAATAAGAATAATAACGAGGAACATTTAACCCTGAGGATGTATAACTCCTACAAGTATATACCCGCTGTCATTCTTATATCCAGGTGCATTCTTCTTATATCCATCCGTATATCCAGACACTTTCTTCCCATTGAGTTCAACATCCCGTCTCGTGATGTCATTTTTATGATGGTAATAATCCGAGGATGACCTTGATGACGTCTTCCCATAAGAGTCCTTGGCGTAATGATCCTGAAGGTAGGCAGTACCCTTGTATGAACCAGATTCAGGATGTCCGGTATGTGTACTATATTTGAAGGAGGCCGAAGAACAGGAAGGGGGCCCGGGAGCCTCATCCTGACCGCGATATCCTGGCGGCGACGGCTGCAGTTCCGTCATCGTGTAACCAACGTCCCCGCCATCCGGGATACACCTGAATTAAACATAAACAAGAAAGGATCAATGATCGTCCAATTCGTCATCTAGGATCCCTTTAGTATAAAACCCATGTTATCGTTAACGTAACGTGCCGCAATTTGGGCAATAAGGCCACAGCGGGGTGATTTCACATAAAAATACGCATAGACCCGAGCAGCGCTAGCGATTTCCAACAATCCCTTAAGTGTAAGATCCATGGCGCAGTTAATTTACCGCATATAGAAAATATCTCGAAATTCTGTCACCTTTTTTCGCGATGCCGATTGGTGGTCGCTATCGTCGTTCAATGCGTGTGAAATTGCCGCTTGGCGTACGCGTTCACGGCATGTAGTCAATTTGAGAGATTGCGGTTACTTTAGAAATGTAAAGAAATGAAATAATTTTTTAATCGTTTATAGGCCTCTAGTGCACAATATAAAATACATTTTACATCATTCCAAATCATTGGTTCTCGCTATTCTTCTTAGATTCTCGCTTCGTGAAAGGTATATTCCGAGAATGGCGCAGTACGACTGCGTATCGCGCAGTGGTGCAGACGCGTACTTCATGTAGTGTAAATCTATCGAGTCACTTGGCTCGAGGCTGCAAGCCTTTCGGACGGGATCGAGAGATCCTCGGTTCGGCGGGTGGATGACCCCTAATCTCGAGATCTGCAGGCCGACGTGTATAATACGGCAGACCTTTCTTCAGCAGGGCTTACGTATGTACCTATATGTATATATACGAAATGTATATATACAGTACTATAGGTGAGTAAGTACATACGGTTGTACGTATGGTACACGTTGGTACGTGTACAAGTATTACGCGCGCGCGCGTGTGTGTATATATATATACACAAATGGATGCGTACGCAAGTGCGTGGCGTGCGTGAGTGGGGCTCGTTTCGCTCGGAGAATTATTCGTATGAATTCGCACGAATTATCTGCGGCCGGTTTATTTTATTATTATCGTTGGAATAAGGAACGAGAGGAACAAGATGGACGACTCCTCGACCCCAAATTCCCGGTCGTGCGCGCGCCTTCCCTTTAACGTTACCAATCTTCCTCATCTTCCTCGTCCTGCTATTCTCAAGCATCTTCACGGCCCGTCCTCTTCGACGACGAGACACGAACGTCTTCTGGAGTGGAACTTCCACTTCTCGTCGGTCCTGGAACCGTGTGGAATTTTAAGAGGACAAGGAAACGCACTCGAAGGCTTCAAGAGCAAAGCCATCCCGCTATCAATAGGCGACCTAAGGTCCCGGGGGTCACCGGGTAGTCATAATAGCTTCAGCCTCAAGAGTTCCTCAAGGTGCGTTCCGCGTGCTTGAACCTCGTCCTCTACTGGACAGCGGACTCTGTGAAGTAAGTGCCGGCGATGTCAAAAGTGTCAGGGAACAACTCGACTGCTTGAAGAGGATCAAGAATCTGAGTTATCACACAAAGATACCAGGAAAAGGTAGCCTGGAACTTCTTTCTGTACCAAGTACCACGTTAGCCTGATACAAGAAGAAGACCCGGTCGTACCTATATAGACTGAGCAATACATATGGCCGTTATAGTATATAGTTATCATTATAGAATCCAAAAGCCGTTCTGTGTCGCGTGTCGATCTGAGTAAGGCGTCGTCGCTTTCGTAAGAATTCACCGTGAAGTACGGTCGTATATTACTCGCTAGAAGAGAGCCGTCTTCGTCGTTATACTACCCGCTATTATTATTATTATCATCAGTATGGCTACTGCTATTAACACTACTACTGCACTATACTAGGCATGGTGCTGCTATTCGTAACTCATACGAAATCAGAGAGGATCGCTTTCTACTGTAAAAAAGTAAGATTTTGTCCCACCATGGGCGAAGTGCATGACAGGCCGAAATAATTTATCGCGCGGGCGTTAAATCCTGAAGAAACGTCGCTGTACGATGGTATGGTGCGTTCTTGCGGTAAGGTGACGTTTTTACAGTCCCTCTCTGTACAGCGCAATGAACGTGCTTGGTGTAAGTCACCGCCCGAAGGTATAACAAACGTGGCTTTTCATCGTATACCTCTTCCTTTATTCTTCTCTCGTATCTTCGTTTTCTTTTTTTTTTCAGTCTCCATCGGTTGCCCTCTCTCAGACCCTATTGCCTGTCTTTCTCACGCTGCCAAGTCAGTCCTCCTTCCTTCTTCTTCTTAATTTACCGACTTACACGCATAACTCGGATAGATGATCGGGCAGTAAATGCGCCATCCGCGTGGCCTTTAAATCACGCTCTTAATTGCCGTAGACGTAGAATCGAGTTTCACCGGAATAAATTAATGCGAAATCATTTCCTACCGAGCGGTAAAGACCATTGTTTATCGAGCAAATGAAATTCTTACGGGATATAACGTTATTCTGTCTGCATTAAATTTCTTGTTGTTCAAACTTTCGGAGTTTCTTTCGTGAGCGATAATAATCTCGCGTAACCAGGTGCCATTTTCGAGAGGACATCGAACGTCATCTCCCACATAGCCGGAGGCCAACTACACGGATGACTACCGAAGGAACTTCAAAAATCGGAGGCTGGTATTATCTAATAAAGACAGGAGCGTATTTCACGGGTAGCGAATCTCTAGCGGTAGAGATTACATCGTGTAATTAAGAAGCGGCGTAGAGTTCGTTGACTTGTTTTGCCCACTCGATTACATTTTGAGCTCGAGAATTTAATGGAGATGAAAAAAAAGAAAAAGAGTACGAGGCGTCTGTTTGCATGAAAAGAGAGAGAGAGAGATAAAAAAATGCAATACCAGAAGTAAGGGTGACGCCGATGGAGAAAGTACAAATGGCGAACGACAGTGGGGAACACAAAGCCTAGATCGAAGGTGCAAAGAGGGCGGGTTTCAGAAGCAACGACGGAGTCTCGTGGGCCGTGTATGGAAATCAGGCGGCTTAATTTTTTCGCCGGGTCAGAATTATGATCCCGTATAGCGAGGGACTCGTACACCGCGTTGGCGGCAGTGCCGTGCGTCGTTACTGCGTGGGCCCCCGGCCTCTGCACTCAAATATGTCTCTACCAATCACGCAGAGAGGTCCAGCCCCCATATGAACACGAACGGTAGCTCTACTGTCCCTTGTTGCTACGCTTGATGAAAATATATTTCTGTTACGAATTCCTTCTCTATACTTCATCCCATTCACACCATTGATACTCCACACGCAGAGAGAGAGAAATAAATTCACTAAGTATCTCTCACGAGTCTCCCCATATGCGTAACAGTGCTGATGCCAATGGGTCCAAAAGAATCGATATATAAAATCGTTAAACTGAAAATGAGCATTAAGTAACAGGTGACTTGCAAGAAATATGCAATTTTCTCTAATTTACGTTTACACGGGGCATTGTTATTAGCGTACGACGTATATTCAAATATGGCCTAATAGCCAATGGGTTTTGTAACGAACGATAAAAAGAACGAAGAATTCGAACCAAGAGGCGGTATACCCATAGAAAGGAGCGAGATAAACAACGAAGCAAGGAGGATAGAACGGCAAAGTAAAAGCACTGGTGAGGAGGCAGAAGAGAGGAAACGTCCCGTAATTTTCTGCGCTTTGGCGCAAAACGGGAAGGAGCCATTGACTCACGAAACCATAACTCCGGCCCGTTTACCGGTTATGCACGAAGCGTTAAGCCTGATTTACAGCGTCCGATTAAAGCCGCCTTTCATGTGAAACACCCAGAATCACCCACAATGCGACCCGACCGTGCATTCTGCCACTACCGGTTCGCAAATCTCTTGCGCAAGGAATTATCGAAAGTATTTTCGCAATGCTTAACGTAAAATAGTCGTGCTTAATATTACGTACTAATGGAAATCTTTCTTGTCGCGAAAAATCAGCTTTTACAATTTCCATTCCGGTTTTGCGAGAAACCCAACGTTTTCTGGAACTCACGTTTAATTCTTTGAATACACTTCAAGAGACGCTCTCATTAAAACGTGTTGATACCAAAAACCAGGACAAACCGCGAAGCGAATCCTTTTGTTCGGGACACGTATCTACGGCCTTTCCGGATTTATCATGACTTCCTTCGCTCTCTTAGTTTCTTGTACAACGGCGGTTCCGCATTTGGTAAACAACCGATCTCAATTCATTCTCCCTAAATTCAAAGCGATCACACATATCCGTATATACGATCTTATACGGAGTACGTGACTACCTACAATGCTCCATTGTGTTAAATTGATTGACGCACTGTGCGAACTTATCGCAATCTCATGCATTTAAATTGATTCCTGACCTTTCCGTACACGTGTATACATACATGCATAAACCCACGAAGCCGGGTCCCTTGAGCAAAAACAGAAGCACCACAATGGTATCCTATGCAGAAGAATGACCTATGACCCTAAAAATTCAGTAACCAATAAAAAAAAATAATTTTTAGATACCTTTAAATCAGGTACCTATACGGTTCTAGTCATAGATAACAAATTGAATCTTAAGTACACGAACTGTCAGTAAGTAATCGAGTTGACTATGGTACAAATCTAAATAACGTGTACTAATCGATATGTTCAATGAGAAACCGTATTTAATTGATTGATTCGCAGAATTTCCATGAGTCCGTCTTCCGGTGTTTAAGTTACCAACAAGTTAGCTAACCGTGCAGAGAACTAGGCGTTAACTCTACCGCATCGCGTCGTGTCTGGAATAATATTATTATTGCAGTGTCGTTGAGCTGCACGAGGAACCGGCCGTCGAGAATTTACGGCATGACCGATGGGGATTTATTAATCGTCGCGCATTGTAAAGGCAGCCCTATCGAAGCGTGCTATGGACCCTTATCGGGTCGTGTACGGATCAGAACGGTTATCTGACACACACGTTAAATGGCACTTATACGCTATATAGGTATATCCCAGTGCAGAAGCAATGCACCTTGGTAAAGGTTCATATTGTAGCTTCCGTCGCTTCCGGCATTTGGAAAAGAAGATTCGAGCTACTCAGAAAGATAAGGAAGACCAGACGAGTCTTGTCACGGTGAATCGACTCCAGTCAGGACGAGGTACATATGAAGGGTGACGTAAAAAAATTTTTAAACAAAGTCAAATACTAAAACTAAATTAGAGAATAATTGAAGTCGACTTTCGAGACGTCTAAAAGGAAACTTGAGTTCCGCGTGTCGCTTTGGGTAGGTTCACAAGGGAGCGAATATCTGAAAGGCTGGATGGGTCCTGACGCCATACTCCACACCTACGGATGCGAATCCTTGCCGTCTAGGTGAGTCTACCTCGGAGGAGAGAACTCGGGAGTGGTTAGGTTAGGTTGGCTTCCTTGTCGGGAAGCAGCGAGCAGAGGAGAGCCAGGTTGCGGCTGCAATGTATATATATATATGTGTGTGTGTGTGTGTGTGTGTGACAGAGTGGTTGGTAAGGGAGGAAGAGAAGAGAAATGAAAGAGGAGGATGCGAGGGTTCCAAGATGGAAGGAGCCAGAGTAGAGGCAAAGCAGAGACTCCGGGCAGAACCGTAGAACCGGTCCTTCCTCGGGAACACGAACGGCGAACTCGAACTCGGCTCCACTCGACTTGACTCTCCCATTGGCGTGGAGTCGCAAGGCGTGGGTGCCATCCGCAGGGACGTACCTGGTTCCAACGTGACACGTGGACAATACCGATGATCTCTACTCCAAATCATACCATCCTGGTGAACGTTGCTTCCTTCTCTTAAGTAGCCAGGATCATTAACCCTCGTATATAGGTGTGTATATATATATATACATATTGGCTTGGCCAATCCTTCTTACGGCACGCGCACTGTGAAAACCAGCAGATCGCCGATATGGGCACGTCGATTCTTATCGCGAGATGCGAACGGTCCTTTACACCGTCGCGCGCGATTTACCCCGATGAAAAGCAGCTATATCGGTCGGGATGACACGCCTGAGAGTAAACGAGGAGAAGATGAGAGAGCGTGAGAAGAAGAGAGGGGGGCAGTCAAATGTCTTCTTATTTAGACTGGTGTGAATCTACCAAGTATAAGTACTCATCCGTACCGTTAGGTACATACGCTGTCATCGGCTGTCAAGAAAAGCTGCTTTGAGAACATGCCATCGGATAGCAACACGTGCACGCACGAATAAAGTCGTGCACACATCACACATGACACGAGGAACCTCCCGTCTGGGTTTCTTCTACATTGTACAGTGGGGGGCAGATACTGTTAACTGCTGTCAGAGACTGACGAGTAGGGCCCTCGAATACCTCGCGTTCCCTCCGTCATTTCGAACTACCAGTATTACGTCAGAATTAATCGAACAGATGGTAAATAACTGATAAAAGACAAAAATATTCGTGATAACGCTTTAGTCTGAAAAATTGCAATCTTATCAATATGGTCCTAATTATTTTGAATCGAGTATCATATAAATGTCATCTATGTATATTGACCGCCATTACGCGTTACGTAGATAGAATGCGAAGATTGGAATCTAATAGCCTTCACAGGCCACTACCGTCATATGTATGACAATGCCATCCGGAATTTGTGCAATTTAGGTGGACGCCTTTACTTTTTCTATGGTACCTCCATGGATGGCATGTAGTATATATATAAGTATACGGCGACAAGGTCGCTTTTCGTGCGTCTTGCTGTACCAATCCGGAACTGGGTTAACGTAACCGGAACGGTCCTCAAAGAACAGAATACGAATGCCTTAATATTCCGAGACAGCCGAGACTTTCGAAAGCGTCTAATGCAACCAGGATTCTGGATAAGAGAAGTCGACTGTAATCCGAGAGATAAAGGCTCTCCAGGAGCAGCACTTCCTTATACGTTTTGCGAGATACTCGGGAGCAGCAGACTGCCAATCAAAATGCCAGCGCTATCTGAGACCTCACGAAGAAACCCTGAAGGAGTACTCTCAACCCTCCTTTATAAATATAGATATACCAGCTATACGCTCTAGTAATATTCTTAAGGCCCTTTTTTTAAGGCCCGTGTCTCGCAGGCTAATTGATTCATTTGCATGGGACTTAGAGGGACACGAGGACCAACCGTCTCGGCTCTTTTGGTAAATCCACACTAGTATCGCATATGCACATACGAATAGGTAAGTATGCATCGACATTACAGGTATATACCTACAGAAGCGACCATCCGGTTTCTCCATCAGCAAATTCGTTCATTGATTTACGAGCACAGCTGCCACAAGCGACGTGGAATTTCACCTAGGCTACCATTTATTTTATAATAATATCGACGACCGGTTATTGCTCGACATTCCTGTCCGGCGGCCAGATGTCATCGACCATGCTACCGGGATACACCGTGGTGTCGACTTGCCTAAGAATATTCAGGCGGACACCTGCTCCACGTCGGGCTGTAACTGACACTGACGAGACAGACTTTTTACGACTTCTTTTTTTTTCAGTCAAGACAGAGTAAAGGTTCACGAAAGTAAACGTCTTACAAAATAGTCAAAAGTTCACGTTACAGATCGACGGCCTTATCAGTAAGAAGTCCAAAGGTCGGAGGTCCAGGTCAACGCAATCGCATCGCGACTCCATTCGAAATTTCAACGAAAAAAATGCTCACGAGTAAACGTCGCGACGTTGAAGAATCGTCCAAGAGTGACCGAAACGCCTGGCACGCGGTCAAGTGGGTTAGGGGGTTAAGACGCGATTCCAAAAAGCGGTTGTAGACCGTGGAAGGCGTGGAATGCGCAGCAACGCGAGTCTCTTCAGCCTCTGTAAAGGTCTTCGGACCCTTGTAAGGCTGCCAGAGGACAAGAAGCGGTCTTCCAAGTACCGCGAGGATGTCGCGCGTACCGTATGCGGTCGACACCTCTCGATCATTCAGATCCCAAGAGGCACGTACCATTTTCCAAAATCCATGAGACTACATGGAAACCCTCTCATAAGGTTCACGGGAGCGTCTATTCTGTATGCAGAATCGATGACAATGAACCTAGTGTATCGCTAGACCTTAGCCAAGGTCTTCGGGATGGCAAAGAAACCCACTCGTATCTTGGATCTCGTATGCGCTGTTATACTCTTCTCCTACCTTTTCTTACCTTATACTAATAACTCACGACCGAAGATCAGATACATCTTGAATCCTCGAAGGAGATCCTCGCCAGGTACGTGGAAGTATTGTTGCTCGCGCGAATGAACGACGATTTATCTCTGCGGGAGTCGCGAGCCACGACGATGGCTTTTAAGAATCACAACGAGCCACCTAGGTGCATATAACATATATATAGTATACATAGAGCAGGACTGAGTTACTAAGATAAATTCTCTCGTTACTCTTTTCGAGCTCACTGTATATACGTATATACGTATACGTAGCACATGGAGTAAGCGTACGAGATACGGTTGCGATAAAAATTGGTTTTACTGTGCGGATGGTTATGGTTACCTTTTGATGGGGTACCAAGTATACCAGTGTGACTTACGAGACTCCAGAGCGGAACGATCGTCAGTGCCGGAATAGATAACAGTATTTGAAGAGGCGGATGCTTCGCTTCCTTCGATTATTTTTATTGTGCAAGATTCGGTACTGACCGTTTCGGGTGCTGTGGAGAGTAGTGGGAATAATAAATATGAAAAAAATCGAAGCGATGAAAAATCTAAGAAAAACAACTACGGTTCGTCCCATACGGCGTTACTGGGCTGTGACAATGTTACTTGTCCGGCACGCTATAACAAACTGGGTTAATTGGAATTTAATACAGGATTGCAAGATACAGTCGGATGGATCCGCGATGAGAGTCGCATCGCGATTAGGCTGATTTTACTTTGATTTGGCAAGACGAGGCTCCCTGCGGTGGTGGAAAATTAAACCGGCCAATTTACCAGTTAGATGGCGGAGACCATACAGAAGAAAGTTGGTATGAAAAAAAGATGAAAGAGAAAAGAAATTTCGAGAAGAGTCCATAGAATCGATACTGAATGATCATCAATGTAATTTCGATTTCCTTTTTCCGCCAAAAATTCAGAATGATTAAGGATCGTTCCATTCATCAATCTTCTCAGCAATTGGCATCAGATCCCTTCTGGCAGAAAATACTGTACGACTTTTTCGCGGCGTTACAGTTAACGTCTCTTGCGAAATCGCACGAAAGAAATTCCGCGTCATTTGATTCGGGCCGACTCGCAAGGAACCGCGCCGTACGGTATTGATTGCAATTACCGAAGAAAACGCCTGCCGTATAGAATGAGGCACGCGGCCTACGGGCAGTGGAACGCGGAACGGCCCTGCAGGAACAGATGTCGTTCTCCGGAATGTCGCGGCGTTCCGACAACCCCCTTTCATCCACATTTCTTTCATTCTCCATGAACCGACGTTGTCGTCGTCCTCGCCGTCGTCATATCGTCACACTTTACTCCCTGACGTCGTCGAGGACGAGGTAGTGCACCTTGATCTTCCTCGAAGCGTCCGTTTTCCTAGGTATAATAAATTCCTTTTTCTCTGCAATTCAGACTGCTCGATTCCTGGTAATCCGCAAGGATGCCGGGACCTATCTCAGACCCAAACCGGTCCCCGTAATACTTGAAGGAATAGCATTCTGTTCTAGGATCGAATAAAGAGCTGATGGAAGACCCAGTGAAAGTCGAGATACTCTTTTTTAAATAAAATATCATTAACGTCTTCCCGATTCGAATAAAAAGTGTATCTAAGCGATGGAAAGAGTGTAAAATAATTAAAGAATAATTGTGAATGCGGTCTCGTACACGAGATGTACTATAGTTACATCTTGAAGATTTTACTCGAGAGAAAACGATCGGTCTTCACTCGAGTGAATGAAGACCCTCTTCGAGTAATTATCGACGCATCTTTTCCAGGAAGAAATGTCCCCCCATCCTTCCTACCTCTTCCGACCTCGGACAGAAACTATAAAGGACGGCCATGCTGATTTCAATTAATTCCCTAAGATTCCAAGTTTTTACATTAGCAGCTAACGTCTGGATAATGACGCTAAACCATTCTGGATTCTCTTAACCGTCCGAAGTTCACTGCCAAGGCGCAAAGGAAACGAACCATTATGATTGTCTCCACTTCTCTCTGTACTTAAAGGATACCTACGCTTAAATTGCAATAGGTAGGTAGATACGTAGGATATACATATACAATGCCCACTACATATACAGTAAAGAGGGGAGTGCTTTCCCGTAACTCAGCAAGCTCTATGGACTTTCCGCGAATCGTTTATAATTGCCATTCGCGGTTGGACTGCTGTCAGTCTTAGTAGGGATAACTACCGTAATGACTCGAAGAAATATGGTATTAAAATATATGCAATAGTTCTCAAGTTCATGGCTCCTGAATTAACTATACGCGTAACTAGTTAACTAACCGAGACATAATTACATACATAAAAAGACAGGATACCCATGCTAACGTCCTATGGAATGTCTTAGATCATTCCAGATAAAGAATTATCGTGGAATCAAAACTAGAAATGAACGCTAAAGCGTCGACCAAGGACAGACGACGTTTAAAAAAAATGGCTTCTGAAATCTCTTAGGCAACATCACGATCAAGAAGTGGCTATTGTAGATATTCGACAGGACGGATAAACCAGTTGGGTTATACTGAATGCTCGATAGTAGGCGGACCCCACACGTACGTATAGGCATTGGTGCGCGTACGTGGTCTGGTCAAACACAATGGCCAACCTGGGTCCTCGTCATTGGCCATTCGACACTCTGGCTATTCCATCAGAAATTCAGCTGCTCCGTAAATCGACTCATGAAACACGAGGAGACTGTTACGACCCTTCGTCTTAGTTCTCTTCGTAGAATTTTAAGGTCCTGCACGAATACGTTCAGCAGCTACCACCAGGAGTCGAGCGATCATCAGAAGTCGAAGAGTCGCGTCGATCGCCAAATAGATACCCTCTGCATACGGCCCTGATCATGTGTTCCTGTAAAAACTAATAGGTCGCTCAGGATTTATCAGATGCTTCTTTATTACAGAAAAGAAGGGCCCGGGAGCGCCTCGAGTAGCGTAAGCACGTGTGACGAAGCGTTTAGCCACGCTGGGATCAAAGGGAACGAAAGGCTAGGAGAATTTTAACTACTGCCTTATGGCCCATCGACCGTCCGAAAGGTAACGTGCAGTACTGATCCAATGTAATTGTAAGGTTCGTCTGAAACAGTAGGTACGCGTGTATCTAACCAGCCAGACGTCCGCCCCCTTACTACCGTTTCTAAGACTCCTCCTATTCCAACAATTGCCACGGGGCACAGTCTGCGTTCATCTGCCAGTAGATAAACCTCTATGGGATCAGACAAATCTATGGTAGACCACTATAAAACAGTAGATAACCACAGTAACTGGTGAACCGTCTAACGCCCTGCTGTCTTTTTCTACTTCTTCTTCTTCTTCCACTTCACAATCTATAGCTATATCTATACCATACTTCTTTTTTCTTCCTTTTTCCTTCCTCTCGTCGTTCCTTGCCTTTCTTTTGCCAGCGTTGAGTTGTTTTGATGATGTAACCAGGTTCTTACGAGGAACGGGTTTTTGGTGGGTGCCTACACCCATGTGCGATCAATCAGATTAGGCGCGCTCGTATTGGTACGAGAAGTTAGAACAGAGAATCCGCTCCCGTTACGTCGGGCATTGTCTCGATGTCGTAACTGCCAGCCCGGGGCTATGGAGGAGGCCGAGGTCGCCGTCGATACAGTCCCGAGGACTATGAATTTTCGTTGTCTCCATTCATTGTTAAAAAAAATGAAAATAAAAATATCAAACAAATAGATATGGTGACCCAAGGCAATATAAAATCACTTCCGAGAAAATATAATAATAAGTCCAAACGACAGAAATACGCGTGATTAATGGCGAGAAATAAAAGATACGACTAACTTGAATGTACGTTTGTATACACTTCGTGAAATTCTTTCGTTATCTTTTGAAAAGAAATTGACTTCGTGACTGGTGCCAAATGATGCAAGGCAACGTCGTAAACAGGACCAGATAAGAGGCCGTGCGCAAAAAAGGAGCGTCAGGACTCGCAAGGAGCGCGTTTTGTTAGGTAGTCAAGGCCGGTTTAACATGGCGAAATTCTCGAAGGTACTTTCTCGAGCGACCACTTCACTCTACCGACGAGCACTTCTTGAAACGTATTAAAAGGACGCTCTCGCTATACGACAAAGCACTGGCAATGATTTCACATAGCGGGAATCTTGTTGTGCCACTATTATATTATAGTATATAATATACAGTATAGAATATATATATACATGAATGTAATTTCGAATGAAATTTCTCGGGCTGCTATTTAACAATGGCGAACCGGTATCGGTCAGTTAGTAACAGTCTCCATCAGTCCGAGAGTAATTCACTAGCGAAGTCCTGAAATTGCGCGACAGCTTTTTTACCCGATATTCTCAACAAGCTGAGATTCGCCGGATGTAGAAAAGGTCATGCTCAACGTCGTCCGTATCGAACGTGCTTCCACGATCAAAAGAAATTCGCATACAACGAGAAGTGATTAGTATCCGTATCGACCTCGATAAAACTGACAGGCTTTTTTTGAAGATTGCCTTAATCTGGGTATAGGAATGAACATTTGAAAATACCTGTAACTGTAAATCTCCTGCCCGAGGATTAAAAATCAACATTAAAATTGGTAGAATTCAACGATAAGGACCATCAATAATAATGGCAACGGGATAAGAATCAGACAATCAAAAAAGCATATCCAATCGTTTATACATAAAATAAGCATTCTTGGCGACAATTATCCTGAGTAATTACGTAATCGATGAATAAGGAGAATGAGGATTACACTTGTCGTAGAATAGTTAAATATATATATATATATACACACACATTGATACTGTACACATACGGAATAATCGATTGGCAGAAATGAACGAGCCTTCGAATAAAATGGAGTACGGGTATACCCTTGACCCGCAATAGATATAGATACTTTCATGACAGACAACCCAGAGCCACTGAGAAACACAGCCTTGGTAAGTCATACTCTTACCGGAAATAAATACTCCTTATCTGGGATTATAAGAATAACGAGGGAGAGTCGATTGGATTCAATCGAACGAAAGTCCTGGGTCAAGGAGGAGAACCAGTCGGCTTTCTTTGGCAGCAATTGAAAACGCGGCTAATCGAGAGTTTATCAGATTGTCAGATCATTTAAGGCATACCAATGTCCTGAGACGTTCATTGGAAGCGACAGGATTACCTTTATGTTTATCGTATTGAACGTTCAAAGGGTTCACAGAGTAGACGGACATGAGCATAGTGTGTGTGTATGTGTGTGTGTATATATATATACTGGCATTGCTATTGATATATATGTATATACACTATATACAAGTACCTTTATATATTCACAGCAGGAGAGAGACACTTGAATTTCTACTCCGTAGATACCGGTGTCCCTTTTGTCATCCTATACAGAAATTAAACTCGGTTTCTCGTTTGGGAACATTTTGAAAATGCCCGCGGTCTAATTGGCCCGGTTTTATCCTGACCATAGAGATTCCTCTGTGCGATACAAAGAGACAGGACCAGAAGAGAGAGCACGTTGTACTGTATACGCGCAATTCTTGCTAACGAGCAAATTGTACTCGAGTTCCAGATGCCCCCTAGCTATTCATTCATGACGTATTTCGCGATTCTTGGAAGCGCTAACTTTAGAACTACCAGGAAGATACCCCACCTCACCCCCATATCTCCACCGTTGCAATCCTTCCTACCTTCCTTTCATTCTGCACGGTATACCTACGCTACACATACGTGGTGAACAAATATCCTGTATGCGCCAACTTATCCGATAACTCAAGGAAAGGATCGTGCGTCAAAAAAAAATGTAAACACTAGCGAAATTCCGTATGAGGAAAGCAGCATTTTAGAGTCCATGGAATTAACGGTGATTCCGTATAAATAAAAAAAGATCTGGAAACAGGATGATTAACGTTAATTCATAGGTGCACAAGAGATTTCTCAGCGATGCGCATTGAAATAATACCAGAGTGCGTCCTGCCCTTAATCCAAATGCAAATGCCGAGATCCGCAGAGTGTGCCAAGGTACCGCAAACTCCTAGAACAACAAGGAAGAACGCGAACAGGCGTCGTTCGCCCTTGAAAAAAAAAATGAATTACGGGTTACCGTGTGAACTTGGCGCCCAAGTCGTTACAATGCTTTAACGTTTCGCAACGGCTCCTTGCAGTACAGTTTGGTTAACCCAAGCCGTGCGGTACAGTCCACTCGCTCTGTCGCACCGCAAAGAGTGCCAGTAAAATAAGTCAAGAGGAAGGTGAAAGAAGAGAGACACCAGGCAAGCCTATGCAATGGAGCACTTGGTTGACCCCGTCGCGACGCAGTGCACCGCGACGCCGTACGCTGCACCGGCAAAACAGCGTTCTACTTGGAAAAGCTAGCAAAGCGATCAGCTAAATTAACCTACGGTCAAATAGAGTTCAGCGACGTATAATAAGCACTGACACCCCGTACATATACTACAGTATCCTTAACCCCAGCTCCAAGAAAATGCAACAGCGAAACCGAGTGCACATAGGCGAACAGAACATATGCAATTTCACGGCGACTCGTTTGATTGGCTTAACGAATGCGTATTCAATGTTCGCAGGTAGAACGATCGGTCTTGTTTCTTCGCCACCCGTTAAATCGCTCTGCGTAGCTGCTGGACCGATCTGTAGATGTAATCAGGCAATCGTTTACGTGGGGATTTACGAGGTCGTAGCGCCGCACACGTTGCGGTTGGTTTACCCGACACATGTGTATTACCGGGTGCTTTTATTGAAGGCGTTAAGCGTTGTTATGCGGTAGGGGCCTTATAGCCAGTCTAAGGGCCCTTCGAGTCTAAGCCCTGCTGTCTGTATAACGATAAGAGCTAATTTCTAAAGCTGGATGGGTATACCTATAGTAAGTTAGAAAAGGACGATCAAAGTCTGGTAGAAAATAAATCAAATGATGAGAGAGCGTCGTACAATTATTTGCTATAAACTTATATATATGTATATACACACCTATTATACCTATTCTGAACTATAGTCGAAGGTTCAAGGTGAGTTTCGATATTTAGATAGACAAAACGCTGGCAGTTGCATCTTCGAAACGTCTGCGCTCCTATTGGAGGACACAACGTAACCTACGTACTATATTCCACGAGGTTAGGTAACGGTCCTCCATAGAAAGGTAGACACGACACGACCTAACCCATGCACCAATGCACCTCTTTATACTCGGGATACAGGATAGATAAAAGTGCTCTCGTATTTCCCAAGGAGTATAACTACATATACATATACTATCTATAGGCATCCCAATTTTTGAATCCTTCAAATCGCATAATCGTGATCGGTTCAGCGAGCAGATCCCAAGATTCTTAGGCATTTCGTACAGTCGTTTAATTCCAGTTATATCGCCACAATTATAAAGGACTTTTTGGGCGCCATGAAAAATCAGCTTTCAATGAGAAGCGTATTTCGCTGCACTCTCTTTTTTTTTCCTATGAATCTCTTTTAGCAAGCCGTTAGGTAACAAGGTTATTGTGTAACCATAACCGAACCACAGCTAACGTTAACCCGTTAAGCGTTTAGCAGGCTCTGTACAAAGAATAGGAATAACGTTAAAGTGCTTTTCGAAGTATACATAATGTTTCTATGTATAATAATAATAATAACAATAATAATAATAATAACGATAAACCCCGTACGATCTCAGGTATATTTGCATGGCTCCAGCTTTACGAGTGGTGTTCCAGTTTAATTTTGTTTTCCTCTACCTTCCGCACGAGAGATCCTCTCGTCCGCGCTCCTCGAAGAGGAGCTACGAGGTAGCCGTCGAGTGCCGAGTAACGGGAGAGAGGACGAGGAGAGGGAGCAAGACAGCTCCGGATCAATTACCAGCAGGAGTATACGTCAGAACCGCTATACAAAAACCGAAGAGAATCCTTATTCCTATGAAGATAATTCAAACGGAAGGATCCTGTACGTGAATTTCAGGAATCGCCTTAGGATCTGATCGAATCGAGCCACTGTACGTGACAGCGCAAACTTTGAGGTTATGGTATAGTACATATAGTGACTTTCCTGGAAATACGTAGGAAGAGTTCACTCGCCCACCCGAGATCTCCCTAATGGAATTAGCCGTAAGACCTGCTGGCTGCCATACGAGTATATAAACACGTGTAGATATATAACGTGTCCGTAGGATTTCCTATGAGAAAACAGACTCGTAACTCGTGCGAACTCACAAGCACTGTATACTCGGAGTAATTTTTACGGGAGTAACGTAGACGGAAGTTGGTGTAATCCTCGTGGCTTAGGACTTGATAGATACGCGGTATGGGACTTAATATTTATATGGTGCGTATATAAAGTAAATACGGTGACAGTGTACGGATATACGCATATATTTTATGACTCCATGATTTAACCACTGAATCTTACGCATATCTTGGCTAACTTCGGGATAACAGAGTTTAGCATCGAAACGGGATCTTACTCTTTGTTCTCGATTGAACGCGAGTCCCATTCGCTCGGAATAGCGGTACACCGAAAGATTACCTCGCATGATCGATGACTGGGCAGCAGTCAGTGTTCCCGAACAGCCCCGCGTATAATGAAACGCGGTGACCGATCCCCGCCATTTTTGTCAGGGACCCAAGAGCGGATAGTAAGGCCTGATTCATACGTAAGGGGACCTTCGGCCTCGTACCTGTATAAGAAGATTGGACGAGCCTACCTCTGACGATGAGTCATGAAGATTTCTACGAAGTTTAAATATATCGTTATACTACAAAAAGGCGGGAAAATTTAAATCCACGATAATAAGCCAAACAGCGTGTGATCGGAAATGTCTTAAGAGTATTGTGCGCAGTGGTTAACGGAGGAAATACGTGTCTCAGGAATTTTCCAGGGTTTACTTGAACGACGCGGAAGCGACGGCAGCCATTAAACAATAGCCGAGACTTTAATATGGAGAAGTCTACCGGGGTCTGGCTCGCTCGTCGCTTAATGGCGGTTCTATCCAAGAGCAAAGCCGTAGTCCGACGTAACACCGTGGGAGCGCCGCGGGTTTCATGGTTTCTTCCCCGTGAAAGTGATCCAGAGTTGGTGCCTATCTATGCTCGAGATCGGTGAGATCATGCGGTGATAGATCGCGGTCATTTGTTTTGGCCGGGTTGCCGTCACGGGACTCGTCATCCCGCGGTTCGAGGTTGCGCAATCTAAGAAAGAGACCAGGGACGGATGAACGATTCGCATGCAGAAGAGGATAACCGAGAATTCTGGGAGTAATCGATAACAATGAGAAAAGGATGGTATAATTTATACTGTCAATCGCTCATTACAGCGCTGCTACACGTAGCAGGTAGAGCAAGAATACGCCTACTCGCTGAAACTCATTTACTTAATCCTTCATCATCGTTCATCATTGTCATTAACATCCCACATCGAGGGGGTCAAATGAGATTTCATTCGACTGGCCAGAGTCTGATATTCAGCCCATTGTCAAAACATCGACGATCATCCAGAATTAATTTGATTACAGTTAGCGGGATGCTTGAGAAACCCTAATGACGCTGCTAGGTGAAGAATAATTAGCGGTTTTAATTGCACATTCAAAAGCCCAGATACAAGCCTCAAGATTTCGTAGTGAGTAATTTTTTGATTTATAGAACTTTTCATGCGGTATTTAACGCCCGTTTACTAATTGCACGTTATAATTGTCGCCTGGAGGTTTTACGAGCTCCTCCCAGGGCAGAGATTTGTTCCTGTCCCTTTAGCAGCTTCTATATGAATAACGAACCAGATCCAATAATCCTGTATAAGATTGTCCCGTTAGGGATTACCAGCCACGCAACTACAGGTCAATTACAGTGATTATTCTACGAAACGCGATTATATCCGCACTATACGAAATACCAACTACTCAATCGCATCATCCGCAACAGCCGATATATCCTTCACGGCCTCCTTTTAACGCATTCGCCTAATAAGGATACCTCAGGCAGGTAGGCGATCCAGTTCTCACGCGGGAGTCTATATTTTTCAAGAATTCCAGCTAGCAGCAATCTCGTTATGGTATGCACCAATCCGAACTCGCTTTCATTAACCATTAGTCGTCTCCGGTATCATTCGTGTACAGTATAGATGAGTTAGGTTTATATATATATAAGCACGGGTGGTTTCCCTCCATCTTTTTCTGGTCTCATCATCCCGCTGAGATAACCTGACGACACCTCACTTTCCTTGGATGATAAACTTCACCTCTCATTACGCTGCTTCATTCCACTCCTAGGAATCTATACCTGATCCGCAAGTTGGATATATCTTGCCACCTAGAAACTTGACCATCCTCCTCCTCCACCTCCTCCCAGTGTACTTCTTCCGTTCTTATTCTGATGACACCTAGCTCCCACCTCCGAGGACGAGATTCTTCTCTGATTAGGCTCGTTGGTATACTAGTTTGTGGTCAGGATGGACTTGCTGGGTGTAACCACTGTGTCTCCGGATGATCTGCGGTGAGCGACACCGAGTGTCGATCTCAACCACTGGATACACTCTCGCCTTCCTTTGCGAAACCATGTCACCGATGTCGCCACGAAGGAGACATTAGAACGTTAAGTTAGATGGACCAGGTTGCTGACTGGAATTGATGATACCCTGTGGTCATTCGATTTTTGAAAAAAATTTCTCAACGCTAGTCGTGAGTATCGCTATGTGGAGGTGCTGAAGCAGGACCTGGATTTTCTGTTAGAAAATGGAGTTCGACTATCTTAGTACGGGCGTTACTAGTTCGCAACTAGTATATACCGAAGTGGATAAGACGCGAGCAAGATCGGGGCAAGGCTCGCTGTCAAGGGCGCCAACTCGGTCCACTAGGCACGCCTTTAGTCTTCTTCTTCTTCTTCGTTCTCTTCTTCTCCCAAGCGATACACTGGCCGAAACTGGATTAGCGAAGCGGTATGGCTTCTCCGCGGAGTACTTAAAATGGCGGCTCTCATTGATAAAAATTCAAGCCGCTAGCGACAATGACGTCAGTCATCGGAGCCGCTACGAAGGGCAGGGAGCGCGCGTGACACAAGACCCTCAAGGCCGTGCGCACTTCGTTACGAGAACATAAATAAAACCAGCGGCACCGTACTGGAACGCGACTAAATCCCTAAAGAAAAACTGATTCCATACACTAAAACGATTAAAAAGTCTCGTCTTCCACACGCAATCTTGAAGAATCCACTGAGTCGCGTCTTGTCCGTGACAGTTTCCTCTTACAATTAGCATCCAATTATAGCTTCTCAAACGAGATCGAATTCGGCGTGAGTCACGCAGTTGGTAAAGTCATAAGGAACGACGCAGAGACCCCATACGCGTACAAGTGCCTGCAAGCATAATAACGAAGCATCGTGCAAGTAAGGAGTCAGAGAACGAAGGAACAGAATGAAGTAGAGTGGACCGATGCGAAGCATGCACCGTGCACTATGCAATACTATATATACAGTTGGTATTACAGTGAGAGTAATACAGAGGGTAAACGCATTGAAGGTGAGGGAACGGTAAGCAAGCCAGGCGTCGGTTGCGCCGTCGCGGCGGCGGCTGTTGGTAGTAACCTCACGTAGCGAACCTTGGCTCAACACCACGTATTTCACTTAATCCCTCCATTCCGTTCCTCGTCCCCTCGGTCACCATACGTATAGGTACTCTCGGAGGCGGATTGTTCTAGGGCTCTCGTAATTCCCCAGCGAAATGTCCCTAGCCAATAATCCGAGCGTCCCGAGATTACGGGAGGCAAGTTACGAGACAGGAGACGGATAAGTGAGAAGAGTCTCGAGGTGGTATAATCGCGCCGATCATGAAAACCGTTAAGTCCATCCTGGGAGTCGTGGATGTCGTGGATGTCGTTACAGTTAGAGAGCGGCTTTAACTTCCCTCTAACAATTCCGTCGTCTGCTCTTCCTCGTTGGTCGTGGCCTCCACCTCAGCCTGCGTCCTCATCGAAAATACGTAGCGTGGATACTGCGTTAAATCACGTTCGTAATTTTCGTTATTTTCGTCGCGGAACGGTATCCCACCCGACGGAATAATTAATCCGCTCGAAGACAATGGAGCCACTCTAAATTCCTCTTGCCGTCCCGTTGGCCAATCACCGCCTGCCGACAGAGGCGGCTCTGTCCTGTCTACTTGTGCGCTTGCGGTCGTATACCGAGAAATCGCCGATTGTGAACCGTCCTTATATTCTAGGTAATGGTTAGACACCTAGACAACGTGTCACTAGACACCGGTAATACACTTGCGCAATTTAACCTAGTTAAACGTCAGCGACCACCCTTCAGGGAGAATTTTCAATCGCAGGAAGTGCGACCGTTCAACATAGTCACATACCGTACCTAGAAATTGTATAATTTAAAAAAGAAATCGAAAAAATTCTATTCTATATAAAATCTCTATCTTTTTCCAATACTACAAAGAGTTCTTTTATGTACCAAGATACGCGGCAATTACGCGACGTTGTCTCATGCCGTAATACCGCACTGTTATGATACATGCTGTCCTCACGATACCTAACTGCATACTTTCACTGCAGCGCTGAGCCACGTGGTTTAATGCACCTCAAACTCATGCCGATGGAGCAACTATTCCGGTAGAACTTAGCCTGATTACCGATCCGGCTAGAATCAGGGCCACGGGTGCGGTACCAGATCGTAGATTGTCGGCGCACTGCGCTAGATCTAGACAGTCATTGTCGGCACGAGAATTACGAAAAATTTCAACAAGAAAATCATATACACAGAAAATAAGCCAATTCCCAAATAAATGAAGTTTTCAAAAGTCAACCCCCTAAAAAAGATACCGTACCGCAAGCTGTGGGCAGAGATATCGATTATCATCAAAGAATTTTCATCAATGATTAATAGCCCATATATAAACCAGTCGTAAAAGAAGTTCGCAAGCTCGGCACACGCTCTGGACTGCATATTTGCACGCGAGCCCTAAGATTGCCAGGTAACGCGCGTGTTAAAATTACATCAACCAGTGAATCCTCCTAGCGGCGACTACGCGTACGATGTGCAAACGTCGGCGCCGTATAACCTAATCCGCGACTGAATCGTTATGAGAACTGCCATTATATTGCTGCGAAAGAATCAAGATAGAAATTTATATGCGGATGATATATCCCATCCCTATGCGCAATATATCTCACGATCGGGCACACTGTATATATATATATCGAAAGAATACCTTTTGCCGGATCCGCCTTCTTAATTAACAGCATTATTCAGCCGAGCAGTTAACAAGGCTCGGCTCACGGTAGGCTACGAGATAATATTGTAATTCATTCGGCGTGACATAAGTGCGCGCACGCAACGACGCGAACCGTCGACTATATACTTGTCATATGATTTTATACGTACGACGTGAACACGCGTTACATATTTTCATGCGCATTTACGAAAGACGATTCGTCGTCGGTGTCAGACCGATTGCGCCCGGTTATACGATGATAGGTTGACAGTGAAAGTTTCTGAATCACATACCGATTCTCGGTGAGGGAGACCATACGTCTATTAATAGTCAAATCCGTTGGACCGAGAGAATCCCGATAAGGCGATAATCGGTTAATGAACGCCGGGATTAGCGGAAGATTATGATATCCAAATTAATGCATTCCCGTACGCGTATGCTCATAGTATGCATATACGTTGTTATTTCAATAAGATGGAATGGAATCTCGCGTAGAAAATATTTTTCTAACGATCCTTCCTCCGGACGTCGTACCCAAGTCGCTTTGGATTCCATCGTATCAATTATGTGCCTGAGTTCTTATTCACAGATTAGAGGAATTCCAAGCACTACCGGTCAACGTGAATTCCGATATGGTCGTATGGTTCCTTGCTTGAAGAATTCTGGTTACCTTACCTGAAACAAAGGAGAGAACGGATGTGTTAGAAATAGACATTTTCAAGGCTCGCCCCACCAGTATTTGGGTCAGGACGATTATTCAAGGATATGACAGAGAAATAAAGAAGTTGGATGATCAATTTTATTCGGACGAATGAGGAAAGTAAGTGAATAATAAAAATTCTTTTTTTGCCATTCCTCCAAAAAAATCAAAGAAGATGACAATTCGTAGTTATTGGAATGTTCTAATTGACAGATACACCGGACGGTCACGCATCGCCAAACACGATACCGGTTGTCAATTATTCGTCAATCGAATTATTGCTGGACGTAGATCAATGAAAAATGAATTAGCTCTCGCGGTACGGGGGGTGGGGAGGGGGCCGACGGAATACTCGTATTTTTCGGTGAAGCGCGGCGAATTTTTTTTCACTAATTATTTTTTTATCCGTCATAAACAGCCCGGATGACGAAGGTACTTTTTTCTGTAAAAACCATTGTCATTCGTCATATTCCAACTGATCAGACAATCCTGAACGACCTTAGATCGACAGGAGTCAACGACCTCCATCGCAAGATACTCTCAACAGAGTCAGGGGTAAAGAAACTTGATTTCCTGGAATTCATACAAGCACACAAGAGCATAAAAAGAAAGAAATATAAGAACTCCTAAGAGATTATTAAGTACAATATTTTATAGTAAACGACAATCAAGGAAATCATTGCCAATCTTGACTGCATCCAAGACCGATGACTAACAACCCCGATGCGTTGCAATGATTCAACCGAGAAATATTTCAGCCCGGAAGTTCCAGGGGGTATCGTCGTGGGGCTCCTGCTGACCCCGATCCAAGATCGGACCAATAGGGACAAAGTACATATATAACTCTCTTACTCGCATACGGGTGAGTAAATGAAAGAATCGAGTTACTGACTATATACACATACACATGTATATATATATGACCAAGTGAGTCAGTCTGACGGTCCATAGTACCGATCAGATCGTAAAGACACGTGCTGAAGGATTGTCCTTTGTTACATAGATGCCAGCACAAACGTTACATACCCTGTAACACTGTACAAGAATAGATGACGTACTCCAGAATTTTCATAAAAGGATTAAGTGTGATATGGGAGGATAGCTAATGCCAATGGAATATAAAAGGTGTCGAGGGCGTTCCTCTGAGTGAGTTCAGTGTCAGAAGGCGAGACGGTCTCATCGAGCATGCGTAAAAATGGTCGGGTGGCGCCAAGGCGTCGGGTAGTTCTCTCGATCGTTGCCCGACTCCCCGTACTCTCACTTTCCCCTACCCCATAAACGCTCTCTCTCTCTCAGCCTTTCAATTCCCGTCTTCTCAGTATCCCTCCATCTCCCTTTCTCTCCGGTCCCGATAGCGGTTACAGGTATGTGCATTTTTATGCGCTTATTATGCCCACGCGCGCAACCGACTAAAAATAATCCGATATCGAGCGTCGACGTATAATGAACGGTCTTTGATGACTTGGAGCCATCATGCGCCATCGTCAACGTATAATTTTTTTTCATCTTCCTTCAAATTACCTATGTACTTCCTTATGCATCGTGCGTACTCCTCCATTGAAATGCATCTCGCTTCTGCTACCGAGTAAAATTGAAATCCCCAGGACCGTTAATCCTCATCCGTCCCGACTTCAATGAAAGCACTTAACAGCAGTCAGCTGTCCTATATAGGTATAATAAAAAAATCGATCAAATTCATCCCTTCCAATTCATATACCTTGTAACGGTGCTACCCCGCGTCAGGATGCATTTCGGTGCAACCTATCAATGGCAGAAGTTGACTGTCGCGCGTAGGCGAGACAAGACCTTCATCTTATAAGGACTGGATCGCTGAAGAGGCTGCAGCGAGCGGCCATAGGACTAACTATTTATTTACGACTGTGTAGAGGGTTATCGTGTCTTAATCGTTAGTCCTATGCATCCCTATAGTACAGCTCGATAAAGCTATCCAGCACGTAATCATCGATTCTCTATACTCACCATATTCTCTATATACGAGCATGTACATGTATATATATATACACACACGCATGATTCCTCTACAAGGTTTTACGCCGTTTCTGATTGCCTGATCTATTCCCTTTGAATCGGCATGAAGAAGATCCTTACCTTATTTTTCAATGGTACTTGTAAGTACGTAAGTACCGATGTACTCAAGCGAGTATCGTATTGCCGGTCTTTATACACAATCGTACTTGAACAGCCGGTGCATCGGTATTCATACGTCGGGTAAAGCGTGTATAAGAGAGAGAGGAGAGAGACAGAGAGTAGTCTGACTGTCAGTGAATGATACGCGTGTACGCATATAACGCTTACACGCATATATATCCCCGGCATTGTCTTCCTACGGTATTGTCTTCGGAGACGATGTAATTTATTGTAATCGGCCGCATCGCGTCTCTTGGCCCGTGGACGGTTTCTGTTTTCTCGGATGGTTTCACGCCGTGAAAATACCATAGCCGTCTTTGTATTGCGTGTATATACGTGCTGCTGACGGTATGTGACGTTGAGTGCGGGTCGCTAGCGGTTCCGGATCGTCGCGCTTTACCTTCCCGGAAACATAAATATCCCCAGCGCTATCGCACGCGATGAGTTATCCGTACGATGAGGACTCTTTGAGAGAGTTCAAGAGAGCCAGACGTATGGTAAGCTTCTCTTGGTATGGAAGACACGTTAAGACCCTGTGTACTCGTATCGCGCGGCAATGACGATCCGAGCGACGAAGAAGAGGTTCAACGGGCTCGGGTTCTCGATACAGCCGAGGGAATAACTAAGAGAGTCTATTGGCAGAAAGTTGCGAGGGACGACATTCCACTCGACTCTGGATACCGAGCGGCGCCTTGCACCACCTCCCCGTTGACTTCTCATCCGCCACCTCCACCTCGGTCTCCCCTCGGGGCTTCTTCTGCTTCTTGTACCTACCTTCTTCACCTTTCCTGTATCCTTGACCTTAGTGTTACCTCAGCGGCATACTAGTGAATTTTTTTTCTGGGTATGAACGTGACGGTTATTCTCATTTTCTTTTTCTTTTGCTAGACGCCAAAGGAGATTTTGGTAGAAATTCAAAAATTACTCAGAATCCTGAAGGAGCGGAGGCTTCCGTAAGAGGAACGTTCGCCCACGTCTGACCAGTCGTTTCCTTTCCTCGAAGACAATGAGTCCAGGAGTCGGCTACACGACGTGAATCCCGACTGTGTAATCAAGGCAGAGAGAAAAAAAACGCAACCCTTATGACTAAGAGAAGGGAGGTCCCATTTCTCTAGACATCCTGTGAGAACTTCCTTCCTAGCTTGGTTTCTTTTATTTTATTTTTTTCACTCCCGACTTTCCTGCGATTATTAACAGCTCTGTAGAACCAGGCCACCTGGTCATCTTTGAGATTTTGTCAGAAAGAGGAGAGAAAAAATATACGGCTACAGGTTAAAGGGATGATAGGAGGGATGGTGAAAAATTAAGCGTTCTTGATAACATCGCCAGACAGACAACCGGGTTCACGTGAACCTAGTTAGTCCGCATTCCAGAACCGAACCTTAGATGCAGTCGGTTGACACCCCTGTTTAACCTGTCGAAGCCCGCGCGTCCTCGATATGGCACGAACCAGGTCTGGTCCCATTATCAAAGCTTACTCAACCAGTCCACAAGTTTTCTCCCTAATCACTAAAAAAAAAGGTATGCCAAGGTTCACCTTGGTAAAAGTGCAAGACGGTAACTGCAGCGCGTCCAGATATTCCAAGATCGTCCAGTAGATAAGGTCAGAAACTCGCTGAGGAAATTATCGCGAGATCCAATATACGTGCAAAAATGCACAGTGTCAGCATGTAAAAATTCTAAGCAACCTGACCTAACTTTCATAAAAAAACCATGAGTCAAAAACCATAAGGTTACCACGTATACACATGGATACACGGAATCGTCATACTTTCCACGGTATTCAAACGAACCATAAAAAGTTTACGGCATCAATACATTCGACACGGGGCGATAAGTCAATGTAAAACGTAAACAATTACTAACAGTTTAAATAGTCAGAAAATTCCCTATTCATTCGTCTTATCAGTCCCCACGTATGACTGTTACACGACGATGCACTCGGGAATGTCGGTATTTCTGGATTTCCCGTAAAAAGATAAAGCCAAGTATGTACTACGAAAGAATAACAAGAGACAACAAGAAATGAAAACGTGCTCGAACGCTCTTGCAGCCAGGTCGATCACCCATCGCGGCCAAGCCTACAAGCATAGCGCAATCTCATCCACGAAATTTAGCGGTCGTTCTCCAAGACGACGGCCTTGAAAGTTCCTCTTGCATAATCGAGCAACGATGTCCCGAGGCGACGACGCGCGGTCGCCGGCGACATCAAACTCTAGGACGACAAAATCCTATCATTATGTTTGTACATTAAAAAAAAAATATTCGCACGACGTTGGTACATCCTCCCTCTAACGTTATAAAAACCAAAACAAAAATTTCCTATAGTAAATACGTGTACCCAGGTACGACACTCTGACGTAAGGCCTAAACACTGATTATACGAAACGAAGTCCCATGTGTATCGCACAGAACTTCACTGGCACGAAAGATCCTCTTACGTTCCCACAGTGAAAAAGAAAGAAAAGACGAACCAACAGAATCCCATCCACGTCAATATTAGTCTAGGTTTACCTACTCCGTTACAATGGCTAAGGCCCCTGTTTGTCTTTATACATTCCAGAAGTCAGCTCAGTTATATCCTCCACGAGTCAATGAGTTGGAATGTTGCCGACCAGTCGATGGAGAGCAATGCCATGGCATTGAATGTCAAGAAGCGTAATAACGCACGTACTAGTTTCCAGCATAGAAGATGTAACACGGTACATATAAGTATCAACAGCATAGTCCTACTATAGGCAAAGTCATGGAAACAGCTGCTTCAATCAGGAAGTGAAAGAGGAGTCATCGACGTAGCCCAGGATCTATATAAATCATTGTTATGGATCGATCATCAGTTTATCATAATTCCGTAGAAAGATGAACTTAGTTTGAAAACCATATAACGACTCCAGGATATTCGAAAAAGTAGGTAAGGTCGTATAATGGTGGTTGGATATATCGTATTCTAAAAATAGACTCAAAAGATATGGGTAAAGTTTCCTTTATTAGGTGGGCATATCTATTTACAAGTGGCTGTAGAATGCTCGTGATGAATCGTAAAGTTGGGTACCGGGCTTAAACATAGCCAGAGAAAGATTCTGCTTTAACGGAGTGTCACGGTGTCGTTAACTTTTATACTTGAAAACCGGACGCGACACCCTTCCTTCACCCTGTGACCTACGGCTGCAGCTCTGAGTACAGTCGTTAACACTTTTGTGGACATTTCCATGGTTCTAAGGTACTAGGTACACTGTGTATATAGGCAATACATCGTACTACCATTATACCCAGAGAAACTAGCAGAGGAGGATTACAGATTGCGAGGAACCATTGAGTCGCCAAGGTACGAGATAGAATTTGCATGAACCAGAGAGAAGCCACCAGTCCGAGGATAATGACCCGTGCGAGCGTTAATGACACCAAGTTCCAATGGCGATGCGAATATTTCGCCTGACGGCTCTTACGTAATTACGAGAATGGCGTTGATGGATGCTAATGCGATCTACGGCACAGCAAGGAATATCCAATATATCTATATATAAAAGAAAAATAAGACAAACATTCTATACAGGGAATCGAAAAGTATTTACGAAATAGTCATCGAGGACCTTGAGGTGTGTCATTCGAAGAAGCCGACGGCTATAAGGGTGTCTTGAACTTTCCCCAACTGAAATCATGATTCCGAATATATTTTAAGAATATATATTTGTCATCCACGTTTCTCACTCTATTAACGATCTAGCGTCACGCAAATTGATCAATCGTTCGGTAGGTACGTATATGGAGAGTGACGTCAGGATTGTCATTTGACTCTGTGAACCTTCTTTGGAAAGATACAGAACGAAGCCTCGGGACAATGCACGTGTCCCATATCTCGCTCTCCGCATATGCCATACGTGAGAATGGAAGGTTAGAGTCACAGCCTTCAATGCATCATTGCTAATGGAGTCGATAACAAGAATGGCACCTTTCGTGATGTTCTAAATCATGGAAACGTGAATCTCAGTGAGTCGAATTAGACGGAGACTACCCTGGTCACGTCGGTAGTCACGCTCGATATACACCAGGCTTGGAGGAGCTTTCGAGAAAAGAATTCCGGCTCCCACGGTCAAGTTCGCATCGTCTAGAGAAGCTTGTTACATTGAAGCAGTGTATATTTGAGGTATAAGGATTACGAGGTCGATAAGGCCACCCAGTTTATACTGGTAGACGCGTACCTTAGCGGTCTGTCCTTTGCGCTTCCAGTCCGTGTCGTCAAGGCCTTAAAAGCTCGGGCAAACTAGATTCGTTGTTGTTGCCGGCCGAGTATTGGATGGCTTCTGGTGAGAGTGGAGGGAGGTGTGGATGCCTTACTAGTGACACGTGTGGAAAGACACATATGCTTTATTTACTAGCGCTCCTATATGGAGACAGTTCGTGGATGACACCCTTGTGTGACAACGAGGTCATTGCCAGCTGCATGGAAATGACAGTCGGAATAACAGGGTAGCTCGAAACGAAGAGTTGTACAAATCATTGAGACAGGTTATTTCTTTTTTTTTTGTTAAGAACAAACAAGATTTTAATCTGAAATCTTGTGAGACAAGGTACGATCCAAGAGTTCTACCGTCTTCCTAATTTGACTGTATCTACGAGAACCGGTATAAGGACAACCTCCAAGAGGCCAGGAACGTCAACGGGGACACAAGGATCGTCAGGGTCATCCAGTCATTCAGTCAGTCACGCAATGAGCCAGGAGATAGACTCTGCGTTTACCATGGTGAAGGCAAGCAAGACCGCGATCCTACGATCTAACCAGAGGATCCAAAAAAGATGAATAAAAGTAAAAAAAACATCGAGCGAGTCGGCTATCGGTCCAATGGAATAAAGAGAAGGCGATCAAGAGAGCCAAGAGAGGTTAGGGATTCGAACCGGAAACTGCAAAAAGCACGGATTGGTCTCTCTGGCTATCATCTTCAACGACGATCTCCACCTCCTCTTCCACCATCTTCATCTCTATGCTTCGATGAACCCGACGCTTCGATCGATCGAAAAGACGCTGTCACTTTCGTCGGACTGTCGCGCCGCGACGTCCAGCTGCAATCCAGGAATGCTCTTTCTGTCTCCTACCCTAAGTTTCTGCTAAGTCCTCAACCTGACTAACCCAATAGCCAACGGGATATCCAGTACCATGTATCCACCTCCACGTGGAACAGTCATCCCGTGTGACGAACCAGCGATCACTGACACGTCCCGACACGCCAATGACAGCGCATGTCGATTTCAAAGGAACTTGGACAGCTGATTTACACTCGCTGATGGATTTACAAGGGCGTCCCGGCGCCGACAAAGTCTCAGGACGCATCAGCCGCGCGATATTGTCCCATGTACACAATAATAGCGATGACGACTTTGAGAACTTGGCAATAGTACAGTCACCGTCGTTCCACACCTTTCTATCATGGGATATCAGACGAGATCAGAATTGACCCAGACGCTTGTTAGAAACGTGGACGAGGTCTTTCATCCAGAGCCAGAACCCCGCTGCCAGCAGAGTGTAACCAACGGTTTTCGATGATGCCCCGGGGGCCCGATAGCGTAACCCAGACCGGTGTAAACCGGGGCCTGAATCTTGCTCTCGTGCGAGCCACGTGGCGCGTAGGTGTCTGACGCGAGTCAATGATTACACGCAAGACGGTTTCTAACCTCGTACATATACACACACACCATAAATATATACATACATATATACACATCATACAATCTTTAAGAGAACCATCCACACAAGCACATAAGTGCTCCTGGTAACCACTTGGAGTTGCACTTTCTAGTTGCGTCACTTACGTATGCCCCAGGCTCTTAGGTATTCTACCGAATAGGAATACACCTTGTGATAGTCCTCTTGACGATTGCCACGATTTTACCTTAAATAAATTACAAACCTGATTTACATACCTCGCGAATCTGTAATATACATACAATTTCCTACATAACGCCCTGTAGCAATATCATATCCGCAACGCTCTGCTACAGTACAGACTGTATCATTGGTATTGTCAGTAATCAAGAATTAGCATACCAAATGTCAATTCCGATAGCTAATGTAGACTCGAGTAGGGCGTATATGGTAGAGAAAGTGAGGACTATTATAATCACGGCAGTTAGTACCAGAGCATACCGGCAGATATGATAGTGCTAAATGGTTTCGTGTGCTAACTATGTATATACGGGGGATTTAATTTCCTCGTTTGATCAATAGGTGAACGCCTTCTTCGTGCACGGGACAATGAGAGAACTTCGCGTAGCCAGGCGTTTCGCCAAGGCGAGTCCACATTATGTCTATATTCTACGTCTATCTCCGTGGCGTGGTGCACGACAGCGTGACTAACCGGTGTCATTGTTTTTCTTATATATTCAAATGAACACAAACAATTAAACACAAGAGTCACCCACTGCGTGTTCTAAGGTATCGCGAGCAATCTTTCAATGTTTTTCTCTTAAATTCCCTCCCACCTTATCCCTCCCAACTCCTCCTCGCCAGCACCCCTGTGTCAAATTGATTCTTCGGAGAAACAAATTGGGTCCGTTCGGTACAGTCCGACGATGAAACGGTACGTCAATCGACGCGCCATTGAAACAGCAGCTACGTACAATAGAGTGAATTAATAAAACAGTCAATGGAATCTTTACGTGTCCACGATAATATCCCGATATTATTTTCTCATTTGTCATAGCGAGAGAACGAAAGAAAAAAATCATCATGGAAAGGAATGCGGTTATCTCGCAACGCCTCGTGTGAGTGTTAGCGCGCATGCCGTCGGATACGGCTAAAGCGTGTTTCCACGTTTTATCGACCAAAAATGTATCTACATAAAGCGACGGGACAGTTGGATCGTTTGACGCGTCAAATCTGTACAGTCAAAGTTCCATGGATTTTCTTTGTTCCATTAGGAAACCTGTGGGACGTTGTCTTGTCAAAACATAATGCGAGAAAAAGGAAACGTAAAAGTCTACTATATCCAGGAATTGTGCAATTTTTTTAAATATAAATCTGGACCATAATAGGTGTGTGTACACACACACACACACAAACTACTCAAATTACAAAGAGCCGTATTCAAAATCTTATCCAGCCCGAATCCCGGGATGATCTTGGCACGAGACCAGCGGAACGTAAATGACCGTGAAAAGGAATCGAAAGGATCGTTAGAAGATCTGATGGTATCTTCAGATGAAAAGGTCCTTTCGAATTGACCGTTAGAATTATAGGTCCAAGATTCTTGGCCCACGGACACAAATGCTATCCATAACATTACGCTTGAGTGCTTCGCGAGTCCCATGCTTGGGTAATTACTAATTAGAGTCATAATGGTATAACGCCGTTGGATAGATCAGAATTAGCGTAGCGGGGTCCACGCATCGGCGCTCGTACCACAGCGACACGCAAGTACACACTACGTATTCATAAATTCCCATCCTCCTTGTATCATCTCTTTGTATCAATGATACTCCACGGAATAACCACGTAGAATTAATCGTACACATGAATTACGATGAATGGGACAACAGCAACAAAAAAAATACAAACGACGTACGAATTATATACAAATACGACGTCGGCATCCAGAGAGAGAGAAGCAGGAAGCGTTCGATGGATTATCCATTACACGGGGTCGAGTACGTTCCATTATATTGAACGCTGGTTAGAATAGCCATTTTCACGCTCGACTTGCGTCAAAGGAAGCAAACAGGGCCGTGGAGTGTCTCTCGCGACACTCCGGAACGGGGTGCGGTTCCACCTGCTACTCAATGCGACGACCGACTGTATTACGGGTCCGTTATCTTCTTCGGAGAGGATCCGTCTATGGAGTTTACATAATGAGTAAATCAGTAAAGAAGTAAATGAGTTAGAGAGAGGGGAGAGAGCAGTGAAAGAGGGAGGACAGGAGCGCGAGTGCCGTCACTCTTGGAGTATGTAGAATCTTAACCGTGGGAAAGGTATCAAGACGGGGAGTCTCGTAAAGTTACGGTATATACATATATATGGTATATACGAGAAAATAAGAGAACGAATAAAAATCTATGAAAAGTCACTCTCTTCGTGGAGACGGGCTATATGCGCTATCTTATCGTGTCGTTAAGACCGATAGCTGGAAATGCAAATAGCGGAACTTTCTCACCTCCGATGGAATCCGTAGGTGTTATACGTACGCAGATATAGATATTATACGGTATACGTGTATATATATACCTATATATACGTTACGAGAGGGAATGATCGGATGCTGCGTGATACGTAAGGCAAAATATTTCATATACAACTGGAATAACCGATAAGAAGTAAGATAAATATTTTCGTCTAGATAGAAAAAAAAGTGGTGCACCAGATATATATACAGTGTGTCTGATGTACACGCTACTATATATCAGTCCCTTTGATAAGTCTCCCGGTCTCCGTGTTACTCGTGAATTACGTATTGACGAGCATTCCGAGAAAGATATATATCGGCGTACAACATTAACGGCGCATGAAATATAAATTAGAACCGGTGCAACCGAGTTTGCATCGCTCGCGTAGATAAATGCATCGGTATCGAGCTCTCCGATCGTCCATTGGGCTTTATCTATTTATCTACGCCACGAGATAGCCTATTGCCAGGTAATCACGAGTCCAGTCAGCCCAGTCAACCTATTGCAGGCATATCTAGCCAACCAGGCAAGGTTGACTTGGCTGCTTGGTTGGCTGGCCCCTGCCGCAGAGGATACCGTCCCGTGTAAAGGGCAATAGCGAGGGATAATAACGCTCTCAGACGTTTACCGGAGGCCGGTTATTATTGGTCGGTACGCGCGCCAGCTACGAGAACTATTCGACCGATTTTCCCGTGATTCTATCCTTCTGCGTGTAAATCGACGTGAGTCAATCCTATACCATGGAGGACGGAGTAAATGGCTACTTGGGCTGATTGCCGTCACAGGAGTCGAAAGTATTTTGTTGACGGTAACAATTTTTTCTACGAACAAGGACGAAGTAGATCAGGTTAGAGGGAGGTGAGGATATCCGCTTGGTAAAATGGGACAGGAAAGCCGAGAATCGTATCAAGTCTACCCACTGATCCCGGAAGATTATGGGATTACATCGTCAGGTCATTGGGTGTTGGTACTTTCACGATCTAAATCGAATCGACACCTTTTAGCTTTCCACCTAGAGAAAATATCCGATATTGACCAACTGTGCCAATGAGTTATGGTTAAGTGTCGATTTTCGCTTCTCCACTTTACCGATAACTACCGGTGCTCTATTCCACTTTGCGGTGTCTCGCGAGATCACTCCGAAAGTCGTCCGATAGCTTCACCAGGGCGGATTTCGATCATCATCATCCTGATGGGAGAATCTGTCAGTCGACTTAGCGTACACGGGATACCGGCACGCTTTCCAGAGGATCATTCTCTAGTTAGATGGTCTACGAAGATTCTAACCTGGTCTCTTCCGGTTCGTGGGACCGTACCCGTATCATCTATATAAAATGAGGCCCATGCGTTTTATATGCGTGCACTACTACTATATATACTATACTACACAACACACTATATAGTGACTAAAGCTGTTTGCGAACGAGTAGCGTTATACTCCGGCAGCATTAATCAGAAAGGTGAGAGATTACGTGGCGCGATATAATCCATGAAGTCTACATGGCCTGTCTCGGCCCCCCATTTGCCTGACATAAAAGCGAGCACAAGAGGGAGTAGCGTAATAATATGGCGTACCGACGTTACCATCCTGGGAACAATGCCGGGATTCTGCGAACGTTTCGTCGTAGTACGAAAACGACCGACTACTTCTGTCGGGCTGTCCTTTCATTCTCGTGCTCGAGGTGCGAGAGTTACGCGGCGAACGAAGACGAATGGCGGAGAGAGGAAGAAGGGAGAGACTTGAACTTTGTGCTTTAGGTTGAGAACCTTTTCCTGGGAGTACCTTCGTGGCGCGAGTCAGCCATAAAGGAACGAAGGACACTTGAGTTACATTGGGCTTTCACTAGCTGGCTGGCTCACTGACTTCGGCCCTTCCAGATGGGTCATGACCTCTGAGAATAGTGCAATCGATGCAACGCGGTACGTTCGATGGTAATGGCCTTTTAATAAGCATTACCTTTGGGGGCCTCTTCTTGGGACCTCTTTTGGGCCCCTTCGCGTCTCATGCCCACGCCTACATAAATAATACTCGTGTAACGAGAGTTTTTCTTTTCTCCTGCCATCTTGGGACTGTGATGTATCGGGCTGGATATCATGTATATGTCTGATTGGACTTCTGGTAGCATGTTGCTGACGTGCCTAGACACTTGTACCACGTATTCCGTGTATTACGATACGGGGAATCGTACGCAAGGAAAAATGCACTTGTAAGCTTTATCGTGGATTAGAATTCTGAACAGTTTTTTAGGACTGGTAGATAATTAATATGTATTCGTATTCGTGATTAAGAAACAAATATAAGAATAACGCGTGGGCTGAGGCCTATATCTACAATTGTTTGGGACTTAGAGACTGATAACTTTCTAAAAATAGACAATCGTTCCGAGTAACAATATCGTTACTCTCTACCTATATACTTCCTCTAAACGATTCTATCCTACATAAAATGCCTGTAGAGATGCAGATTACCATTTCCAATACCATACTCAAAGCCACAGAATGATCCAGAACCTATGTAGAAAGTACGTTAACATATCACGCGTGATCAAAGTCATTCAGAAAATTTGGAATTTTTCTCGAAAAAAGAAATTCCGTTTTCATATAAGGAAGATACAACAATACACTCAATTATATACGCCGTTTAACATACTACCATGAGCTATTCACAATTCAGACCCTCAAGAAGCATCGAAAGGATACAAGAGATAGCATGATCCACTCTCTGACAGAGATCCTACCAGAGGATCCAGCATCCTTGAAACTCTCGAAAAATGAAACAAGCCTGATAATCTTTTCGAGTGGAAGATTCAGGTACTCAAAAAAAAGGATCCGGCAGACATCGTCCACTTGAAACCGCTCGTTAATCTCAGGACAGAAAGCAGGACAATGAAATATCATCAAGGACCCTAACACACAATCAGTCTAAAAAAATCGTTACTCGTTCATCTGTATTTCCAATTAGACAGAGTGAGAAAAAAAAAGAAAATTAATACTCCGCCGGCATGGCCAGATAGGTAGCAATCTCTTGGAGAAGTCTAAGATGTTGAGATCGCGTAGGTATATACATAAGAGCGTGGCTGAGCGGCTTTTTAGTAGAAAGTAAGAGAGGAGGCCGCTCAAGACAATGAACGCTGCCGGAAAATGCAATTAACGGGAGAGGTGAGAAAATACCTTAGGAACGCTTCTGTAGGAGTAGGTACTATTAACGGTAAGGTAGCGTAAGGTAAGGTAGACAGTGCCGTGTCTAGAGGCCTGTGTTAACTGTGTATATTGAAGCCACTGGTGGCTCTGTCCATTTAAGACATAAACGTTAACGTTCATAGGACAAATCCAGAGTCTCAAGTAAACGAAGGAAAAAAAGAAATGAAAGAGATATAAATCCGGTGGTCCAAGCCATGACGAATCTTTCATTCCGGAGAAATTTCGCGGTCGCTCGATATCGCTTTATCAAGTGGGTGCTTTCTCATCGAGAAATCTTAGCTTGAATTAGCCGCCGTTTCGAACGCACGAGCAAGTATATACACACATGTCCGGGAAAGTTTAGCGAATTTCGACAAACGCCAAACGGGATTCTTGTTAAAAATTCATGGACCCGTTTCGCGGCAGGGCGAGAAAAAGAATTTGTCTCATTATATAAAATCTCTATCTACTAATAACACTTCAGATAAGACAAGAATAGATCAAAAGCGATATTGTATATACGTCGCGGTGTGTATGAAGTTTTATTTTAAATTACAAAAAAAAAGTCTAAGATCAGTGCAGCGTGATTCCGCGGTACGGAGATATCTCGGAGTAACCACTGGTATGGCATATGAGTTTAACATTTACTCCAAGGAAGCGGCGTCTATTACAGAAGCGGTTTCGCGTAGCGCAAAAGGATTCATGGACGAAAAGCGTGGGAATGATGCTCGATCCGAATGAATCTCGTCACTTGTTTATTAATAACAATTCGATGATTACCCTCAGATAAAGATTCCCCTGCTACACTAAACTCTTTTAAAAATTTCGCACAAAAATACAGCAGGTGTCCATTAAGGAACAAACCTGTAAACTCGCAGGATCGCACCTGTTGATTCTTAGGACGTCTGGCTGTGCTTAGCCGTGCTGGTAGAGTCGAAGATATCCAGGATGGCTGTATAATCTCAAAGCCGGTCTATTTCAATACACTAAATAACAGAGCACACACTGCACACACGACACTGTGTTCTGCGCGCGATTCACAGTGGCGCTCGTATCTCGTTCAGTTATCTTTTCACGGTTTCATCTTGAGAAACGTCAGTACACGATGGTCTACCCATTCGAAGCAGCACCATGATAATACGCGAAACAGTCTGGGCAAGCGCCGATGCACGACTGTTGCCGATCTTGCCCGATGCCGGTGACGAGGCGGGTGGCCGAGACTCTCCGAGTAGTTACGGACGTAGCCGAGTATAGCCGAAGTCCAAAAGGAATGCACGCGGTAGAAACCGGGCGGGATTGGAATCGGGATCGGACTCCATGCTTGCCGGTTTGAAGGCAACCCAAGGCAAACGACCGCTCTACCAGCTACTTGGTTCCTTTGCGAAGCCAGCGCCATGATTCCTATGCTCTATGTCTATTCACCTTCGAACTATATATCAATAATAACTATATATTCATAATCTATGAAAATGCTTAAAGAGGAAAAAAAACCAGTTTTTTGGCATCAAAACCATAATGACCACTTTCTTTATCATACAACGGTCCTAGGTCTACTCACCCAGCAGAGTCTTGGGTAAGTAAAATAAATCAATGCGAAGAAGCCCTACGTGCTCTTGTTACAAATATATAGTGACCCAATCGACATGATTGCATTTCTGTTATCTGTTTATACAGTGTGTAGTAATATAGTAGTACTAAGGAAAGCATATAGGATTATTTAGATTGCAATTTGGTTTATCCACAAGTTTTATCAGAGCAATAGATGTTTGAGAATGGACTAGTATTGAATAGAGAGAGAAAGAGAGAGAGACACTATTTTGAGCTATCTTCTTGGCTGAATCTTAATCTCGGATTAAATTCCATGTTCAAAACTCGTTCAGACGCTGATTGGCTTTTGCCGAAAATGGCCACGCCACGCGTCGTTCCTACGCATCTCCTCACAAAGACGAATCGATTAACAATACGTATAAACATATTCATGGCATTCTTATCTCTCGGATTCTTCATGTCATACGGTTTCCCAGGAAATGTTTGACTTGGTCGCGAATCGAACGGCCGCAACTTCTTGTTCCTCCCTATACGTCTTATTCCATCTCGAAGCACTTCTTGTTCTCGATCTTCAAGAGAAAAAGAACAAAACGAAGAGTTGCGTTATAACTTATATCGCGCACTGACCAACGTCTTGCCAACCATCTGCCGGCCGTTGCCAAGGACGTCGAGTTTGTGAGTGCTGCTGACCGGAGGTCGATTCAATTATAGTTCACAATTAAAGCCATACCCCAATGTTCGATAACGTTGTTGGTACTACGTGCGTCAAGTGATACAAAGTGCTGTAAATAATACCAACAGAGAAAAAACAAAATTCGAGGACAATAAATCTCTAAGTGACGCTTAAGCAATTGTAGTAGAGAACTATTTGGTAATCGTTGTATCGTATGTAAGAGGAAATTGTCTGCAACCTCTAATGCAATACGTATGACAACTTCACGTGGTACATATGGCTGCAACAAAGTGCAGTCTGTCCTAATTAACCCAAGGAAGTATTTCCTCATCGATGATAGGTGATTGCATAATTTTTTTTCACGTGGACAAAATCATTTATGAAGTTTTGACACTTGTCCTTTTGTTGTCTTAGACAGCGCATGTTCCTTTATGCTAAGTTCACTTTTGGTAACGCATGTAGATTCACGTGTTGCCTTGTTGACACGTTCAATCATGGCGTCGGCAAGCAAGTGATGTTTGTACGTCCGTGTAACGGTGAGCCGATCCGCTGAGAATTACTTCGAGGAACTGGTTGCACGATCTGTTACGATAAGTATCAATCGCCATAACCAAATACGGCGAAGGATTTTCGGGATGGCAAAATTTCGGCTGAAACACTAAGCTGGGATTGGTACGTATCGAAGGCGCAACAATTGCTGTAATTGAGCGCGTAATAGAAACGCGTTATGCAGTCTTTCCAGGGAGAGAATACCGGTCGACCTTGAGAGTAAAACCAATACCTTAACGCGCGATTTCCCTTTTACGGAAACACTCTGCTTTCGCGAATGGTTAACACTTTTAAAATTCTCACATTTACTCTCTACGACTAAACACAATAAAAAAAGTTTCTTCTTTCAATATCCACCTCCTCTTCTCCTCAGTATAAATCAGCATCTTCACGACATCCTATCTCATCCTCCTTATGCGAGGTCGTTCGAAGAAGAAACAGCAAATAAAAAAAATAAAAAAAAAAGTTACGTAGGGGATAAGAAGTAGAAAACGTAAAAAGAAGATCCAAGAAAAGCAATTCCTTTGTTCGCTCCTTAATTTAGATTCTTCGGCAGGAAAGCCAAAGAAGGTAGTCTAATGCGGGCAGAGAGGCACAGAGCACGCGCGCCTACATTTTTATTATGGAGGGTTGCGATGCATCTGCGGTCTTCTTCACGGTGCACGAATCACGAATTAAATTGAAGGGCAGACACGATGGAAGAAGAACCAGTCGCTCGACGTTAGATGCATCGCTATACGGATGCACGACTGCACGAATTTTCCTATACGGAGGGAGTCACGATCGACGGCACCTACCTACCTACCTACCAACCTACCTAGATACCCACCATTTTCTCTCATCCAGTTATTCCTCGGACGGATCGATCGACTCGATCAGAATTATGCGACTCGATCGAAGAGACGAGTCCGTCCGTAAGAGACAGAAAGTCAGGAATTATTTTGCCGATTGGGCAGGGCAAAGTATCGTGAGATCCTACGATTCGTCGAACTCAGTTCGATCCGGACAGGGCAGGGCGCCGTGAGAGCAACACTGGATCCATCCGATTGGATACCGACAATTTTTTTATGGTAAACAGATGAAAGTCCACTCCGGTTTAAGCCGCCGTTGCAACTAGCTATGCTAAGCAAATGTAAATGCCCCGGATTTGCATAATTTGCCACGAGGTTTCTCTCTTTTGCATCTTTTTCAAAACAAGCTCAGCTGTCGGGTTAAGGGTAGCTGGTACGCCAATTGGCGTACACAGTGATTGCCAATGAGAACCATAACGTCTGAAAAATATGAAGGGAACAACGGCTGCCTAAATGTCTTTGGCGGGACGAGTGAAAAATTCACAAGTGACTCGCGTCAAGTATTTTTTTCCAGAAAAATCAGCTTGCTTTCTAAGAAGGCTCTAAGAGGCCTGACCAAAGTCCAGGTATACGGGTCCCTAAGGGGATGTTACTTTCCACCCAAAAGACAAACGGTCGGAATACATTTAAAGCGTTTGTCCCAGGTGCAGGTAGGTAACGTCACCACTTGCCAACCTAACGGACAGTCCCCGAAGGCCACCGGTAAATAAACAGCGCGTAGAAGGACCGGATATTTGCGGATGGAAAGGCGGACGTAAACGTCCGACATCTTAGTGGCGTCAAAATTAATTGCCACGTGGTTTCCCGAAAAGTAACCCCTCGCTTTACATAATATTGGGGTAGGCCTTACTAGCACGCTACTATATACATATATATTTAATACTCAAGAATAACCCTCCGGACTTAATAGATACGTCATCTCCTCCATGGAGGAAGCCAGAGAGCCATCTATCTTAACCTAACCCCACGTCGAGGCACGAATCAATTCAACCCAGATAAATCACCGAAACAGATTAATGGCCCCAGGCTAATTGCTACGAATTATCGTTCCTGCCTCCATCCAAATTCTTTCTACCTCCTCTTCCTGTACCATGTATCCTCGCCAATTTTATCATCGTCCACCCTTGGATCGATTAAATTAATTCAGCCAACAGGTAAGTTCCCAGATCATACGATATACACTGACGATCAAATATTATCATGGAACAAGTGGGTGGACTCGTTTAACGTCATTCTCAATGAAGCTACCCACACGTCAATCTATCGTAGACGTGTACATACGTATGCGGCCTAAGTAACGTTTCGCTAATCCAATGCCGCGATTCCACTAACGCATCCCGCTAATAATAGACATTACCAATCAGTCATTCATCCACGAGTTACAAATCGCAAATGGCGATCTCAACAAGATGTCAAGGAATTATATGAACCGCCCTAAGGTTCCTTCTTATACAGCCTAAGGCAATTTCTATGGTCCAACCATAACCATGTGGTACGTATTGTATAGATATATAAGTAATTATCAGATTAAAAAATTTCAATGAGCGATGTGTAGTAAGACGGTTTTAAATGGTGGAGAGAATTTTTAATTAGGAAAATGTCTTCCTTTATTTGTATTCAGAAACGGACAGGTGACACATCGGAGTTCAAGAAAGTTCCAAGGTCACGGGTATTATTTCATATTGCAAGGACGCTTAGTCACACGTTACGTCGCTCATCATTACGGGAGGTTAATGAATTTAAGAGTGAAATTAACGCTCGGTCGCTGCGCCACTCTCTGCAAGCCGAAGAACAGGTTTGAGCAATTGGCGAAAATAAAATGGATGCTATTCTGAAGACCTTATATAGTTTCACGCTGGGTGCTATATACGTAAGTACATTCTGCATACCCAGAAGTCATCATTGATATCTCTTTCTTATATGATTTTTCTTTGTCTCTTTAATATACATACGGTGCAGTCTACTAACGTAGGCAGGTGTGACGTCACTTTGAGTTTCGGAAAAACGAATTTTACCGTTAGATACTAGAAGACTGGACCTTTCGTAACCTTTATGATTTACGCGTTACGTTACGTTCAAGGCGTTCACGATTCTCTGTGAAGAAACGACGCGGTTCAATTTGAAATCTTCGTTCTGCATGGGTTAGTTGAGATAAAAAAATATATACAATGCCTTAAAATAATCGCTTAATATTTACGTGACGAGAAATTATCACCGGTGAGTTCAACGGATTCACTGGAATAAGCGAGTAGCCTTGAATTTTCGAATTCTTTACAGTACACGCGAAATCTTTTATTTATCTGTCTCTCTCTCTCTCTCTCTCTCTTTCTCTCTCGTATTCCTTCTTTATCATTTAGGGTGTACCTATATTGTAATTAATAACGAGTTTCTAATGTGTTATTTGTGACCAGCGAAAAATGAAGCGGCCTTGCGCACACCCGGTAAATTATCTATTAATACGTGGTGATCACATCATACCGGTTCGCTCATGAAGAACTCTCGGTATTTGATAAATTTTGATCGAATCCACTTATACGGTGTACCAAAGATTCAATGGAACTCCAGTGCGTAGTCTTTGTAAATCACACAGTAGCACGTTTCTGTTCAGTGTCGAATGATTTATTGAAAACTTTTTCAACGTGCCACATCTTGTAATTTTCAATCGAATTCCGTATATAGGATGCCCTAGTGAGAAATCGAGGGATGTTGAATCTCGTTCCATGGGTGTAATTATGAACACCCGGTACGTGCTCACCGTAAAGAGATATTAGTCTCCGCTGAGTTGGTACAATCGCTGCTTCCCTGGACAAAAAATCGACTTTTTACTGGCGCGTACGTAGCCGAGTAGAAATTACAGTCGGGCTCTAGCTCAATTTGCTTAGAGTTTAGTCAGGCGCTGGCCAATAATACTGTCCAGTGCCTAGGTGAGAATGTTACATTTGTGAGTTTTGCGCCTGATCAGGCCTTTGCTATACTTTTCCACATCCATGCCTTGTAACAAAAAAGCATTCACCCAACCAAGTATTGCACGCTACTAAACTCCAATGATCGTCGAATGTCCTCGGATCCCTCAGTGCTGCATGTTCCTCTGTAGTAGACAATATTCGTTTCTTCTATACATCATGAAATTAGACATAACCGAGTCTTGCCGTGTACGTGGTGCAAGACTACCGGGTATCTTCATTAGTTGATTAACGATTATATTGATTAATTAACACGTTCGCCGATAAGGTTATTTTCCATGGTCGTCCCAACACCATCGGTAATTATTTTTACCATTCAAAAGAAAATCAGCAATGTCGGTTATCGATGACCGATGCATCGTAAACAGATAGTTCAGTAGTAACTACTGTCAATATTAACGTTCCCAACAGTTACTATTGTTTTCTAATAGTAAGTACTATTGACACTGAATAGTTACTATTGAATCTTAACGGTAACTATTTTGAGCTCAATAGTTTTTTTCCGCAAGGAAACATACATATACCATAGCAACTCTGACTAGGATTAGGTCAGAGATCTTGAAGTGGATCACGTAAAACAATTCGTGTAGCCGCCTAATCAGAATCCGGTGACTCGTGCAAACCTAGGCCCCGTGCAATATATAAATATAATACATATGTCACAGCTCATGCCGAAGGGCCTAGAATGGGCTATGTCAGGCCCTCACGTAGTATTATCCACCTATAACCTACAGATAGATTTAGCTAGCGCCAGTCCGGATCCCAGTGAGGCTTCCATAACTAGGCATACTAAACATTCACTTATCCAGGCGTTAGCCCAAACCTTGTCATGCCTAGATACATTTCTACTAGGGTATAGCGCGATGGAGAACGTACTGTGTATAGTGGCACGCATTCCAAGCAAAAATTGACTGAAATGTTTACAGGATTAAATATCCGGTCATCGACTCTGCGTATTCTTCATAAAAAAAATATACCGCTTGGAATCGAGTGCTCTGCTCGGTGTAGCCAGTGTTACGGCGATGAGTAATGGATTATCGATTGAAGGAGCGAAGTCGTTGCCCAAAGGCTATACGGTCCATAAAGCTTCGTCCACATGTGGACTTCTCTATCTATCAATCGTATATGACTAGTTGCGCGCTGCCTGGGCGACATTAAGACGTCACCCATGTGGCGATAGGGACTTATCGACCGTGTGTCCAATATAACCTCGTGGGCTGTTTGTGGGCGCTTTTATGATTCCTCGGCGACTTTTAACGATTCGCATAAATTCATACGACTTGCGCAAGCAATCATTAGATATAAACGCGCGAAAATCATTAGGGCATTGCCCTAACGACTTGTTCTCTTTGAGCAGCTACATGAATATCCGGGATGATATTCGAGAGAACATATACTGTATAATAGCATGGAATACACAGAATACAATGGCTATATTTGACTGTTGAGAATAGTTGAGTGCTATTGGAATATGAGAATAAGCCTTAAAGGTATCGTGCGATTAGTATTCTTTATTCGTAGAGATAAACTAAACTCTGAGTAGAAACCGTGGTTCATCCACAGATCATTGATCAGCAGCGTCCTGGGTTACTGGATCGTTTATATTTAGGAACCGGTGTCATCACTGATTTTTCATCTTGATTTTTATTACGCACAGTCGTCTGTAGATGATAGATATTATTTTTTATAGCTTCGATATCGTCTCTTAATTCTGCCAGGATCTTCAGTGTGCGTTCCATCTGCAGTAACAGGGGCCTAATCAATATCTAAGATCAGTAACCCAGAGGTGCTTGAAATAGCCATTATATATCTTACTGAGCAACCAAGAATCCTGCCTCGTGTCTTTTTTCGCTGTATTGCTTTCTCACTTTAGCTAATAGGGAATGAACAACATTTACACTCTCACGCGTGATGTTAGACTCCACGTTGAATTTGTTCAGGTCAATTTTCATGTTTTTAATGTCCAAGTCAAGACACGATGCCTTCTCCTTGTAATGAGCTAAGATATTGGCAAATTGTTGTATCCTGGAAAAAAATTGTTTAATTCAATTTTTGAGATTGTTTATGAAAACATATAATAGGACCTGTAACGAAGCTTCTCCAGTTCCTGATCACGTTCGTCGAGCTTCTCCTTGGAAGCTACCTGCTGCAGGCAAAGTTCTTCGTAGTCCATGCTGCTCATACCCGGACCCAGGGTGTCGATCTGATCGATCCGCGATTTGATCTCTTCGTACTGATGCTGTTTGATCATGTATTTCAATCGTATCGTGCAGAGATGCTCACGACGCTTTCGTTGACGATAAATTAAATTCTGTACGGCCCTCTCAGTAAGCTGTCGTCCAGTCTTGGCGAAGATCAACCCGGATCCTGTGGATCGTTCCAGGTTCATCAGCCCCAAGAAGGCGTCATAGTCCTTGTACAGGTATTCCTTATACTTGTCATTGTAATTTGACATCTCCGTGGCCAACTCTTTTTTCTTGTTAAGGATCATGTCCAGGTGATGCTTGTAGTCCTGAAGTACTTTCTTATAATGGTGATCCAGAACTTCCTGCTTCCTGTCTTCTTCCAAAGTTGTTATACGTCGAGTTGCCTAACAGGAAGACACTTGATTTTATCACTTTTCAATTTTCAGCGCGCAGGATTAGAGTGCCTGACCTTCCCCGAGTTCTTCACCACCCAGTATTCTAATAGTCTATTTCTTTTTCGAAGATCAATTTGCTCCGAAACCAGTTCTTCGAACTTGTCGATCATTGCGTGTCGATCTTGAAAGACCTAGGAGATACAGTGACGTTATGTGAATAAAGGTTATTAGGAATAATGACTTTTTTCGTGTATTAATAAATCAGATATTTATTGAAACCTCCGGAGAGATGTCATCGAAAAAGAAAAATGATTCCGTGCTAATGATTTCCTTCGTTTCTGATAATTGTGGCGTTACGTATTTTTCTTTATCTTCTTGTTCTTCTTCTTCGGTAGATTCCTCGTCTACGTCTTGCTGTTCCTTGTACTGTTTATCCTCCTCGTCGCTTTCTTCAATTTTCACCAATTCGGTATAAACTGTTTTCATCTCTTCACTCTCATCTTTGTTCTTATCATCTTTTTTATACTTGTCATCCTCTTCCTCCGTAATAGAAGGCATCTTACTTTTTGAAAATTCTTTTATACTCTTATTCTCCTCTTCGTTCATTTCCTCCATAACCAAACTCCCGAGGTCAAAGGACATTTTGAGGCAGGGTTCGATGATGTCATCGAGGACACCAGCAATAGGTGAGACCTTAACATCAATAATCGTAATATCCCCAGAATCAGTATCCATCGTACTTAGCAATGGTACAAAATCCAAAGGAAAAATAATTCAATAAAATAACGGAAGGACCGTGAAGAAAAACGATTTCTTTCGAAAACATTCAAGATCGTTCAAAACCATAATCGCAGTTGTCCATGAAAAATTGTTTTAACATAACCCAAAAGAAGTCTCCACGTAACGACAGAAGTCGACAGCCCATATTAAAATACAAATAAAATCGCGACTGGAATTAAAGAAAATAGAGAACGAAAGAAAACTAGAGGAGAATTAGAAATGGAAGTAGAAGTAGAATGGAAGGCGCGTGCATCTAGCCAATACAGATCTCTTCTTGTCCGGCCCTAGGGCGATTAGATCGGATGAGCGACGGAGTGGGGTACCTGAGGCCGCGTGGGCCGCCACCGCTGCATTCCTGTAGGTTCAAGGATCTCTGAGACTGCATCGAGTACAGAGCTATCGGCGTGTGTCGCGCACACATTCAGTACCAAGCTACAGGTAACTAAGTAAAAGACATAGGTGTCCGTGGAGCACGTTAGTTTTCGTATCAAAGTGAAAAGCCCTTTATCCATTTTCATGGTCGCCATTAAAAAGACCAGGAGCACGATGAGAGATGTCTTGTGAGATAGGAAGGTCAACTTTTTTAAGCATCAGCATTGTGACGTTCCAATTGAGGGCACATCGTTCAGCGCGTAGTGCCTTCTGCCACTTGGCATTGAAAACACTCGCCGGTCCTGTTTTATAGCAATTCTATAAAGACCCCGTACCATGTCTGTGATCTAATAAACTGGATTAACTGGTAGACCCTTCCATCAGGTGAACTAATAGCATTGAAGATCCAAGGGAACGGGAGCATCCAGGTAGAGCGGAGGTTGCGAGATTGTATACCGTGTATTGTGAGAGGTTGCATAAACTCGCCATGTTGGTATCGTCAAGGACGCAGGGCAAATCTAAGGTCAATGTCCTTACCTATAGAGAATATCCCTTGTCCCTTGGTCCTTTATTCCAACTCTTTTATTCTTCTTTGTCTACCATTCTACCTCAGTGAGTTTTCTCTATAAGTTTCTTCTTCTTCTTCTTCTCTCTAAGACCAGTCGGAGAATCTCATCTCGACCGGTGCTGGATGTCACTGCCATTAATCCCCCGATACGTCCACAGGGCTGCCGGACCCCTTGGGTCCTACGACCTTTACCTTTCACCGAGACTCTCGTTCCAGATTCCAGTCGGGCTTGGAACTCGTAGAATGATATCGGTACCGGGATCGACTGGGACCAAAAGTACCAGAGAAAAATCGCTCGGCTGATTGTGAGTAAGAGCACCAGGATGAGAGAGTCCCATACGAAGTGTGAGAGAAGTCTCTTGAGGTGAGGGTGTAAGAAGGAGGTTACACCGAGGTCAAGAAGAATAAGAAGAAGATGGCTGACCCCAGCATCCAGGGCCCCGCGGGGTTATTCTATTTATATCCTGGGCGTAGCTATATTTAGCTCACTGGTCCCCACAGGAAAGTAAATGCAGGGCCGTAACCGAGGATGGGCCCCACTTGAAGGAGTCACCACTACAGTTGTTATACGATGTCACTCGAGTAGCACACACAAACAGGTTACAATACAAATGCATCCTAACCAGAGATGTATCTCCTAACCGTCAGAATATATTAACCTACCGAATTCTATACCTTACTTTCTATAAGCACGCAGCATCCACCGATAAAATACTCAGCCTCCTTGTATTCATATGGTACACACGGTACATATATCTATACGTGGACCACACGAAATTCACTGCGTTAAACCAGTCGTAATTTTCCAAATCGAAAAAATCCTCATTGCAGCATCCCGGTCCAGGTTCGGATGGACACAATAGACTCACATCTTCTCCCGGTTCGTGTCGGCCTATCGAGGTTATCGGAGAGCGCGTCGTAAATTCACGGGCCGACACAGCCACGGACCGACGGACGGACTCTGGTATTTTGCAGTCCTGTGTCCGCGATCGCGCGATCCTACGGGGGCCCTCTTCTAGAGAGGACCCTCGAGACAGCCATATATCCCGGGGCCCTACAGTCCTACACACCATCCACATACCAGATGCGGACACTTACAACCAGCGCACTCCGGAACGAGGTTTGCGACGCGTTAAATCATCCAGGAGGATTCCAATGGTGGATCTTCAGCAGAAGTCCCTGAGGATGTGTTCAAGGATAAGTACCGTCTAGGTGTTATCCTATCAAATCCTTTTTATGGTCAGGTACAACCAAGACGGGATTAAGGACGCTTTACGCGTGCCGTATGTTACTCTTAGCACTGCGGCGTGCACCGGACAGGTCGTCGTCAGTGCCGGAGCAATGGTATGTTTCCTGTATCAGGATTCTACGAACTGCCATGCCGAGATGGTCGCGTCTCACCAGGAACAAAAAAAACATCCCTGCATCCCTCGTTACCTAACCGACCTTCGGGTACTATACGTGACACGATATATGTATACTTGGCACTTCTATAAGGTAGATACCCACAGTCTCTATATATACTGACCTTTTTCGATGATTCTGACTGCTGTCCTGTACCTCGTTCAATGAGTGTCTTCTGCGATCACGATTACGTCTCTTTATGGTTTTGCCTTCGCTGCCGTAGATGGGTCCACCTCTGGTAATTGTACCGATAAAAGGAGAATACGGTGAATCGCTATGCGATTTCTCATGGAAATTCGCACTGTTCGATCTAGGACGACTGTGAAGAACGGGCTGAATATGCTTGCGTATGTTATGACAGTGTCTTCCATGTTCTCTTGGTAGGCTACAGTAAAGATTCTGAGACGCGTACGTCACCCTGGTCAGGCTCTTGTCTGTACTTCCGGTTCTCTTCGCCGGAAGGGGAATGCTCACGTCATGACTACCCCTGGAACCACCTCCTAGGTGTTCTCGCAACCACTTTCCCAAACCACCCACGCCGCCTCCGCCATTGCCACCCTCGTTGTTGCTCGAGGTACTCTCTGATGATTTACTCCTGCAAAGAAGAAGAAGAGGTCTAGGTTATCGACGGTCTCTCTCAAGGATAGTTGGGAGATATAATACGAGGGTATTACTGATGGAGGCGGTGAATAACGCGTGGAAACGGTGCGGGTTTCGATTTCGTCGTAAAGAAGGAACGAGCGAGGAACGAGGACGCGTCCACAAAAAGTACAGCAAGTCCTCTGAATGGCACATGGCTGCGGGGAATCGGGACGAATGGTTAATAAAGGGCTCGCTGAGACGAGAAGGGTCGCTGAGTAGTTAGGACTTGGTGACCTTGCCAAGGTCAGTTGTACTTCTGGCCATCGCCGCTATGAGACGCCACCTTATGTTCACCACTTCGTGCTTCGGCTCTGCACAGCTCTTTGATCACCAAGCTCCTTCTGTGGTTCTTCCTTATTGATAACGCCTTAATGTACTTAACAATTGTATCGATTAGAATTTTTGAAAATGATACCCAAAAACGTAGTGGCAATGAAGAATAAAAGTATTGACGTTGACGAGATATTCTTGCGAGTGATTATTTGACGTTATTACGTGCACAAGGGGATCATTTTTTACAGACACCCTGAGGATGTTGGATAATTTTGAAAATTACAAATGTCTTCCGCCATCACGATCCTCTGGCGAACTTTATTATTCAGACTGTTACGCCACTGTATAAAATTCCGGTTCTGCAAGCCCAAGGGCCGTTCGGCGTGCTCTTATCTTTTCAGCTTTTCGTGCCGCTCCTTTTTGCAGTGGACACGAGGAGCGGATCGACCGAAATGCGCGTGCATTATCAGGTTCGGCTTTTAGTCCTGATTGACCGCGTGTAACCTCCTTCCATACTGAAAAGAGGAATATAATACCTCGAGGAATTCTTATCCCCTGTTGAATAGCCCTTGAGTATAATACCCAAGAAAATCACTCTTTTCCTCTACAACATGGCGATTTAATTACTCGTAATGTCGAGCGACAGAGGCCCCTGCTACCATCCTGCCGCTGGTATCCTCTCGGGCGTCCGTCGCCAAGTGGGATACTCGCCTCTAAACCCGTCCTACGCTTGGCGATACATTTGTATGCGCTCTGCTCGCTCTACCACGTCCAATTCTCTTTTTATCCCATTTCGTTCCGTGGCATTCGTTCTAGTTTATTTGGTGACGTTGCGTTGTTTGGAACTGAACGAAGGGAGCCACGAGCTGTAGCCTGCCGCGCAGTCTGTTGATGAAGAGCATTGTTCTGACACAGTAGCGTAGAGATGTCGACGTGTTCGCATGCAGTACCTTACCTACAGTGCAATACCGATTTTATTCTCAAGACGCATCCTAGTTCAGAAAGTGAATGCACCTTCGATGTAATACATGGTAGTAAACACAATTCAAACTCAGTATCTGTCAAGAGTACCAAACGGTCACCCGGTACATTTATATGCATCGAGTTAAATTTTTAGCCAGCACCCTGTATACACGGTGCACCTTTTCGTGGCTGGATGGGGTCTGCACTTGGGCTGGTTCTCGTCCCTCCTTCTCCTTCTTGGACATCTCCTCGGGTTTTGTCAGTCTCGCTCTCCACACTACTGCTCTCTTGCTCCTCTTATTTCCCGTATCCATCTTATTTATTTTTTTCTCCTCTCAGCCTAGTCTTACCTCCTGTCCCCTATTACTCTCTGATTCGCCTCTTAGTTTCTCCGTGTCTATCTTATACGCGTCGTGGATATTCCACGTAGTTTCCACGTACAGCCCTCGCTTACCTTTCCACGGGTATGTTTCTGTCCTGGCTGTCGGTTTGCATCCTTGCATCCTCCTCCACTTCTTGCTTTTTCTTTTTTTTTTCTTTCATTCTCTCCACAGCCACGACGCGGCGCGCGCTCTGACTGCCTACGCTATATATAATGTACCACCACCTAGGACGTATATGCTACCTTCTTATACTATTACTTCTTGTTATTAATTTACGAGCCGTTAGAGTCGCCCGTCAGATGCCAGTTTCGCTATTGACTCCCGTTTTGCCTCATTGATTCTCCTGTATTTCTGGAGTTTCCAGCTAGTGTCTGCTCGAAAGGATTAACATTAATCTTGGCACTAACCACTCCATTTTTATTCCTTTCTACAATTCTCAGACCAACGTCGTATGAACGTCGCAAAAGGTTTCGTATATCCTGAACAGGATTCCGTACGAACCAGTTTTTCGACGTGAACGAGAGTGAAACCACGTCAAGGATCAATATTGATCCTTCAATCTTGCCAAAGGATCTTTCCGTAACGACCCGCACTTTGGTAAAGAGAAAACAAACTTTCCCCAAGGATCGTGCAAACAGTCCTCCTATATGTGCAATGAAAATAATACACGCATTATCATGGAGACGCATTGGTCAAATTTGCCAAAAGTAATCAAGCGGTTTCTTTGACTGTCTCAAAGAATACTTTTAACATTTTCTTTCTTATGGTCCTTGTACATCCTGCACCTTGTGACCTCTCAGATTGAAATTTTGCGCAATTACTATTGTATGCGTTCGTCCTAAGACGATTACTCCTTTCTCAGGTTAGTGGACCGCGTTAGAATTTCGTTAGCAATCTCATCCGGATAGAACTGTTTCTGTTCACGCATTAAGATCCATTTAGATAATCATGGAATAGATCACGCGACCGCACGACCTCATCGTGGGTCGAGAATCTATAAGATGGCGACTGTATATAGCAAAGCCTGCAAAAAGGTACACTGGATCGTCATCGTCATCGGCCCTGATCGAGCCGGGGTCACGAAGGCGAGGTTTTGTTTAACGGTATTCCTCAGTCCGTCCGTCCATCCGTCTATCTATCTGTCCGTAGGTCCATCCGATGCTAATATCTCGACTGCACGATCGTTACGTCACTGAATCTCACGCTAACGATCCTCGTAGCAGCGTGCGATCGATCCTCATTTATCATCGCCATTTTCTCCGACGAACGCGAAACGATCAACGTGGGAAAATTTCGGACCGCGATACTTCATATTTGCTCGACTCTGGGTTACGCGTAAATACGTACAAGACAATGCATAAGCTATGGACAATGAAAGAAAAAAGAATGGTGGATACAACGTAAATGCAGCGGAGACGGTGTCTAGAAAAGTGCATAGTTCCAGTTGCCGGTGCATTGATCGCATTTGAATACCGCCTGTCCTTGACAAGTATTGTGCACCTTTTATTTCTTTCCCTTGCCTCGGCGTTCACCCCATTTTTTCACTGTCTCCTTGCCACGTACCCTGGCACCACCGCCGAACAGCATTGCCAAGTCACGAGAAAAGAAAGCAATGAAAAACAGTATAAAATTCTTACGATATTAAAAAAAACCTCGCAACCGTGAAAGATATCAAATTTCGTCGAGCGGTGAATAAAAATCCTTATAAAACAAAAAAGGCACAAATAAATAAAACACAAGGATTCCCATGTACGTCTTCTGGATAATGTCGTACTGGAGGCAGCGTAGTATCCATAATCGGCCGTATAAACAAACGCAGGGGTATTCTGGGTGGGATACCCGCATGCCGTCGAGACAAGTAGGTAGTTACAACGACAATCTATGTAAGTACATACGCTGTACGTAATACGTACCAGTATATATATACACACAAATATATAAATATATATGTATATACGTGCCTATAACCCCATAGTATAGGTACTGGCATTGTATTATATACACCTAGTGTGTATATATATATACTATATAGCAAAGATAGGTACAGTACCTAGAGATATATAAACATATAATCCTTACGGTCCTGGGGTTAGCAAGGGGTGGCCGCTCGTGTATGGTACTGCTGATTGCGAGGCACATTGCTCGAGGCTACGCGGAACGTGGGCTCGTTATGGTTTCTCCAGCTCGATAATGTCCAATTGAAGTGATCCCGCCGTAAACCGTGAAATACGTAGCAATCATACGTCCGCGGATCGGCGCCTGCGCATTCGAGCCTATTGACACGAAAGAATCGAGACACGCGGCTCCCTCGCCGTTCTTTCTACTATGCTGATCATCCTCATCCACATCCCCAAGTCGGCGGGCACTTTCTCCCTCTTCAGAACGTAGAACCCTAATTACGATTCCAAGGAGCAATTTCACGTTTAAGCGAACAGTCCGCCTCGCTTCCCGATAAAGCTTTGCTTTACCAAGCTTCCATATACCTACCTACTCTATTGACTACAGAGCGAACCAGTAACTTTTATACAGGCGATACCTGGGTATCTGGAGTTCCCGTCCAGGTAGATACTACAAGGTAGGTAGATATTGCGTAGCCGTATCCTACCCTTTTGCGTTTTTATAGTCTACTACGTAATGGCAAAGTATAAGCGCAGTCAGGGCGTCTGGTAAAGAAAAGGAGCTTCTTACGATCCCAGATTACCTACGAAGCAGTCATTCGTTTAGATGAAATTACTCGGTGACCTTAGGTATGGGGGTCGAACAGGAAACGCGGTCGCCGACGAATTACACAGGCGGCATCACAGTCTGATATTCCGTTCTGAGTTCCAACCCCCTGGCGTCGCAATGATCTCGTCGTGATAGCTTCTAAAACTCCCGGTGAATAGGTGGATACTAAAGTATATATCATAGGTATACAGGGTTATGTATACGTTAGAGAATAGATAGGCGCAATGGCGGAAACACCAACTACTCTGCAATTGGCCGTGACCGTTAAGTAAACCTTAATCCTGAAGGAGGTGGAGCACTGGAGAATCTTTCGTGTCGATTCGGTGAGACCTAATGCCGAGTTCACCAGCTCGTAATCCAACGGTGCTCCATTTCTCGTATCCCAGGACGCTCCTACGGATCCTTTTACAGTGGGATCGGCCGACGGACTCGGGAGGAGTGGAGTTCACCAGGTCGGGTCAGGATGCCTGCCCGATACACACGAACTAATGCAACGGTTGTCAAGCTTTTTGACCGAGGCGAAAGCGCCATTAGAGTGACCGTTAGAGTAAGGCTCGTTTAGATGGATACTTGTCGATCCGACACAGTACGAATATATATATATACACCTTAGTCATTACGCGTATCCATATATTACATGAGCACGTATAGTCGATCATAAATTTTGTACGAAATCGGATATGAAGAAATAACACGCGAACTCTTCTAAATATCATATTTTTTCTAATAGACGGTACTGTATACGTAGAAAGTAGCTAAATTCAAGCAAGACAAAATGGTCCCTCATCCGGTTTCGGCAATGCTATTACGTAACCCCACGAAATCGTATTATAATTTCGTGGCTGCTTCTCTGTATACATGTATCGTTAACTATAACGATATATACATACCTATATGTAATCACGACGTGGATATATACCCTTATCGATACGTCATTGTCGAATACGGCTACTCCGCGCATTCGTGAATCAAGTCACGAAGAGTAGCTCTGCCTTCTGACTGTACCCATAACGTTTTCGAGTATTCCGTAGTTGGTATAAGCGTTTGCGTAATAGCAAAGTCTACCAGCCCTCGCTACGATCCGCTGTTATTTATATAGTCTTGTAGAAGACCAGATGAGCAAGAGAAAGAGAGAAAAAGACAGAGAGAGAGAGAGAGATGGTCTAACTAAAAAGAGGTACGCGGAGGTAAACTATCGAGAGATCGTTTCTTCGAGAAACCGATACAAATGAATAGATCCATCCTCGTCCGAGGCGCGTATCAGAACAGGATTCGTGAAGAGTAACTATACTATAATGCCTCAATAAAAAGATTGAGAATTCAACCCCGGGTTTGCCGACCGGAGCGCTCACTGACCCCTGACGGCTCCGCCGAAGACTCGTCACGAGAATGTTAGAGCTCCGTTCGCTCATTCCACCGTTTCACGTTTTCACTTGATCGTGGTGGATCATTTTATATTATTTTATTTTTACACTCCGAGCATCCGAGTTCCTGGTTATACTATAGACATGGTTCCGGTGTACTACGTCAACGTGCCCGACCGTGGAAGCACTGTGACATGTCCGTTAGCGAATTCCTGGATGAACGTTCTTCGTGCCGGGATGACTCCGTGGTCGTGGCTCTTGTGGCTATAGCAACGTTTTGTAATTTACATAGGTACGTATATACGTATATAAGGGATACGTCGTACGAAAATTATGGGAATGCATTTGGGTTTTTTCCATTTTTTTATTCTACATACTAATTACTTTTTAACTCCGGTAATTATGCTATCTTTCGCGTACACTGTTACATTAGCCCGTCAATGAACCCCTCGAGGGTTTCGCGGATAAGACGCCACTATGCAAATTTAATGACTTTTTATTCAGTAGTCAACTTCCACGGGCGCGGACTCGCTGCTGTCAGGATTACTTTACTTAGGTTACCTTCGGGACTGCTGGTATTCCTGGAAAGGATGTTACTTATTTTATTCCTACTTGCCGAGCCTGTGTTCTTCGCTTGAACAAGTTAACCAGACGGTGCTTACTTAACGCGCTTCTAATAAGAGCTGATACGTGACATGTGGAATTAAAAAAATTCAATTTTGAAGGAGACTGTATAATATCTCAATCCACAATGTCCTTCAGTCATTATTTATTATGTTCACGTAGACATTCCAGCTATTCGAAATCTTGCGGCATATCCCACAAACCTATAAACTACCGTGACTTATCCAAGGACCGATCACGCAATTCCACATGGTGCCAAGAGCTTTCAATCCAGAAGTTATAACCCGTCCTGTAGTACCGATAAGTTCTCGCGCCATTGAATAAAGTCAAAGGCAGTATAGCAAAGGAATAATACAAAAATATATGAATCACCGAAAAAAAATTGAAATCCACAATTATTCTGTACCCACCTGACTCGTTTCAGAGAACATACCTAGCTTCGTAACTGTACGCATTTCCGAGTGTGCACGTAGCAATACTCGAGCTGATCAGTAACATCGGCCCGAGTGTGTTCGACTATGAAATGAGCATCGTAAAGTGTAACCAAGCCGAGTGTTTACCGGTGATCATGGCGAGCACGCTCGTAAATATCACCGCGAGAGACTGTTAGGATAGATTTGTCTGGATTTGTAGCATCGTGGCCGCAGGGCGTCGATTCTCGCGACGAAATAAACTGCCCGGCGTGAAACCCTCGTAAACATCAGAACCACGAGACTTCATTAGAAGTCAGCCAGGTACATACCGGAGTATGAACACAGAAAGAGGAAGCGTCGTACCTATACTTCTACCATGCTAAGATACCTACCTGATAGTTGAAACTACAGTCCAATAATTCATCAAGCTGGAACAAGTCAAGAGAATCATCATGATTAGAAATGATGGTTCATGACCATGTGAAGAAAATGGTTCTAAACTGTTTATCAAGTCTTATCGGATAAAATCGACTGGCTAACCTGGTAACTATGAATGATTATACGAGATGGTAGCACGCCTGGTCCATTTTGGTAGTGGACAAGACATTAGATATGGTGACAGGTATCAAACTTGTTTCCCTCAACCTGTTTCGAGGATCTGAACAGCTATGCATAGTAGTTCATACATAGCAGTTCATCATACGATCGTGATCGTACGGATCGATGTCCCGCCACCTTGTGGGAGCAAAGGATATACTTTGAGAATAATTCTTGTGGTATGTTTAATAGAACGATCCTATGGGTTTTCTGGACAACCATTACTTTTTCATGGTCTTTGATAGAGTGTGACCTATCGAAGGTACAGCTAGGTTCATAAATATGATAGTGCGGGCTACGTCTGTGGGAAGTATACGACGATGCAGAGAGGGTGGCAAGGGCTGGTGAAGGCGATTCATTAGTCGAACAACACGGAAGTGTTCGCTCGGATGGTCACTTTTGTCTGTGTGTCAGTATAAATGCTCGTGCTGGACCAGGACTGGAGTCTACGGGGCCTTAAGGCCCTTTGCGATCCAAACTGGGAACCCCCAGAGCCGTACGTGAAGCTTATTATGCGCGTCAGGGGCCCCACTGTGAATCCGACTGTTATATACCATTCGACATTTTTATATGGAATCCATTTACCCGAATCTCATTACATATAAAACTCGAATTCAGATCCATTCCGTATGGGACTTATGAAATGATAATGGATACGGCGCCATGTTAACTTCGATACTTTACCTTATAGGTATACAATGAATTGCCATGCACTTTACCTTGTCTTTATAGAAATATAATTTTTATTCATGTCTTCCTATATCTTCTTTTTCAGGCATAAACATAGTAGGTATGAACCTACTATGTAGCATATCCTATATGTATATGCTCGTACTTATTCTGACACCAAAAGAAAGGACGGGTAAGAAATAAGAAGTAAAGGAAATCCTCACGACATCCTCGAGCAACTCCTGCATTCCAGCGACTCCTAGGACTGGCTCATACTTGGTCTAGACAAGATTTTGTATCCACCTACACGGTACAACACGAGCATAGCACTCGACGACCCTAAGCTCGTTACCCGATCTCATGCTAATTATTCCTACAGCATCTTTTCCATCTTCTTTATTCTTATCTAACATCCACCACTACAGAGACTTTACGAACTTGTCGCAGTAGACGACCGCCCGCCCGCCCTTCGGAATGCCATTATAATTTATCGTCATAAGTGCCGCGGACCGCATGCCGCGCACTTTTATTACTTCCACTTCCCGCTTCGGCCGCACTGTATAGGTACCTCTATACGCTATTCATTCCGGCCTAGCAGAAGCTTCGAGCCGTCCTTTCCCAGGAAGAGGCCGACTCCAAAACGGCTTCCCGGGCTGACTATACCATATCGAAGCCCTTTCGGGAGACTTAGCCTGCAGCGTGACGAGTTGCAAGTCATTCGGCATTCCGGACGCGGGTTTCGAGTTTTGCTCCCATCCTTTAGGTTTTTATTCTTTTTCTTCTTCGTCGTCTCCACGATCTTCTCGAATGCGATTCACTTACCAGGAGGATTCGATGTCTTTCTCTTTCGAGACTTACGTCTTTTCGGTCTTAGACTTATAGGTTAGTTCAGTTCTCGGGGATTGGTAGTACTTGAAATTAGTGGAAGATTACTCCGTGGCCCTTGTTTCTTGTATTAGAGTTTGTCTAGCGTCATTAGACCGGATCTAAAGGATGATTTCCACCGTTTCGAATTCAAGGCTCTAGAGATTTTTAACAATTTACACTTGGATACTTACTGATTGCAGTGACGCTTCAGTTCACGTCGTATACTGCTACGGGTTCGGATGAAGTGGAAAGCACCGCTTCCTATGCTGTTCGAACGCTTCTCCAGGAGTTTCTCAGACGTGTTGCGAGATGAGAACCACTGATCTTCCTGAAGACTACTTTGCAGCGTGTCTTCCATTTCGAATTGTGGTAAGACGCCGTGTTTTGAATGAATTTTCAAAAAAATCGGTTGCGCTTCTTATCCATATTTTCATAGTCCACTAAAATCCTCTTTCACAGTACTCACAATTATCTCATAATACTCCCATAGTTCTTTTATATACATGAAAATTTACAGTTTTTCAAAATTTTACCCTGGACGAATTTTTAACCTTAGTACCATCCATAATGACTTGAAAAATCATCAACTACAAATTGACACTGAATCACGTAAAAATATCAGTCCGATCACTGATTCTTTTAAGTCTTTGATGCCGATATTGTTTCTCGTAAGGTGCGCTGCTGCAGGGTATGCTCAGAGATTATGTAACACACACGAGTCCCACACGTGAATATATGGTCGGGGCCGACCGGTCTTGTACCGGTCGACTCTCAGGCCGAACCTTCCTTCGCTGGATGGTTAGCCTGCACCTTGCCTCGAGGTTTTAATGCAAACACTTCGTTTCCACGAGGCCCTTGACTCTTTCCCTTAACCGATTCTGCCTCCTCTCGCCGTTTCTGGATAACGAGCTCTCCAATTACCATGAAGAAAAGCCGATAGTGCTTCTTCAACACGATCCGAATACTCTTTCCTATACATTTATTAAATTGCGATAGTACATACACTCTTTAATACCGATCTGCACCTGAGACACAATTTTATATCGCATAGTATAGATACCGATCTTCCTGTATAATTACGTCCACCATAACACGGTTTACAGTCCGATATTAAATCATCCAGAAAAACAACAGGTCGGATATCCAACTTTGCGGATTGGTACTTCCACCCGGAAATACTTTTTCAGTGCAACCGGTCACGAAACGACGCTCGACTACTCCCTCTCACGATACAGTCATCTCGCAGGCTTGTTTTTTCCGTTACAAGAATCGCAAGCAGGAACCAACTATCCCAAACCGATCTCCTCCATTTTGTTTCGATTGTGGACCGTAGGCAATAACGTAAAAAGTATGAACCAGGTTCTGTTCCTTGACGTCCAAATTGACGATTTAAACATGAAATTCTTTTTGCCTAATTTAAAAAAAAAAATAAAATCGGTATCACACACCACGCGCTAATCTTCTTCTCCGAATAGATAATGGCGTTTTCACTCGCAACTACAAACAGTTCTTAAAGGTTCAAGTCGCGCCGGGTAATAAAAGCACGTAGGGCCTGTACGGCGTGCCGAGAAGGACTGCCCGGTATTCTCCTCTCGACTCTCCTAACCGATCTCGGTTCGAGTTCCTCCGTTGGCTTTCTTACGCGATTCTCCTGTGGCGGCTGGCCCGGCCGGATACACCATGACTACGCCATGAACAAGTTACGCCATAATAATAACAGGGAGAATAAGAGTGACCCTCGTCACAACAATATTGAATCGTCGCCCGTAACCGATACGACTCGATCGGCAAGCCGTGTAGTAACTTCAGGTTAATCCAAATAGCGTGATATCTTATGCACCTGCACGATTGCATGGTAATAATATAATACTATATCGTAGGCGCGCAAGCATTCCGTGCGGACTATAATATAGATATATACCATACGAATATACCCTACGCGTGTATGCGAACGAGCAGAAGAACCACTAAGCAAACAAATAAAAACTTTGAGGACTAATTTAGCAAAGCTGGTTACCGCCCGTGTACGTTATTAGTCAACGATGAACTTCTTACAATTAGTAAAACACCTAATTGGTAGATATGTCGCGTAAATGTTAATGAGTTAGCGAGAACTGTCTAATTGCAATTTTTATAAACTGGGACTAAGTGACTCCTGATTTAGTCCGGAGTTAGTACGCCGTGTGAATTTCAAATGCTGCTCACTGTATACGTACGTAATAAGCAGATACCAATGGTCTAACCAACTATATATTCGTAATTATAAATCGATGAGTATGCATCGTGAGTAGAGAATACGGACAATGGACTAGAGGTCTACCCGGTTCATTAGCCGTTCAATTAAAAGAGAATAGCCGTCCACGCATTGGCTGCAGCTGTCAACGAGACGTCCTGGCTGCAGCTACAGACCTTTCGTGACTCTATTTCCACGAGGTCTTGCTTCGATCACCCTGTCAATTAGTTGTACAAATCCCGCTCTCTCGGTGGGAACTCAATCTACGCTCATAGGAACGTATTAGCCTGCTAATTATGGGTCGCGTAACTTGACCGGGTGCGAGAGAGAAGATTTTTTCGTGGGAGTTAATAGATTGGTTAGAGACACATATGGCCATAGGCAGCCATCGTGAAAGTGACTATAGAAGAAAAAGAAAAATGGCGAAGAAAGTGTTCAATTCAAAAATTAGAATAACAAAAATAAAGAGAGAGACAGAAAAAATATAAAACCCAAAATTGTAATAAAAAATTTCGTGGAAGTGTCTCCATTGGACGGAAGCCAAAGCAACGAAGTACCGTAAGGTTAGTGTCGTAATTAATACACACCTAGGACACGATAAAGTGTGTATTCCTTTTTATTTTCTTTCTTCTCGTCCGGGATCAAACGGACCATTATCTCTCGCCTGTAATTAGTCCTCTCAAGTCAAATGGGACAAGCCGCTTTTATGTAATCTATAATCTGAAAATTGGCAAAGGACTCTTTAACAGGTCCTTATCGACATCGATCTCCAATTGGCTTTCCTGACGTGGTATAGTATCTATACGGTGGACACACTGTTACTCCAAGACGCCATTGAAACGTGGAACGTGAACGTTCTTCGTCTCAGCAAGAATCCAAGTTGGTACTGAGTTTAACTATATACGTACTAATACTTTAGATAGAATTTCGTGCCTAAGATAGCTATAAGTTGAACTCACCTCCTCCATCTTCGGTAACAATCTAAAGGAGGAGATTGTTTAGTTACCTAACGCGACCCAGCCCAACTCTCATTGGAGTGTTTGCGTCCGTATGTTGCCGTTAACTCTTGAGTTCCTCAACGTGGAGGATGGTTCCTCGTCGACTTTTAACATTCAAAGACAAAGCTCCATCCTGTTTAAGGTAAAACCCTCCGACTCCCACCTCTCAGTTCTATACATACGTCCCACTCCCTTCCTCTCATTCGAGAGAGAGACCAGTTCCTGAAGCAGTAAAATAAAGAATCGAAAAGTCAAAAAGGTGCGCGTGAACGTCGAGAGAGTTTATTAAAATTTCGTCAAACGTGACTCTTCACGGTCCATAAAGCATCCTTCACACTGAGATTTCATCTTTATCTTGACTGCCCACGGATACCGTTCTTGCCTTTTTATTTCATTGGGCGTACTGTAACGTATCGACTTACTCGTGAGACACGTGTGTCACGGCAGTGCGTCGAATACACGTCACGGAATTGACAGAATCAAAGACGTGTGTCTCCACGGTGCGCCAAGTGTTCACGTTCGACGAACTCGCGTGCCATGATCGATGGTAGTGTGGCACGCATGGGCACGACTGTACGGCGTACTATGCTAATTAGACGTCTAATCAGCCCCTCGCTCATTCACGGCATGGTAATAAGCGTAATTGTTTCGAGCGGCCAGGTCCGGCCAAATTGAAATATTATTAACATTCATCATGACTGCGATGAGATTGCGATATTACGCGGATGCTTGAGTATACGCCATGATGATTTATTGAGGGTGGGTGTCTGTGAGTTATTATAGACTTTATTGGAATCTATGGCGTAATTCAATAAACCTGGTAAAGCCAACGGTCGCGTCTACGATAATCATATGATAAAGAAGTGATAGCGTGGTAATAATAATTTTTAATGATAAGTTATATCTTTTTTTTAATACAATTTCTAAACTTCGCTAAGGAACCCTGGGTAATCGGGACGAACGGAAATACAGATAGAACACGTGGAAGAAACGAACCCTGGTAACTCTTGGCTGTGTTCGGGGTACGTGTAGGTAAGGTAAGGTTAATAAATGTAATGTGACGCCAAGAAGTATGCAACGTTGCCAGCGCAACCACCCCCGACGTTAAAACAGAGGCTGTGCGAGCCGAGCTTCAGGTCGAAAGAGCGGGGGCGACAGGGTATAAGAATGCTAAACTATACATGGTGTCGCGTTAAACGATTTGATATAAATTTATTCATCTACGTAATCGAGAATAATTTCAGTGGGTTTTATCGCAGGTATATGTACACTAGAAAAAATTTTGTAAAATCAACTGCTCGGATGGAGTCAAAAAGAAATTTATTTTTTTCCAGTGAATTTTATTTCTATTAATTATGATAAAATTTATTGAACAAAACCTGCGCTGTTATCTCAAATTCATCGCATTGTTACGATAAACCTTATCTGATTGACTTCATTAGTCTAGACTATATGTAAATCAAGTAAATAATATTCGAGTCAAGCAACAGTAATAGTCGCTTTGGTTAATTCATATGTGCATTGGGGAAACTACACGTGATGCCCTCTTGGAATGACTACGCGCACAGGCAGGAAATGCATATACTGTAAATTACTCCAAAAAGATATTTAGATATTTTTTTACTTGACTACCGGTCATCGTTATATGAACTACGTGTGTTGGTTCGCTACTAGTAACCGAAGGATTGGGTTGATTCGATTTGTTTTCAACTTTACCAAACAATTTTCTCAGTGAACTATCCGTATGCCAGCACACGTGGTTGTACGATTGTCCACTGCTTTGAAAATTTATCTCGGTCGCGTTGCCGAAACGGGACCGGTTCCCAGAGAGATGGACGATGTAACGGATCGGAGAGCACATCGAAGAAACGACTTGTACAAGAAAGGGGTCCACTTCAACGAGTAGTAGATGGTCCATGAAGCTTCGTATCTCGACGACGATGCGCTCGATTTTATCAGGACACCCTGTAGCGAAGTAAGGTCCCCTCGGCTGGAGCGCCGAGTGTGCTCGTACGGTCTTAATGCTTGTTGCAATCCCGTGTAAGCGAATTCATACGCGGAGAGAACAGCGACCACGTACGCGACGAAGCATCGTGCGGCTTAAGTCCGCGTTTTCAACTCGGGCGAATATTATTCCGCGATATGGCAACGGGGGAACGGAAATAATTTGGTTTGTATATTTAAAAAAAAAAGAAGCCGCACGAAAGTGAGAATCGTGACTTTTTTTAATGTATTTTTTTTCAACTGGATAGTAAAACGATTGGGTGGATCTGGTGGATCTTACGATTCTCCGGATTAGCATACTGGTCTTGGTAGTTGCGTAAGAGAACGATCGTTCGAAACGGGATGGAAACTGGCAATGGAGGAGAAGACGGTAGGAAGTCGAATAAGAGGAGCCCTGGAAGATGGCCACCCACGGTAACCGAAGGAAAAGAAAGAAAAAAAGAAGGAGATTCGACGTAAAGAATCGAACACACCTACTTCAAAAAATAATTTACGAACGCTAACCGACCGTCCTATACGAAGTTAGCCGAGTACGTCCGTACATACTCGTATGTACATACTTTAAGTCCGCGAATCGAACAAAGAGCTACCCTTACGTAAAAAGGAGAAACAAAAGAAGCGTGTATAAAAAAAAGTGAAACAAAGCACGAGGCGATTGCATAATGCAAGGCGGGTCCATCGCTCAGCTAGTTTATCGGCCTGTCAGCCATATAGCCGGTTGACAGATGTTGTAAGGCCCCGGGGCACACAACGCGCGACACATCGCCGTACCCGCAACGAACTCGACTTTCCTCGAAGAAGTGGCGTGCGCGTCCCCTGGCGCTTTTCATCGGAGGGACAGACGAGCGCGACACGTATCTTACCTTTAATGCCCGACCATAGCCTCTTTGTCGCTTAGATTTATGCGACCTTAAGGCCCCGAGATCTTGGACGCGTGTTAGGCCCCGCAAATCTATCGGCAGATCGCGGCGTTTCCGGGGACGTGAATCAAGCGAACGCGTCTGAGCGACTTTACTATATGTGAATCGATAGAAAACTAATACCCATATACGAGTGCAAGGCTTCTATGAAATAAAATTCCATAAAACAGTCGCTATTATGGTCTTTAACTTCGTAATATAATCTGTCTTCGTTGATACACGCCCCGCATTTTTTTCGGAGAGTTCCTCATAACCATTAATTTCGATTAATCAAATCACCAAAAAAGGGATTGATTAGTCATATCCCCAAAAAAGGGATTTCAAACAGTGAACTAGTTTCACTCTATGGCTGCATTTGGTCAACATCTTCACATTTAATTTAACTATAGAAACAACCGACATTTCTCATTGGCATTAGTATTGATACACGCCTATACCGAAAAACCTTCAGGAAATTCAGCGAACGGTATTAAGTACATATAGCCATAACCCGAGGCCACCCAGCTAGTAGCAACGAAGCTGAGATTTTATCAAGCTTCACCCACACGGCAAACTCGTACGCCAATTAGATTCCGCAAACCGCGAACACGCCTAGTATACTTATCGTTTATCGTACGCGTAAGTCTCGTATCGTTTTATGCGAGTAAGCCCAGTGCATCGCCATTTGCAATAAACCCTTCAAGAAGACCTAAGTCGCACTTTGCGAATCGAACCGCAGCTTTCCAGATCATAAAAGACGTACGTGGAAAATTGAACGTGCCATACCCAGGTAGCGTTTAGCCAAAGCGTCTTCCTCTCGTATTCTCCTTGTTCCTCTTATTCTTCTTTCTCTTAGTTCTCCTGCTCTTCCATTTCGTCCCGACCCTCTTCTTATTTGTATTCAACTTCGTCTTACCTCCCTTACTTCTCTGTGTCGTGCGACGCACGAGCGGCTAGACCGCCCCTGTGTACCACGCCGACGATTGGCTGCGATCTGGAAGATTGCCGCGGTTAGCCTGTATACATATGCGGCTTAAGGCAGGGGAGACGCGTTCTACTGTTTCTAGCATTCCCACGCCCACCAACCAACCGCGCAAGCGACCGCCGCGAGACCGCAGCCTCGCCGCCGCTGTCGCTGCTGCTTCTAACCACCTACATTACCTGACAAAGACCTACGGGCGAGTCCGCAAACGTTTTAGCCGCTGCCACCGCTAGATGGATTTCCTACTCGCACTGGGTCACTTATACAAACTTTTCTACAGTTCGTTCGTCTGCTCGATTCTAGATTGACTTACCCTGGACTACTGGTAGCCATTATTATGATTTATTTCTTGCTACAGTAATAATTCTCTTGTATCATAAGACCCTATACTCCTACGCTCTTTTGGAAACTCGATATTAGGATTCGAATGATCCTATATCACGTTCGAAATATTAATAGTATATTGAATATGCATGGCTCTCATTAGACATATTAACTACACCCGCAGCAAATCGTAGACCGAGACGAGTGGCCCGCTACTATTTTTTTGCGGGATCGTTATTTCACAAGATTTATCTCTGACTTATATTTTATTTATGGGACCGCTCGACGTCGCTGGCTTCGTCGGTCGTTTGACTAATTAGTGTTCGCTCGCTCGTGGCACTTAAAGCAGCGCGTTAACTTTTATCAAGCCAGTAGCGAGAAATAGAATCGAAATTTAAATGTGGACAGTATACAGTGTCGTTACGTCTATACTATAGTCCGTGTCGTATAATACATAGTGAGGCCCAAGCTCTGTCGTGTCGTGTCGTATCGTGTCGTGGCTGGATTGTTCCTTTTCTGTGTCTTTGCGCCTTCAGAATAAGTACGTTTACGGTTTATACCAGGTTAGGAATCACGACGTTAAATGCGGTTAGTTACCTTACGAGCAGAATGTGTATACGGAGTTTGGAAATGCAGATGCAGCACTGGAGTGCAGATGCAACAAGTCCTTGACGATTGCCAAGCTGCGGCTCATCGCGTACAGCGTCGAACATTGCTCAATTTAATTGGCATCGCGCTACGTCGAAAACAAAAGAACAACAATAATCGAGCAGCAGGAGCAAAAGATACTCTCTCATTAATCATACGTAATTATCGGTATTATTACGCGATTATTGTTCGATTGCGTCATTGCAATTCGTTCTGTCCTACATTTGGAAGTGGCTTAGCTAGGCATGGGATTAATCTTGGCTAACCTAACCTAACTTAATCACAATGGTATGTATACTCTTCTGACTTATACTAGAAGGATTCGAATAAATGGTAACGGTCTGAGTAAACAAAAACAAGGTTTTGTTTAGTGTAAATTTATTTGGTTCCCTGCATGATAATACTGATCCACGTATGCATGTCTGCCACACTTTGAATACAGTAGAATTAATATTTACACTGTATTGTCCTGAGAATCCGTGACTTTTCACTACGAACACCTTTTTCCATTATAAGTACCGTTCCTAACATAATTCACCAGCCCTGACTTGCTACCCGGCACGATTCCAATGTCGGTACTTTGCTTGTCGCCTTTCGACTAGCGGCGCAAAGTCACGCGATCTTTCCTCGTAAACTATCGTCCGATAGAGTCACTGGGTGCGATCCGGTTTCACCTAGAAGAGGACGCCCGATGGATGAAGCTTTGAGGAACTTCCCGTCGTAAATTTTCGATCGCTTTAATAGAAAACGATTTTTTGAGAAACGATAACAGAGCTATGGGTGGATTCATGAAAATTAATCATGCGGGGCATGCGATTCGATTGTCTTCTGTAAAATTCGAAAATTCAAATAATTATATAGAATATTAATTTTTTTTTTCTAGGTATGTAATTAAGACATTCTTCTTAATTACAATTAATTTTATAATATACTTGCTGATTATCTTGTTTGCCTTATTGTCGATGATGCGTTATATCCGCAGCGATCGTAATTCATTCCATTGCCGAAAGATTTATCACAATCATTAATTCCTTAACGTCTCCCATGAGAGGAGGCTCAACCAATAAGTATATGAGTATCGAAAATTACGAGGTACCGTCCCCATGTAAAAACGCGATTTTCGACATTGACCCCCTCGGGTTACATGGGCCATTTCTCAAAACTCAACATACGTATAACCATAGGTAAAAAGAATTCATCCACACAGACATAATACTTTTCATAAACAAACATCCAAAGATAAACGTCTCTCGATACATTATATTCCATATGTAGAGCCCTTGGGTGGAACCCCCCACAGAGACTAGGTTCGCGTTCTTCCGTCCTTTGACTTTCTATCCAACACCCACACGCCCCCATAATCTTTACCGGGGCCTGAGAATCCTCTGGGTTCCCCGAAGGAGCTCGACTATTGATACAAGATCGTATAGGAATCGCAGGTCTGGAACACGATCCGCACCCACGAGAGCATTTATTCTCATATGCATACGTGACTCCCTTTCAAAATTCTCATACTCTCTTTCCGTCACTGTATAGGGGCGTCATCTACTTTCACCATGCACCACAAGACTTCTCACGAAATACTTGAGGTGACTGCCACACGATTCCCTTGCTGCAACCACCAGGACACACCTTCCGTAAGTCGTGGAGGACGAAGGTGTATATAGTTGGTAACGATGTATACAGGTATACTTTTGAGGAGGATGAGAAGAGCTGAGTGCAAACGCATGCTATTCCTGATAAGAACTGAGTCTACTACCCATCTCGTACGCGGTCACCAGTCGGGCCGATACTCCCTGAAACTGACAATAATTTATTCTCGGTTTCACATCAACAATATAACCCACCTATCCTCAGGGATACGATAGAGTACTTATATGTATTACCAAGCCGGCTTCATTCGGTGGACCATATAGTGGCCGCCGGTAGTACGTGGTAATTAAGTATACGCAAAGTAACGGAGCCAGCCGAAAGAGAGGCGATAACGGTAGCCGCAGCCATCGTTTTCATCGTTTATACACCTTGGTATCCACTTACGCTTATGAAGGACGGCTTACGCCATTTTCGTGCTGGACCTGATGTAGGGTTTCGTCGAGAGGAGGTTACAATCTTTCTTACCACATACAGCTTTGTGTATAAAAGTGCTTATAAGTATCTCTTTGACGAAGGGATCGGTATATCGAGTTACCGGCTGCGATACTTTGTTTTGTACATTTTGCACGATCCTTAGTACAGATCGATAAAAAGCGGTATAGACCACCTACGAAATAGATTTAACACACGATGCTCAAATCGTCCTTGAAGTATGAGGTTTCTAAGACTCTAGCACGGACACGAACCCGGAGGTGAATATGAATTTTAATATGATTTCTTGATTTTTAGATTGAATTGGTAACTCTATTGAGTATGAGATTCATTTTAAAAGGGCCGGAGATCCAGGTATATAAATCATTGTGCAGGAGATATATCTTTATGCTGGATCTAGGTATGGGTATTTTATTGGTACTATCAGATGACAGGATCCTGCGAGTGACTTCAGGGTATTAAGTAGTGCATGCTTGATGGGGTGGCGACAGCAGATCCTTTGGCATGAAAAATCTGGGCGTGACATGCAGGACGAATATCTTTTATATTCGTATACTCCACAGACGGTCCTACCGGACGCCTTAATCCTGTCGCGCAGGTGCATTCGAGTTTATCGTGTTCTTGTTCTGTGGAGTAAAGTTGGATACTTTGCAAAAAATTACTTCAGTATGATGATTTGTGATGGAATTGTGAACTATTATTGGTTATAGATATTTTAATAACTTTTCAAAATTTAATGTCATAAACTTATGACTTTTCATAAATTTAAATTTCACTAGTTACCACAGTCGGTATGTCACCCGGTAAAGAGGATTCAAGCAGAAGTACTGATTTACCAGTAACGTTGCCTTTACCGTTGATCGAAGATAAATAGACTAGACATCTTACCGGGTTTGATGTCACGTGAGCCTCGGTGTCACGGACACCTCACATCATCACTTTCATATAGTCTCTTATATGAGAGTGATGATGTGAGATGTCTCGTTTTCGATTAGCAGCATTTTTCTCGCACCGGGTGTAAGGCGTAGCCTGTCGTACGTTTTCGATTTTCTACAGCCATCAATTGCGATGTGGCGCAGAGTTACACTCGCACGGAGCTACACCTTACACCTGGTGCAAGAAAATTCTACTAATCGAAAACGCCATTACAATTGACGACGGCTCCGCATAGTTAGCCCCTGATCTGCGACGAATTTAAATAATTTTGTTTGCAATCGTTTGTAGATCGTTTCTAGGTGTTTGATAGTCTATCTTCGACGTTTGATAGTCCAGCGTTTAGTTGCAGTATAAAATTAATTTTCCTAGGGAATTTTCTTTTCAAGGTAGCCCCTTCATACAATGTTTCATAACTTAATCACAATATTCTGTATTCTTCTCAAATGTTGCACATGATTGGTTAAATCTACCTTCCCATGTCGAACGGACTAGTCGTACAAGACGGATAACTCGGAAAACCAGATCTCTCGTTGGTCAGATCCGATCATCACGAAAATGTTATCCGACAGAACGGTCACGTGATGACCGATTCTGACCAATGAGGGATCTAGTTTTCTGAGTTATCCATCTTGTACGATGAGTCCGTTCGACGTGGGAAGGTACCTTAATCCTCTCTAAATCCTGCACGATAACGTAATTATTGATTGTCACTCAAAACAATCCGAAAATCAATGCTCTAGACGATGCTTGAGGTTAATCTAATGGAAGTGATTTCATGCATCACGAGTATTGACGGCAAGAAGTATAGAAGTAAAAGGTTCTAATATTGAAGTATTAAAATAATTAATTTAATAAATTTCTATATTAACAATGAGAAATCAGAAACCACCGCGGGGAACACTTAGAAGTATTCGAAATTGCCAAATTTGTCAGAACGCAGACTTGCCGCGCAGGACCCGTGGAGGGGGTGAGCACTTAAGGGGGGTGACCGGCTTGGGCGCTCATTTTTCCATGAGCCGGTCTCCTATACTGGTCTCTTGGACTCTCTCTTTCTTTTCTTTCTTTTACTTCTTTTCCCTTTCTTTTATTACTTTTCTTTTTTATATTTCTTCTAATGTCACTTTGTCGTCTCTCTCTGTTTCATCCTTATTTCTTCTATTTCTTTCGCCGGGCCAAATTAGACATTTCATATTCAGGGTTATCACTCTGTCAGAATAGCTGCACGTAGGACTACGGTGTCGGAGGTTGTCCTTTCGCCTCATCCACTGAGTTTGCTCAGTGGGTCGGGCCCAAGTTGTGGCCGCAGCATGGTCCCTTCGGATCTCCCGACAAGGGCCTTGAGCCCCCTTAGGGTACGTTACGGCCATGGTCTTTATGTGCAGTAAATCTGATTCTGTGAGCCCATTTTGCCAATTGGTTGTAAATACTCCAAGACGTTTTTGGAAATTGATCACTCGTGTGGGTTTTGACGATCTTATGTGCCGGTGGAGAAGTTGTACGGGATAATCCGTTGGCTCTGGACAAAGCCCTGCCTGTGCTTGCGTTCTTTGGCCGACTACGGTTGGCGTACAGATGCATTTGGTTACCTGGTAGATTATATAGTCGTCCTAAGTCGGAGACATTTTGCGCGGGGATCGATGGCTGACAGGGTTCGCTGCCGACGGTGGACGTGGTCCCTTACGCTTAACCTACTGATCTTATTCGGTGGGAAGTGGCGGCGGTTGTAGCAACAAATATCGTCCTTTAGGATGTCCTGGCGGTCGCCCGCAAAGGTACCATTGGGTGCTACGCCCGTGGTCTTTCAATGCGGTGAATCTGATAAAGGGTCGACCGCGTTTTGGTTATTACTTGGCCCAGCTCCTTTTCTTATTCTTGGCCAGTGTTCTACGTCTGCGGCTGAAGCTGTCACGGGTTAAAATCCCCCTCGATGCCTTCGGGTTTCGATTGTGTGCATTTTGTACCACCGATGGCTTGGTCCAGACTTTTACACGCGTCTCATAATTAGAACTGAATCTGTAAACCTTCTCCTTATTCTTGGATGAGTGTGCATTTCTAATCGACGACAGCCTGGTCCATACCTTTTTACGTATCTCCTTATAATTTGTAGTAAACCTGCATCCTTATCCTTATCCTTGAAGTTTTAACCCCGAGTTGGGAGACTCGAGGGTTTTTTCCTCAATCCCCAAAAACGGTCACCGTGTTTGGACCACGGAGGGGCTGTAGCTCTCTTGTGGAGAGGTAGGGCCTTATGGAAAAGGGCGGTGAGCAGTCCATTTCACACCTTTTCTACCCTCTTAATTCACTTTCCAACTTTAAAATACCTTTCCTCTATCATCTTTTCACTACCTCGTTCTGCTTTTGTCGTGCTTTCCGACTTCACTTTCTCCTTCTACTTCTCTTCTACTAAAAGAACTAATTAATTTATTGAAAAGATATAAGGCAATTTCTTCCTTCTTCTTCTTGCGGGTTATCCAGCCAATCTTCAGCCGCGAGGGTTGGAACACTTGCGCTACGAGTGGCGGCAACTGACACTACTAATTATGGAATTTAGTACACACCGAAAATTTGAATCGAACATAAGAAACTTCATATGAGCCTAACCATCCCGCCAATCGAAGACGCACGGTGTTACACCTTACACCTGGTGCAATAATTTAAGACAAAGGGTGGTTCCCAATGACCCAAATTATGACAAATGTGTCTGCGGGGATGATGCGGCTTTGAGGGCTCATTCTAACCAAAGGCAGCGGGCAGCAGATAACAACCGATGGGCAAGATGCACGCATGCGCGCTAAGCGCTCTTGGATCATTATTTGGGGAATTCCGTAGATGAAGTTTCTTCATTATTTACGATCAAGGGAACAATTATTTCATATCGTCAGTGATTGAAAAATGTGATTAAGTTATAAAACATTGTAAGGAGGGGCTAACTTGAAAAGAAAATTCCCTAGGAAAATTAATTTTATATTGCAAATAAACGCTGGACTATCAAACGTCGAGAATAGACTATCAAACATCTACAAATGACCTACAAACGTTTGCAAAAAAATTATTTCAATTCGTCGCAGATCAAGGGCTAATTATGAGGAGCCGTTGACGACATACTGCTAGTTCAGCAACGACTAAACACAGTTTATCCGCGGTAACAAAGTAATAGCTGCTTCAATTCACAGGTGGCAGTATTCTCGATGATGCGTCGGTATGTCAGGATTTGCAGGAATCGTAACACACACAAGAATGCCTATAGTCTATTTATCTTCCGTCTATGGAGACACCGAGGCTCACGGGACACCCAAACCTGACAACAGGCCTAGTCTATGTAACTTCAGTCAACGTTCATAATAATAAGTATTACGCGATTTAATCGATGGAGAGGATAACACAAGAATTGTCTGAATTTCAAGGTATTTATTTAATGGCGATTATAGTATAAGATAATATGAAACATCGCTAACGTTTCTAAAAAAAAAACGGAAGAAAAAATCTTCGTTTTCGCAGACACGTAATTGCCGTCATCGCGCAATAACGTAATTCGTAAAATTCTCTATTCTTCGCAGCCATAATATAATTGGACGATCTCTAGCGCTATATTACTTATATACAAATACTGTAGGTTAAAATATATCTACAATCAGGTATTCTGCACAATGAGCAGATATACCTACTGGATATGTGTCCTTGGATAATAACAAAGAATATTCATTAAATAAGGTCGTTCTATTATACCTCTCGCACGTATTCTTTCTTTCAGTCGAACAAAAAGAACAAAAAAATAGGAGATACGCGAAAGAAAGAAAACGGCTAACGGCTACGTCATGAATGATAATCGTGTGCGATACAATCAGCATACTTTCGCGAAAGATTTTCAATTCCTAAGAGTGTCTGAGAGTAAAAAATAAACATTACATCACTTTCTGCAACCGATCACCAAATCTCATGTGTCACTTTTGGAAATCTGAGATTCCTATCCTCAAAATGGCAAAAACAAGTCGTCGCGTGATATTCACGGTCACTTATGTAACATCGGCGAATTCTATAAAATTCTTCGATTTTCTTCTCCATGGCGAGAATCGTCGATAACATTATTGTTATTATATCTAAAATCGTACGAATTTCTCCCATTAGCGCGACAATATAGTTCATCATAATTTCGATTTTTCTTGACACTGTTACTTTATTTTTCTTACCGTTAAGACACAGACGAGATTCATTTATCACGTAATCCTCGAACTGCCTCCACTTTTCCACTAATTTCTCTATTTTTTTTTCTTATTTCATCTTGCCACACGCGACTGCAAGGTCTACTACGATCGGCAGGGACAAACCGGATGAGAAAGGCTTGTTCGCCTTCGTCATCAGATTTCGAGTCCTTCGAGAATTCCGAGGCGATTGATGCTCGTCGGTCATACGAAACTTAAAAATTATTGTGATAATTATCTCTCCATAGGATTAAAATTTTTTTCTTATCTATTTTAACGGACTACATCCTGACGTGTGTCCTCGATGATTCTTTTATAACTTTACAAACCGGTCAGCCGTTCTACAATGTTAAAAGAGGCTGACAATGATTGAGCCATGAGCAATTGAAACGAGCGCATGTTTCGTAGAAACAATTGATGATGACAAGTGACAACAATATCGAATAATAAAAAGGTATGATAAATGTTTATGGGTGAGTTATCGCTCCCCTTTCTCCTGTACAGGTTCAATGACATGACTGATTATTGTAATCGTAATCGATTAGCCTATCATTTTTATTCATTATTGTGGTACGGAATCTCGGCGATGATAACAAGAAAAAAAACACGAGATTCGAGCAAATTACGATTAAAAAGCGGAAACTGAGTCCCAAAATAAATATGGCAAAGAACTTGAACGAGTGGCAAATATTACGTGTGACAATATTTACAAGGGAAACACGAGACTCGCAATAATCATCATAAATTCCCACTAAGATTTTGCTTGTTTTTCTCTCTTTTCTCTTTGTATCTTGTTCACCTCGCGTTCCTAGGTGTTTTAATGCGCACGGAAAAAAAATAATGGAATAACTAAAAAATAGTAATTTATATCACAAAATAATATCTCGACGTCATAAAACGCGTACATGTCTCTCACAAATAGGATATCATGCTACTCTCGCTCTAATCCATGTGTACGCACATACATATGTAATTATTCAACTTGATAGAATCGATATTATCCATGAAATATACCGGTATCGATATACCGGCTGAAAAAATGAATTCTAATCCACATCATGCGTTCCATTGTCATCAGAGTGAATAGTGGCGGCGCTCAAATAGAACAATAAAAGATCCAGCACAAACTACGCGATGAGCGACCAAATCGCGTACTGCGTCATCGCCGACGTTTTCGCACGCGGTTACAAACGCATTCGTTACGTATGCATAAGGTCTTGATATAAATTACGAATATATTTGTATTTACAATGACGCCTCGCGTCAGATATTTTTCCCCGATTCGGCATAGTAGTAGCAATAGTAGTAACAGGAGTAGTAGTATACACATATTTTGACAATGTACAAAAAAAATCACATAAGACGGACGGAGGAGTCGGCAGTTATGGAATAAATTATTCCCAGCCGAATTTGTCGAATCGATCATTCACAAAAAAAACATTCTAAATTCGCGACTCGCATCAGACATACACTTCGCCACGTTTTCCGGTTGCTGATCCAGCATTTCCGGAATTCGTTGTGGAACTGGTGCTCGTTTTTCTTGCTGGATCAGGCGGTGGTTTCGGTGGATCGCGACTGCAGCTACCAGTTCTGTGGCGTATTTCTGGTTGAACCGACAAGACCCTATCTATACCTGGACTTCCGTATCGCCCTGGTACTGACGTTGCTCGATTTTCACGATGCTGCAGTCCTGGCGAATGGGGTAAGGACATGCTGCGATCTTCTCTGGGTTGAGGGACCGGTGGTCCTGGCAAGGATGCTGAGCGTCTACCACGTCCGTCGATGACGTCGCTCGGCGCTGTCGTCACTATGTAACCATTGAGCTGCTCCGGATTCATCAGAATCGGAGAGCGATCTGTGTAACTATCAAACGTTGGAGAACTACCATGACTTCCCATGGGACTGATACGTTCTCCAATCAACGGAGTGGAACGATCTTCCTGACCAGTGATGCTGCCGCTTCTACTGCTACCGGAACCTTCCTCTTCGCTGGTATTCACTTCTGTCAGCGTCGCTTGTAGGTTTGGCTGCACGTTGATACGTGGCATAGATGCTGAGGTCGTAACCAGACCCAACTGTGCCAAATTCATAGTCACTGGTGTCAATGTCACTGGAGTAACCAGACCAGCGCTAGTCAGGGTCGGGGACAGGACGGCCTGCGCCAGAGCAGCTGTTCCAGCCTTTCCTGAAGATGGTGTTCCTTCAGTTTCCTGGATAGGTGACAAAACCACCTGGACCACCGGAAGATCAGCTGGATACTGACCGTTAGCCGGTATAACTCCAACTACCCCAGCTCCAATATTAGCAGCGTTATTAGCAGACAGTGCTAAACGCTGCTCCCTGTCCACGACCTCCTTGGTGACATCAGGCGTAGGTATCCTGGGCCTATTCTTCAAGGAGACTGGCACTGAGTTCAGCTTTGTCATCGTCCCTGAACATAATGAAGAGAATCAGAAGCTAACAAGAGGAAAGTAAAGAGTGAATTAGGTATAGTGTAGTGCTTAATTCCTCCGCACAAAGTGAAACCGTCTGTGACTAAAACCCATGCAGAATCGATCTAGTTTCTCTTTACTGGACGGAGTGACGTTCGCGCTTTTCTCACAATGTGCTGCTCAGTCGCACACTTGGATACGAGTAGTTGGACTCACCTTGCCGACCAAGACGCTGACTACGAATGCTCTTGCGACCGACTAGACGATCGTACAGCGACATTTTTGGATTGGGATTATTAGTTTGAGGCAGACCGCCCGTTTCTGGACTGCTGTAGACACTGTTGTGACGATTTCTTGAAAAAAATCCCCCACCCGTGCTATAAGTCGTAGAGGAACTGCGAACCGATCCCATTCTCGTTATTTGACGCTGGAGCCAGTTCTTTCTACGCTCTACCAGAGGAGTGTCTACACTTTCCTGATAAAACAAACGACAGAGTAAATTAGAATGCGTTTTATTTGCACTATGAGATACCAGCTGTGATATACTTACGTAATCAGCGTACATATCGTCCTGGTGTGCCTTACGGTGCTGACTGTGATTATGCACCTGTGTACCCAGCATAACGTTAGCATAAAGAGCATCGCTATCTTTAACCTTGTAATGTTCAGCCGAACCCTTGGGTTCTTCTCTTCTGTACTGTTCACTAGCTACTGTATATGGCAGATCCTTAGGGACCACGTCATCCCAATATTGATCCTTCAGGAGTTCAGGATGCTCCTCGTGCATCTCGTCCACTATCATGTACCCAGCCTAGTGATAAAAAATTAATCGTTAGCTTGCGACGACTATAAATTGACGTGTTTACTTTTGTCACTTAACAAACCTTGATATGACGGTCAATCAACCAATTAAGCTCGATATCGTCATCGTCTTCACCGAAAGGATTGATAAGTACCTCGGCAACCTTCAGCCAGCCAACGTAAAAGCAAAACTGCAAAACAATGTAAGTTCAATGTCAGTCTTGTTAATTATAACATTTTTTTCTAATTAATAAGTAAATATCAGGATATAAGGATAACGCGAAACAAACCTGAAGAGCAGTGAAGAATGGGAAGTACATGTCTGGTTCTTCATACTTTCCACTTCCGGTCTCTTTTCGATCAATGAATTGTCGTCCAAGAAGTGCCGCGAAGAAATATGCGTACAAGGAGAGTGTGACAACCTAAGGAAAAAAAAAACAATGATTAATTCAGAGATCGGTTCCTTGAAAATCTCGAAGGACTCCATACAATCTGACTGCGAAATATATCATACGTATTAATTTCTAATGTATGCAGGGTAAGAAGTAGTACATTGAAAATCAACCTTGAAAGCAGCGATAAGGTCCTCAGACTTTAAAGACGACAAGGATTTTCGTTCCTCGACGCTAATACGGAAATAATTCCCAAGTAACCGTAGCGCGCAGGTAGCCGGACGAATCGCGCAGTTCTCAATTCGCGATTCGATTATCAACTTCTCGGAACGAGTCGTTTGGCATTGTTCCCGCGTTCGGGACACGTACACCTACATACAGCATCGATCGCTCGTTGAAAACAATCGTGCGATATCGCCGTGAGCCACGAGTCAAGCGTTCTCCACGTATGGCATAGTTTTCATGAAAATAACATTAAACCTGGCAAAAACACGTAGCACTGACTCTAGCTTCATGCAATACCTCAGAAAGCGACCAATACATTTAAAGCATTGCACTCGCGCAGATACGCGATCGTCGCGTGAGAACCGCAAGAAAAAACAATAACTGAGGACTAATCAGAAATTCACATTGAGCGACAGAATAATGGAATCCATTTGTACGAAGTCTGAAGGTTTATTAAAAAATGTTCTCTATGACCTCCGGAGCAACGTAGCACCTTAATCAATATCAAATGACGCGAACGACATGTAGGCGCGTACGCAAACGCACTTCCTGTGTATGAAGAAGAGTCACGTATCGTGTAGTTACACTCTGGGCTGATCTTAAGTTAGGTAATGGCGTATGCATAGCTTATCGAGAAAACGTGTTGGAACTCTCGCAACGTTCCACGTCCATGACATTGTAATTTCAATGATGACTTTTATAAGCGTAGTTATCGGTACTTCGTCACTTTGAAAAGGTACCTTGCTCAATTATGATATCAGGTATCATCCTAGATCCATGAAGAATCTACGATTGTCAAGGACATGTCTCGAAAGACTGACAGACAAGGAATTCGAATAACGAGGTTGTCTCTGAATGTGTATCAAGGTTCGCGACTCCACCTTTCCGATCGAAGGTCACCAGGAAACGGTAGTTTATGCTAAATCGTTCTCGTTACGTAAATCCGTTTGTCACTTGTGCGAAGTCTTCGCCTGATTCAATCGCTAGTTGATCTTATTTTCAACGATTGCCGATCGACGATCGAGAAACAATCGTTGAAACGGTTTTGAAGAGCGACGGAACGTCCGACGATCTATGGAAGAAGTTGACGTTAAGGATGACGATGATTGATTTTAATTGATCGTTTCGTTCAAATACGGTCTTGGCCTGTAGGCACTCTTCATGCCACTCGCGTACCCTAGACCTTGAGCATGCCGTCCAGGAATGCCACTATCTACTACTACCGAATACTTGACGGTGCTTCCATTGTGCCGATCGCAACGGTAAAACCACTTGGATAGAATCAGCCATCTTGATCCTTTCATCGGGGAAGTATATCTAATGGTTTACTTGATATTTTTCGCCTCAGTCCATTGTTTGTAACGCTGATCGTTAACCCTTTGTATCCCAGCGATACTTCAACTTTGAGCTCGTTTAAAATTATTAACTGTCAATATAATATTATATGTATATCCCTAACCATTTTTAAAAATTTTTTTAATATGAGAAAAGAATAAAGATATAAGAAAATAAAAATATAAAAAAAATAAAAGATTTCAAAAAATGTTTAGCATAGGGTAAATCCGTCATTAGGGAGCTATTCTCAGCAAAATATATAAAAGACATCAAATTCAGACACGAATTTCGAGTCCCGACACTCCAAGGGTTTTAAGCCGTGCGATAACTCAGATACCGACGGCGCAAAGTCTGAAAACAATGGTTGAAATGAACCTGACGTATGTCTCTATGGAACATGGTGGTATGTCACAAAAGATAATAGAATTCGTTTTTTTGTACAATTTATCTCACGTTGAGTACACGTGTGTGCTCTGTTGAAAATGGCAAGTAATGCCATTGATATTGAATCTCTTTTTTTCTTAGGGTTGGGATACAGCCTGTATTAGCATTTTTCAATAGCAACTCTATGCCTGAAAGGTATTGTGGCTTGGTGTCTTCTTTGTTCGTAAGAGAAATCTTAGTTAATCTTACAAATGATTCGGTGCTTGTGGAATTTTCAGAATCTCGTTTTCGCAGTCTTATCGGAAAATTACCAGGGATCAGAAACGCTGTAGGTGTCCATTCGTTATTATGAAAGTAGAAACGTGCTACGAGTTTCTCATCGCCTCCAGTACCTACATGAGAACGCGTCATACCGTCACACGTCGCACTTGCAACATTGTTCTTCGGGACATTATCAGCATGTATCAACTGCTGCTGTCATCAGGCACGACAAGAAGGATATCGTCGCCCGATACGAGCCGGACAAGGGTGCAAAAAGATAATGAAAGTAAGATGAAGGGGATCCTACCAAACCGGAAAAGCCACCTCAGCATTAGAGTCACTAGCAATAAGTGATTGCATGTTAGGATTCCCATTACCAGATATCAACGTCGTCATCATGAATTTTCTATTCAGTCACTATTACGTATCTATATATCATGCCAATGTGAAGGGTGCATTTACCGATACCGCAATTTTTTTGCACAGGGAAACGATGCCCGTCAACAGTTTTATCTTTATTGCTCAATAAGGCACAATAAGTGGCACGGACGCTACATTTCGCGAGGAAATTCTCGCAAGAAAAAATAAACAAGCCAATACCCGTCGTGACGCCGGCGCAATATAAAATCGACACTTTCCTCTCGGACCAGTTATTAGGCATCGACGTAGCAGACAATTTTACGGTTTCTTCGTTCTTCGAGCGCATTAAAATTAATGGACGAAGTCCAGATTGATTTACATATCGCTCGTAGTCCGTATGAGGGGAAAGGATGTTTTTTGAATTCTCAGGACTATTAAAATACAATGGACAGGTCCTTACGGTAGAGGTCGTCCGCTGAGTAATTACATTGCATAATGTACGATCGCTAATTATGAACGTAAAGTATTTCTTAGGAAGGAATAAAAAGCCGAAAGAAAAAAAATTGAGCATCATTCTTGAGAATGACACGTGGCATATCAATATATAAGAGATGGGCAATATATACGAGAGAAAATAAAGAAGAGCAGAAATAATAATCGCAATCGAACGTATATACCAGCAAGATAATGAAAATATCCGGATAACACGATAAATTCTTCGGCATTCCGACGACTTCGGTATACGCTTCTTCCTCTGATGCAAGCGTGGCTATGTAAACAATACACCGATGCACTTGCGCGCCATTGCGCAATGCATCCGGCGCAAAGTGCCAGAGTTACATTAACCAGTCGCGTTCGATGAAGACGTACGCATAAAATATCTCGCTGTCACGGTTCGACAAGCCGTAATTACCGTATGGACCCAGCATGACAGAATCGATTAAAAAAAACATGAAAAAGAAGAAATATCCTACGTCCCATCTGTCATGTAGGATATGCGTATGAACATGTATTCATGCGTACAAAAAATATGGAAGAAATGATGATTCACATTGTTATTGTCGTTAACGAACTATAACTTTGAAAATCACTCTATTTGTCTCATAAAAAAATCATTGCCAGTCTTGACTAGATTTTCAGGGGCTATAATCATCAGAAAACTGTACCAGGTACACGGTGACTTACTTGAGTGTAAACGAGCGGTACGCAAACGGTGTCGTAACCGATGAGTGCACCAAGCCTCTTCCGTATGTCGCTCAATTCGACAAGAAGAGTCTGCACCACTTGATCGCTCGTTATCAGTGCCTCCTTTCTCGCTCGATTGATAATATTCGTCGCCCAAACGAGGGGCATCCAATATTTCGACATGGCTGCCTTCTTGTTCATCATCTCGAAGATCTTCTTCTCGGATTCCATCATCAGACCTGAAAATGTATACGGATATGATGAAGTGGTGAAAATTCACCGTTGCTAAAAAGACATAGAAACGCGGCGTAACGAGCTATGAATGAAGAGCGTGAATGGTTAGCATTGTTTGATGCTCGAAAAGTTGATGTATTGAAATGAAATTCAATGTCCCGAGCAGGTGCGTATATCTAACGGGTGAGACCACGTCATTTTCATCCTAGGGCTCATTTGAATCTGACAAGATGCCGAGATGAGATCTTCTCGTACAGGCCACTGCCATGCATAATGACGATTGTAAATCAACGGCAATTTTACTGTGCGAAGAAGATCCCATCATCGACAGTGGATCTTGGATGATTATTAGTCGCGGCAATGAGGATCGAGTGAAGAAGTAATTATTTATACTGGCATGGCGCCATTGCGTAATGACACCAGGAGAAATCCAATAGCTTTGTTCTCCTAAGGATGAAACTGCGTCATCGATGATTATTTCGAAAAATTCAATTTTATTGACTGATTCTGATGTTTTTCGTGTATGAAGATTATATTGTAATATGATCTGTGTGATTGTAGAGAATTTTTTTGAGGTTAGAATTACTCAGGAAAAGATCCGTGAAGGATCAATTTTCTCATAGCGATACTCGTGAACACGTAAGATCGCTATTACCGGTAAACGACATTCATACGCTTAATGACTCCCGAGATATACATTAATGCCGACAGGGCCACTGTGAAAAAAGTTCCTCAAAGTTATGGCTATACCGCGATACAGTTGTTCCGATCGATTTGATCGATTTTATCGGATCGATCGTCCTAACGGGATAAGCAACGTTTTCTTTTTGAGACTTTTTTTTCATCGTACCAAGATCGCACAATCAATGGGCTATAACCCGTGTACGGGACAATAATGAAAAGCTTCATATTTCACTTCGGGCAGTTTTATACGTATACACGGTTGTGTACGAGATCGCTCTTGGAATTCCCAGAGAAAACAAAATGATAGTCCTCTTCTGCTTATGACGCCATTATCTCAAGACTGTGTCGAAAGTGACTATCGTCTTTTAACCCTCGGGCGTTTAAATTCGGTACTGAATGCGTTACGTATCTCATCGCAGAATCCCCACAAACAGATTGGGTTTAAAAAAAAAGTCATTTCTAACCAAGCCATCTCTCGTTGGCCCCTCTGATTAATATCCCGTGGCACCTGGTCGTCGATGAAAAATATTCCATGACTCGATCATCCAAGCGAAATCCACGGCCCCCTTGGCGCCGGTGTACCTCGAGCGTTGACTTGCCTAGAGCAATCAATTGTGTAACAAGAGACGAGAAACTGGATCAGTCCATTTACATTTGCCTACTTACGGAATTAGAAAACAACGAGACTCGCATGCCAATTTCAACGTCTAGCGAGGATTCTTGGTACTACAAGAAAATCTATGACAATTTACCATCTTGCAACGCTCGTAATTCACTGTACGTTTCGATGCTCGTGCAAAGCCGAATTACAGTAATTGGACACGTTGTCGAATATTTTGATTCGCAATTGGTCTGCGATTAGAGTTTAAATTTTTGTTATACAACCCAATTGGTTCTGAATCATACGTTTTCTCTTTGACAATGATACTCAAACGTGTCCATTGCGGACGCAATAATTGACACAGACAATAAATAAGACCACGTACAGAAATGTCAAGGATCGACCAAACCTTTTGCCTGATCCTGTTTGCGGACTTAGACCACTTACGAATCTCGATGACGTTGTGCAGATTTAATGATAAACAAGCGACTGTCCCGAATTTACTGTTACGTCATCGGGTTACAGCAACACCAGTCAAATCGACAATAATAGTGGATGAAATATTATCAGTAAGGATGCAACAATCATTATCTATACGTATCTATACTTGGATAATAGGATTTTATGTATTTTTCATACATAGGTTCATAATATTTTCGTGACCGGGTCTACAAGCTTATATGTGACCCCTCGTGACGCGAATAGCTAATGACTGGAATTTTTCTTCGCGTATCCTATGTTTAATTCTTCCGACTATCGAATTTGAAATTCTCTATCGGTAATCTTTCGAACATTTCCTGCTGGTAATAATTCGTAATTCGGGTTAGCCGCGTGTCCTCGACAGGATTCACGTGACTCGGTTCGACCATAGTGAATTCACGTGCGACAAATCCAATCGTGCAGTGACTCACCCAAGAGTTTCGCGGAGGATCTTAGAAATGACAGAAAGAAATGACCTCCGCGTTGGAGGTTGAATACGAGGAAATCGAAGAAACACATACTTAGGTTATAATACATAATGCTCGCTAGGTATAAAAATAACGCCACGTTCCATCGCACAACGTGACGAATTTATATTGGATATTAATTACATGATGAACCTTTGTCGTCACGGATCGCTATTTGAAATATGGTAGCCCAGCGGCGTGTGTCGTCAGCTTTAAGAATTTTCCAATTAGACGTGCCCCTTTATACGTTTACGAGCGACGCCGTGATCGACTGGTAATTATAAAACGATCCTGTCCGTATGTAACGCGGCATTGCAAGAAACGTCCAAACAGAAGCAAGAAACTTGCATCGCGCCGGTGCCACTCTACCCTTCCGGGTTTCGTGCGTGGCGGGAAATATAAATTGTTCACAGTGTAAAGTCTCCTTCGTACCATCCATGGTATATGAGGTACGCGAAAAAACGTTAATAAATAATACTTTTCTCGACTCCGCTGTCACTTTACCGAAAAATGTGAAAATATCGTCGAGTCATGTGACGACGTACGAGGTCAAAGAGTCGACGTCCACTAATGTCAGTGTGCTTTCATTACCACCGTATTGTATTACTCAACGGGTCTTAGGAAGCTCTAACGAGTCGGCTAAGTGACACTAATCGCGAGGGCATTCTTGCGCCAACTTCGTTTCATGTGGTTTTGATAAAGCAAAGTCGCAGTTTAACCGATAATAAGTACCAGTGGAATTATAGAAAAAGAAAAAAAAACGATGACGACAGCCTCGAAGTATGAAGAGACCGAAACGCAGTTTATGAAATAAAGAAAAGAAAAAGTCATTTTAAGGTTGTGACAAGCATAACGTGCTTCCACAGCATCAAACCAACGCTACGTACGAACAGGACGTTTACCTCCTGAATGCAAGAAGATGCATCAGCAGTGCCGTTCCTTCGTGGGGAGAGAGATGCATTCCAAGGAACGACCCGGGCCTCTGAATACCATTCGGGGTCAACAGACGCAAGGATCCTTGCCCGGCCGGCAAGGTCGTCACGAAAGTAAAAAATAAACCGCACTCGGAGAGAGACGCCACCATACGCTAAAAACATCCTTCGGTGAAAACCAGTCTTTCGTCCGGTCCCCTATAGCTACATACCTGCAGGTACGTGGTACTTAGCGAGAGAGAGCATAAGGATACGGTTATGCCTAAGGAAAGTACAGGATCGTTCGAACGTTCCAGAAGACATCCTTGCACTACGCCTATTTTTATATCAGAACGTTATACCGGCCTGTCTCCGCGACAACCTTTCTCCGTGTAGCACGCGTATCTAATTCACGTGACTCCTTCCGCACTTCCTAATGAGTGCAGAATAATACTGAGAATTCCGGACTCTTGCCAACTGTCGTTACAGGCGCGGTGGATGAGTATGGCGACTGCGTACGTATCCGGGGCGTCGCGACGTCGCCGAGAACCTACCAACGCGACAGTCTATGGGAGAAACTGCACCGATTAGGAAATATCGACGCGTAATTAAACGCGAGGAAGTTTAAATCACTCTGCATGTTCGCACGGATGCGCGCGGAGTGTCAATGGAGCGCAGGAGAAAATGGCTACGTGGTGCGAAACGTAGCAGTGCCAAACGTCAATCCGTGCATCTTCAACGATTTCACTATCACTCGATTACCGATCGGTTAAACTGATAATAGGTGCAAGCTTGAGAAATTCACATAATTCAAAAGAAAATATTTTTTTATTAATAAAAAAATTCATTTCTTAAGAGTATAGTATACAGCCCCTACCTCCTTTTGAGTAGATATAATTGAAGCCACTATTAAGGTATTACTCAAGTCTGTACACATCTATTGGTCTAATCGATGAACGGCCCGACCTGCATTCCTAATGGCGACCACAAATTACATCGACGCGTTCGTAAATTACCAATCGTTGGGATACTTTCGCGCTCGATAACAAATTCTAAACGTGGAAGAGTGCGACCATTGGGCTTGTATTCGCGCTCGTGGATGTTATACGCGTCGTGTAAATTGCGTGAAATTGCGTCAATTTGCTTGCGATTCTCTCAGGAGCGATTAGGTGAACGATAGAAAGCGACTTCTTGGATTGTCTTCCTGATCGACGATTTCCTTGCCCTTTTTTTTTCAACGTTCGTTTACCCTGATTTCTTTCCCATTCTGTGGTTAAGGCTTCTACCATTCTCTGGTTAAGGCTTCTACCATTCTATTGGCTATTATTACCAGTGGCCTTTCTCAAGGTCGACCGCCGGCAAGAGTCTCAGAGGGAACCTGATGATACGGATCGAGAATTTTCGCTCGTTGCCCAATAAGTAATAACGGAGCCATTCACCTGAGACTATGACCCAGAAATCTCAAAACCCCGGTTCCTCATTCACGTGCCCCTAACTGTTCTCACGTCTCTAATCGCCATAGTCTAAGACAAAGAGGGACAGACAGGGACGAACAACTTAGATGCTCCCAATCCAGACTCGATCCCAGCAAGTAAACACACCGTTCGCCCGTAAATAGAACCGTGTAATTACTTTCTTGCAGCCACCACGATTATTTGGAATAATCGAAGAGAAACTCTCCGTAGGTAGTAAGGTAGTAGGTAGTCTCGTGCACACGACGAATAATCCATATACTAAATAGATAAGAAGTATGGGCATAAACGTGCGTGTTCTATGATCAGCCTACAGCAAATGTATATCGACGACGAAGAAGAGCCCCGAAGAAACGGGTCCCGCTGAGCTCTCTCGGGCGGATGGCTCCAGCGCAGATTCCTGGAGCCAAGAAAACGAAGACACAGTCAGACAGCTATCAGCAACCGAGAAGTACCACTAAGTCTAGTCAATTACCAGGTGTACCTGTAGATAGATTACGACTCTCGTTACGCCTGGCTATATTTAACATTACGGCCGCTACCGCGTATCTAGCAGCTTTCAGGATCTGGTCGAAGAGGTTATTATACGGTGCACCACACCCTTTAAGAATTTTACAGTAATCCATTATAATTACATGGTCTTACTCGGTCTTTCGTATAAATTGCCAAAATGCTTGTAACGAGTCGTTAAAGCCTTCGTAAAGATTCTATATTCAATTCCTGGATAATAATGTATCCCGATGCGGACGCGACGAAAAAACTCAAGACGGACACTCCTCGTTCGACGTCTAGTTATTTATTCGTCAGAAGAAATATCCCGCAGCAATGCAACTCCAGGAATAGACGCTTCGGCTAGTGATCCGCAAGCTGTGAAAAAGGAGCATGCTCGCGAGACGATAAGACCGGTGGAAAAAGGACGAAGAGGACTCGGGAGGACGGCGCCGGCGCTCCGCGTACATCCGCCAGTCAGCCGCGTTTCTATGCGGCCGGATGGCAATCGTTGAAAATTACAGCCGGACACGAGAAAATTGCCCTCCGGTAATCGCTGTTTACCGCGATATACCTTTCCGATCTCTCGTACGTGTAGTAAACGTCTTTACAATTTCTTCCAGAAATAGATACCGATCTTACAGTATGTATATATATAGTGTATGCTTAGCATAATGATAATAATATGAATATTATATATATAGTATTCATATAGATGCTTAAGATTATACTGTGTGGAACTGCAAAAGGTGCATCTGAAACTCTACGCTATTTATGAAATAATTCTATGGAATTTACACGTGTCGCGTTGTTGAAGGTACGCCGTATGTTTTTATCCCGTGGATGATCCATGTTTTATTGATCCTGATCACGAGGCATTGCGCATGCTTTTACCAACGGCAAATAGATCCATTTACATTGTTACGAGATCGATCAAGTCAATGGCGACAATTTGTTCACATCGACGCTCTTCTCTTTCTTGCCGCTTCGCTTTGCGATCGCGCGATAGATATTTTTAATAAAAAATTGATAGTGATCCACACCGAGTCGATCAATGCAGTAAGATTTTATCCTGTGATCTCAAAATCTTTGTAATAGAAAAATATATAATAAATTACACTCACCGACATCCACTATGTGCTGAAGCGTAGGAAAACGTCGTTTCACACGAAGCGATATTCGCTGAAGTGTTATGACATATGCAAGAACCGCATAGCGCACGATGTTCCTTCTCATTAATCGACCTCTTTCATCCTGAAACAAAATGAACGATTAATGAAATATTAAAACGAGATAGAAATTGGAGGTATCGAAATTGAATTGTTTCACGTGCCAGCCTAATGCCCTAGCTAAATTTTTATGAACCTCCCCCCTCCCAAAAAAACGGGATCACTTTGTATTCCGACAATGAATACCAGACTCAGCATTGACCTCGGCATCTCCGCGATCGCTCGCTCGATTCAGACATTTCTCTTATGTAAACGCGCCCGTGCTTGACCGCGGGGACGACGCTCACTTTTTACGAAGTTCACTCTCTTTTCGCAACGCTTCTTCTCTCACGCGTATCACGCACCTTGGCGCGTGGCTAGTCTCTTTTTACACTCCCACCCGCGTCAAAGTCACCTCCGTGACTTTCGATAAGAACCCGTATGCCATTTACCTCAATTTTTTAATCCGAAATCAAAGAACGCGTCTTATCCAGAAATGTACAGTATGATCTTACAAGAAATTATGAAAAATAAAAGAAAACGCTTATTCCTCGTAATTATTATCTGGTATGTTCGCTTCTCTTGATCGATTCCAGGAAAGAAGATCGGTCTCGTTAAACGCGCCTTTCGCGTCAACGACTCGCTTAACGGTCGCGATCACGAGCGGAATACGAAAGGTGCGAAAAGATTGGCCGTGCTAAAGTGGCGTTACACGCGTGTCAAAATTCGCCTGCGGGAACGGGAACGCATGCGGAACACGTTTAAAGGGGCAGGCACGTGCACTTTCCCTGTCTTGGCTACTGTTCGTTGCTCTTGAGAACGTGCGTCACGGCCTACGAGGGACCGGGCATTTTGTAAGCAGCTGTAGCGACACGGGTGTTTCTATGGCGTCGACGTATAGAGTTATGAGGTAAGAGAGTGGCAGGTCGTGTGTGACCCTACTACGGAATATCGATCCAGGCCGAAGAAAGGCAATCACAAAACCCTTACTGGCAATCGAAAAAAAATGAGGTAATTAAAAAAATATTCCAAAATCAATATAACATTTTCATAATATTTCTTTTGGATCCTCTTAATACAATTTTCCTAATAATTTGTCCATTTTTGATTAATCAAAAGTGCCTTGTGACATGGCAATCACATTGCATGCGTCCAACATGTAAAAATGACCGGCCTGGCACTTCACTGTATTTAGTAAATTCTTTAAGTCTCCACCTATGGAAAAAAAGAGGATGGTAAACCATCCCCGACCTAGAGCCTGCATTTCAATTAGATTTCAATGAAAGGAACGGCTGGTTCGCTCGTGCTGCCCACGACACCCATTCACAAATCAGATAGTTTGAATTATTGATGACCGGATCGCTCCCGTGGCTCTACGCACACACAGTGGCCCTCTCAAGAGGCTAAAGACCTTGACGACATAAATTTTCACCGAAAATCCATAGGACGTCTAGTCGATCGAATCGATTTATTATACAATAATGTCACCTGATTATTATCCACTCCCGAGACTTGATTGACCAATATTTATTTACATTTGCACATACATAATTTGCATTCCTTCATAATTTCGTTACCATATATACAAGCAGGATATATCTCGACACAGTACACACATGACGTCTCCATGCATCACGTTACGAAATAATAACTTTCGGACTTCCCGAATGGTTTTTTTTATCAAAAAGACGAACGTGCGAAAGTGCGACATGAAATTCGAGAGCTATTGCGCAATAAATATATTAAATTGTTTAGAGGATATGACTCTCGCCAGGACTCTTAATGTTCTCGAAAAAGAGATTCAGTAACCGAGTGTACTCTCTATCTAGTTCGTCTCTATCCTCCTTACTTTCACTCGGCTATTGTGTTACTGACCAACAATTTCAAAAGCTTTGGTTCCACGGAACAAGCTTACATTGTTCCTCGACAGAATGGCTACAGAAAACTATTTTTTTTTTAAATAAAAATTCTGAGTGAACCATACGTTTTAGTGGTGTTTAGATAAAGGAAAAAAAAATACATGAAACTAATGACGGAGATGACGACGAGGTAAAGGTATAGTTGAAAAATGTATGCCAAGAATTACTCTATGGTGGTATCTCAGATAAACCCGATACGTTTGTCATCCATTATTAAGTCCTCTGTTATGCTTTGAGAATCGTTATGTTGCCTGCTTCTATTTTCCTACGTCCTTTTATTTTCTTCTTTACTGGGCGCGGCTACGTAGACATCCATAGGTGCAAGTTTAATGACACTGAAATATGTCACGGCGATTCGTTAGCGTAATGAGTAGTGCAGTGCGACCGATTAGCAAGGTCGTATCTATTAACAGAGGATTCCACGGGCCACGGCGCCATTGTTACTGTTTACCGCGAGTCGTTCGAAAAGGCCAGGAATGTCCCTGAATTATCCAAAAGGGACTTGTCGAGGTTATCGTGCGTGCTCGATTGTCGACTTTAATTACCAGTACAATTATTTTCACTGTGCTGTACGAGTTTATTGTAGCACGTGTAATCGGTACGGGAATCGTCTTGCTATAACGAGTGAACTTACGTTTCCAGGAATGGCAGCGCTGATGAAGAGTGCCAAGTTGTCGGGCCAGGGTAGAAGCTTGTACTGCTCCCACCATCGTTTCACAACGAGACTCACGTAGAATCCAAGAACAAAGGACATCGGTATCGACTCGCTCGAATTTCCAAAATAGTAGCGGATCCTTTCAAATATTCTGTAATGCAAAGTTTGACACTTTCAGTTATACGTAGACAGGTGTATATAAGTAATTTTGAAACAGTATTTTTTTATAATAAACTTGTACAGCTTATCCCTTAGTGAGCATGTTATAGACATAGCACTTTTATGGCTCAGTCATAAGTGGAGCAAGGTTGAGGTGATACCGTCATTCTTGGATAGCTACCGGTTTTATGATTGATCGATTTCTCATGGTGATTTCCATGGTCGATTTATTTTAACAAAATTTTTCGTTCGATTTATTATAGATATTAAGGATTCTTTTGTGAGACCTTCGTCTTCTTTTTGTATAGTATATTATTCTGTACCTCTTTTATGACTGCATCTATGATAACTTTCGGAAAAAGTCAACCCGACGCCATTATACTGGACCTCACTAAGTTTCTCTACTTTTACATGGCGCCTATTTCGAAATATTTGAAAATACGTAGCTTCACCGTGAACGAAAGTCCAGACCGGCAACGAATGCTTTGGCACCGTTACGCTCGTTACAGCTAACTCTTAGGTATTTACCTACATATGTCGGTACACGATTGAATATGGAGATTAGATAAATACATCTCCAAGGGATATAATCTAGAATATATATCCTCATTTAAAATAACGTATATCCTCTTAAAATTACAAATTTTCGAAAAAAAAAGTAAACTACACTATTTTTCAATATATTACACTACGTAAACCGACTGTTCATCAAGATTAGCAAAAACATAACTGACAGATTTAAAAACTTTCTCGGTATTATCATGATGCACTTGGATGCATCATGGGTGCGATTATCGCTAACTATTACGCAATTCAACAAGACTAGCTTTCCCGTCGTTAACGTAAAAAGCATTGGTGATAGACGTGACAAAAGGATGACTAAAACAGACGCTAGTCTGAAATAGATTCTCGAAGTTTCGTCTTGCGCATTGCTTTTTGTATTTCAGACATTGAAAATAATATATGACACAGAGTGTAAGATCGATCGCCATGCCCATACGCGTCAGCGGGTCCTATAAACCGGCCCTAAGGTCCTAAATTTAGCTCGATTGTATCGAAATGATTTAAACCAGACTTTTTTTTAGTCTGCAGGTACCCATCCCGATCTTCGCTGTTCGCCTCGCATATTTTTTTCTCTCGCTTCTCTTCTCCTTCACCTCAGTCTTTCTTTTCTACTCGACATAAATAACAGGTTATCTTCTTAAATTTTTTTTCCTCCTCGCCCCAGCACCAACGAGACTCGCACGTTCTACAACGCATTCGGATGAACTCCACCTTTTCTGCCCCGTTCGCGAGGGCCAAGTAATTGGCCTTGAGTTCAATCACCTGGACGGATTATCGGGTACCTTTTTTCTTTCTCTCTCTCTCTAACTCTAACTCTCTCTCTCCCCCTCACCTGTCATCTATCTATCCCGAAAATCCTCATTGCAGTAATCAAACACCGATACCGATCTTACCATCAAGCGTAACCAGAACGATTTTAACAACAATCCTGATATAACGGGGTCCTTAAGAAATCAAGAATAAGAAAAGGATGTACGTCTATTCTTTTATTATAAGTGACATCAGAGACCGTTTTATTCCTATCGATACAATAACATACTGTATATACTGTATAGTGACTCAGTATACGTTTGATAGAAGTCCGTGTCTAATTTCTTTGCTACCAGCATATATACCACGCTTGCTTTTTTATACTTCTAATTATATTTATGCTTACACACCTTTTTCCTCGTTTTCGACTCGCGCACTGAAGGTCTACGTATACGTATGTGCACTTGGTTCTCCACGCTTTCCTACATGCAGTATACGTCTACAACGAGCAGCCATACGAGTAAGAAGCTTTCGAATTCCGGGAAATGATCAATTATCTCGATTACTTATTAACGCACCGAATGTAGTTTATTGCTAATGGGATATTGCCATAGATGGCCCGTGAAATTATTCGCAGTGACGAAATCGACAATAGGTACGTTTATACAGCCGTATAAAATTTTCAAATAACCTAAGTTTTTTTTTAATTAAAAGGGAACGTAATTCTTGCAAAAGGCATGGAGATTGACTTGCAATATTTTTCGCTAGGCAGCGTGCACATGGCATCGAACTTACAACCACGGTAAAGGCGAATTCACAATCGAATGCTCGCGCAGGACAATTCGACGCGGTGCGATTCGTACGATGCAATTCGCATTCGTTGCAATTCGGCACAGCCGTACCAAAAGCCGAAACTCATCGAGTCAAGCCTCGAAGTCGATGTCAGGCCAAGGTCAACGTCATGATAATTTATCTCAGCACTTAAAGTCGGCGACAGTTATGGTTCCTACACCCTGCGCGATTTGCAAATGGCTGCCTCGACGCTTTGTAGCAAATTCAATTCGATCGATGCTCAATGACGTTTCGCTAATTCTCATTGCTGATCGTGTGGAGAACGTGATAAGGACCTTGATAGCAAAATTTCAAGGTGGTCGAAGGTGTTACGCATAAAATTACATTCGACTTCGTTTTTTTTTCATTCACCATATTTATTCGATTTAATATCATTACGTATCGTAATCACTGTCGAATAATGCTCTTGCTCCATTACTGTGCCATTAACTGAAAGACTGTTTACGTTCTTATTCAATGGCGAGACGATTCTGTGCTCGAACGAGAGTAGGTATTATATAGGGATGTGAACTTTTAGACTGTACTTGCTATCCGGCTGAAACTTTCACCGTGAGGTTGTTACGGTCCTTTTTCATTGGAATGGATCCAGTGGAGAACGGAGCTCAGGTTAGGGTCGCCATTTTGGGGGGAAGGTAGGTACGACACCGTATAGTCGTTTGAGGGGACTTCAAACTTCAACCATAACGTATCCGATGATTTTTATAAATTTTTCAACTCACCTCTGTTGATGCTCGTTCAGTGCGTAACGATATGTTAAATTGATGACGTAATAGACCAATAGATAAACCAGAAGTTCTCGCCAAATCAATTTGTACACGGAGCCTCTCCATCTGAAAGAACAAAGAAGACTGGTGTAAGTAACGTCAAACGTCAATTTCCAATTGGCGACGTTGGGATATTTGATATCAGATTGAAAAACTAGATAAACACCTATAGGTCACCGAGCCTCTTTCAGCGACATGCAATCCAACTTTTTTGCTTACTCCATTACGGTCGCGCGTTCGATCGAACGGAGCATGCCAGCAAATAGCGTCCAATTACAAAGCCGGTAGTCGCGATATAGAAACGCGTACCGCAGGATTAATTAGTCTTACGATTTTTAAGCCGCGTTCAGGGACGAGTTCAGATGTCTGTTAATGCTTCTCGTCATCTGCAGTTGCTCGTCACAGATAAATTTTTGACATTTTTTTCAACTGTCATTATTTATTTATCATTAACATATGATTACGTCTTCTAGTTATCATTTGCTCACGGATAATTTTGGCATTACGGTTTAAGCAAATGTTGCTGGATCAACTTTGCGCTGGTTTGCTTGCTACATTATTCAGCATCCTCATACCACTTCTAAGTTTCCTGATCTCTGGGTTTAAATAATGATAGTAAAAGTCCTGAATGCTTATATATATATATATATATATATGTTACGTATCTATCTAGCTACGCGTGTGCCTGAGTTCATAGGTCGCACTGTTAAGTCTCATGGATATTAATAGGCGCGGAACGACTGGTTTGAATGCGTTGTAATATGTTCTTCGGTGGAAAAATTTGCGTCTGGCAAGTAGCTATCAAAGAACCTGGGTCGAATCGTGTATAGAACAAAATGAAAGTATTTTAGCGTCTGCTGAGATTAATAAAAAAAACAAAGTATATCGAGAGAAAATACTTTTAACAGACCTATCGCCGAGTCTGTTATAAACTGTATAGCAGGTATAAGAATTATTGCTTAATCGTAATATGCATGCCAGTCTTATGCGTGCATTCTGTGCTTAGTCAGTTTCCAAGATGGACGTGGTACACACATATAAGTAGCGACATATTACACTGTACAGTCAATCTTTAAACCATGTAGCTGACAAACTGTTATTTGTAAATCTTTACGATGCTATTGCCTTTCAAAAGCACAATATATATATGTGGTTCTAATAAGACGGGCGATAAAGCTTAAGTGAATTACGTCCATTTCGCGGTTTAACAATGCAGAACCAAAAGTCCCCTTTACTCTTCGACGCTCTCCACCTTCAAAAACTTCTCCACCTTCTAACCTCCATTTCTAACTCCAGTACCGATAATTTCGTCGCTCGTAAAACAGCGCGCTGCTCGTAACGTTAAGTCTTCAAGGTTCTCGAGCTGCCGCCATTTCTTTAGACGTGAAGAAATCAAGTCGTCCGAAAGCACTGCCTGCACGTTAAGTTGTACCTCAAAGGGCTAAAAAGGAACCACAAGAATGATCGATTTTGGATTATGAGACTAACGTCATATATCTATTTGTAGATACAGCATCAATAATTGGTTTTGGTTATTGGTGGTCCATTGGATAAATTCTTGTTACTCGTATCAGATCTCTAGGAAATACGTTGAAGGACGTTGGTGGAATTTCCTGAAGTAATGCGAAAATCGTCGCGCTTCTTGGAAACGACTAACCTGTCTAATCAATGTTTGGTATTGAAAAAAAGGAGGAATCCTGACTAACCGGATATCCGGTACGTTCAGGAAATTCAATTTATGCTCAGTTAGCGTAACGTGGAGTCTCAAAATCACGTTGGTGCATAGAGAAATATAAGCAGCTTATTGGACGTATTAACGTAGAGTAGAAATTACTGCGTCATTAAGGAAGCCCGAAAATGTACGTATAATTTTTTTTCCTGTTTAAGGTCACTTTTTAGCAATGTAATAATTATCCTGACCGATTTCTCTGAGCTACTCTATGTCGACTATATAGCCTTTCGATTTTAGCATTAGGTAACAAAAATTTGGTCATAAAGGCAAAATGCGTGGAGATAAATTTGTCAAAATTAAGATAAAACGTTATATCTTCCACGAAGTGATCTTTTTTTTCTTCCAAAGCGGTTCTATGCTCCCTCCACTGGGATCAAGGATCGAACCAAGTGATCGCATGACGAAATCATTTCATCGGTCCACACATGACAGGCAAGAAAAAGATATAATAAATAAAGCTTCTGGAAACTGGTGAAAGTCTAGCGGTACAAAGAGTTCCTCGAATCGTCGGAGAATGACCCCGAGCTTCATGGCCGATAGAAAAAAAATTCCTCAATACAGTATAGTACCATCCTGACAAAATGAACGTCATTCATTAACGTCACAGTACAGTGGTTCAACAGTAAGTCAAATTTTCCTACAAATTCAAGCAAGCAACCAAAAAATCTCTCTGGCCACAGACCCGAAGCATAAAATGCTATCCAAAATAATGTGTATGATAATTTTAAAAAAATCCAACATACACACAAAAAATGTCAATATCAATCGAACAAACGATAAAGGTACATCAGAGGTTAAAATGTCGATTATGAAAATGCGAAAAAGGCAACGTGGCGTCTGGTTTCTATGTCAGTGGGTCATGGGAGGCATTGTCCCATACTTTTCATACAGTGTCACATACGAACGAGTGTCACACATGGGACAGGAACGAATGCGCATCGCAGATCGTTCGCGACCTTCGTACGTTTTTACGACTTTGTTGCCCGGAGCGAATAAGTGACAAGTAGCTTTTCGATAGATCCAATAATGATCAAAGGAATCATTTCCGTACGGTTCACAAAAAACAGTGCGCATGCGCATGAAGAAGATGACAATAGCGACCGAGGAATCGTCACGAGGAAGAGTTAACCATGACAAATGACTGCTGGCCCAAAACGTAAACAGAGTGATTCATGATCATGCTTTTAATATTGGCATCAAATATATAGTGTAAAAATTCGTCACGTTTCTTAATGACTGCTACGATCAAGACGCTATGTTATTGCAATACTTGTATTAAAGCCGCATTTTCATGGTCCATTTAAGATCCACTTGCATCTTCAATATTAATCCGGGTCCAGGAGGATACAGAGTATTCTGAGAACTTATGAATTATTCTGGAATAATGCGATGACGTTTCTTTTCGAGTTTTCATTTTTCTTTTTTCACGCAAAACTGGTTACTTCGGTTGCTTCGTTTCACCTTTGGGGGCTTCGTGTGGGATATAGGGACAAAGACCGTTTCTCGATACTGCCTTTGTTCTTAGTTGTTACTGAACGAAGTGAGTCTTGTGAACGTACCTTTAATTCCTGAAGACTAACTACTAGATGCCTATATAGTATAAATATAGGACTTTATATTAGCTGATGATCCGTATAGTCTATTTCAGGAATTTCGAATGATTGTGATTATAAAAAATGATTGAGAATCCCTTGAAAAAGAAATAATTATAGAGAATTCTGGGAATGGCAATAAGGAAAACGAAGTGTCCAAAAACCTTGTGACATTGATACCGATGTAGTCGCCAGTACTCTTTTCATTTTATTGCTCCATGGAATTATTCGGAGCAACCAAAAAAAGTCTTAGTAAATGTCACGGATAATAATGAGTATAATATTTCGTACAATTAATTAGAAAAATAAATACCGTGTTTAAACGTAGTTTCTATGCTACTTGGCATCCTTGATAACTTCGGTTTCTGTTCTAATAAATTATGTAAATTAGCGCATTGCATAGAAGATACTAGAAATCAATAGCACGGGTTAAGATTATCAGAAAAAAATAAATAAAGAAAAATGAATGTGTCGCCAGACAACGTCAGAGCACAGAGGCCAAGGATCGGTCGGCCATTCGTCCGTAACGAAGTTCTAAAATCAAGTGTAAAAAAGAAATGACTACGTCAAATAAACAGTGTTATGTCATTGGTTGGAAGTTCCCGATGATTCGCGGACACGCCGATGACTCAAGTCGCGGGAAAATTAACGCAACAGAGATTCGGAGAGAGTGGCAAGGAAAAGCCTATTGTTTTTGAATATTTTTAAAAAAAATTCCATAACCCATTAAAATATACATGGCAAACGGAACTCGAGGCGGTAATAATATCCTGATACGTTTGACGTTAATATCAACGTCGAAAGTTAACGACAATAGCAGCAACGACGTCTATTGTCATAACGCTGTGTCGACGACGCTACGACTTCTCAACGCACACAAAGTGAATGGGTTGCCAGATGCTGAGCGTTTATGCAAGAACATTATAACATAACCCTCGTAATTTAGCACTCGCGGTGCCTGAGCGTTTCCTTTTCAGTCCTTTCTCTACCCACTATTTCAGACTGGCCGAGTGCGCCGCGACGCCCCGTCACTGCAGCCGTTCTGCGCGAACACAATGCTGTTATAAATCCAAACAAGATAACGCCATTGTTTTAGTGGTTTTCTCAAAAATTTTCAGAAGACAAATGGACCAGTGCAAAATATATATATATACATGAATATCCATATTAAAATTTGTCAATGCAATTTATACATATACGCACGATACTTGATCCATATATTCCAGGTGATTATTATTTATCAATTAATAAAGCAATCGTGATTCGCGCGGGGAATTTCGAGCATAATCGTAAGCTTTTAGTAATCACAACCCGTGGTATCGTTTTGGATTAGCTAATCGACAGCCGTTAGGATTAGTTAATCCCAGCGCAAAGACGTAGATGACTAATAGCGTATAATAACAGCTACGTATTAACCCTCGAGGAGAGGGAGTAATATAAAAGAAGAAAAAAGAAACAAATATGAACAAAGGTGCAAAAATACGTCAGTCGTATGCAGATTATTCACGTCGCAGACTTCGCGGAATCGAACGGCTGCAAGTCCCGCATTGTACACGACAATCGGTAGCATATGGAATTGTACCTTTATCTCGTTACATTGTCAACTACCCCCCTGCACGTTGAATAATTAATTTTTCTTTGTTATTTACAGTTTGTTTTTCATTGTAACCCAAAAATGTTTCTTCTTAATGACAATTGACTGTGAAGGACACGAAGAATAAGCGAATAAGAGAAAAAGGGTGGAGATGATAAAGAAGGTAGAGAAGGTAAGTCTGGACCATACAGTGGTAGCTGTAATGTAACGGTCCACCGGTCAAGGCTCGCCAAGGCCTTTTATCGTTCCTATCCAGACGTTCCACCTTTAACCCCCACCTTGATCACCTTCTCCTACAGTTACACCTATGGGTAAAAAAGTAGTTGCCAAAAGGCAATATGAAAATGGTAGCGATGTAAATTAGTCGGAAGTGTCTGTCTATGTGGTGTAAATTATGGTGTTTATCGTGTAGTGAGACCATATGTGATTCTGAGAAGGATAGAGCTTAAGGCTAATTAACATAGTAATTATTTGACATGCGTACATCGATGGGAACGTGGAACGATCGAGCAAACGCACGGGCACTTGGTAACAATGAATTAGACGGCAGTAAATGGGAAGAGTCTATCGAAAATCAAAGAGTGTACCAAGGTAGTTAGTTAGCCAGCTGGTTGTCTGTGAACATGACGTATCAAGGGGTCGTTTGAACTGGTTGTCCAATTACTATCAGCTGTTATTATTAATATTTATAATAGATCATTATCGATTATTTATTTGTAATATTTTATTCTGTTAGTATGATTGACGATAATAGAATATATAACGGATTTGTGGAGATCCATAAATGGCGTCGATTTTTCTGGTTCACTCTAATAAGATCGAGTGTATTACGCTATGACCATTCTTAGTACACGCGGTATTTTTTTTCATTGACATATCGTCGTATCTTATTCCTTAGTTTATCATCAGCCATTCAAACATCCATTTCTGGAACACACACCCGTTAGCAGATTTTTGCTTGTTATTGGTATGTCATGGTAACCATGGCCACCAACTTTTATAACGATCTGTTTCTTACATTCATCATAGCTGTTGATTGCTGTATGAGTTATAACGTCGTATCGTGAGATAAGGAATTTTGCAAATTTCACAAGAACCTGGAATATCGTTAAACTGTTAAGCAGATGAGAATTGACATCCTTGGAGATCAATGAAAAATATTTTTTACGACTCCTTAATTCCACAAGTAACGAGTCATCCGACATTGAAAAGCCTGTTAATCAGTCGCTTCATGTGAGCCTTGCCCCAAAGCTGTGTCCTATCAGCGATTTCTATATGAAGTCGTAACCTCTGAGTTTCGCAGAAACGTATGCATATTTTTTTCCCTAAGCAATAGAAATTATTTGATATCCCAGGCACGTAGAAGGAAGAAGACATACGTCACTTATCACGGTATCATGAGATTCCATTAATGTAATACCTGTAAGACTTCGCAAATCACGGAATTGCCAACAAAACTCAGAACTTCTAAATGTCATAATTTTCGTTGATCAATACAGCATAGATTACGTGTAAATCACCTCCGAGAAATTTACGTAAAACAATCTCTGTCTACGTAGAAATTAAAGCAATCGGTTATCCTTTAAGCGGAAACCGAGTCAAATTAATTCTGACATATGTAATCAACGAAGCCTGTTACTAATAGACCGATCAATAGCCAAGAACACCCACCTATATATCAATTTCCGCAAACATAACCGTGTCTAATGTGTTGTATAAAGAGACATAAATAAACAACGAATCCCAGTAAATCAACTAAACAGTCCATCTTGAGGCAGCAGAAAAGAGAAACAAGAAAACCCACACTGCACTTAGGTATAATCCTATGATTGGTGACGACCATGATATTCCAGAAATAATATAATCCGTTTCAAAAACTAAATGCAAAGGTCGCTTCTATATAACAATAAGATTTTAATTCCACAATTTAGATATTTCTAGGTCAGAATTCTCATGTAGATGGAACAAAAAGAAAAGCAAAATAGAATAAAAAAATCTTTTTCTAGTCTTTCATCATTCTAGGATCAGCAACGTGTCTATTGCGTAACGGACGCTTTAATGCAGCTACCGGTTTCAAATCATATCGCGATCCGTTTGTGTGAGGAGACAGGTGATTGGCCAGATGCAGCATGACCGGTATGTATGTAGGTTCCTTGGGCGTAAATTTCTCCAAAGAGTGTCAAGTGGTGTCAACTCAAGGACGCTAATAGCAAACGGCCACGTTATACGGGACTTTGATCGTCGTCCGTTGTTGGGAACTTCTTTGGACACCTTGAGGCAATTTTCAAGTGCACCGATCTCCCGACAATGTACGAGTAACCGGTCGTTAAACATAACCGCAGTATAAATCTTGTGTGCATAACCGACTTTGGAGAATGATTAGTGAGACGAAAGTCATTGCATTTCCGTTATGCAAGATAAACTTATATTGCAGAATGAATAAAGTAAATTTCCTATGGGATACATTTTTTAATTCGGTAACAAACTGTGATCGATTAGGATACCGAATTAATTACTCAATGTACATTGAAAATTGTCAATCATCAGTTCGCAACTTCCTCTCACGATCAAACGTGATAACGTATTCTGTAAAATTGTAATAGAGAATAAAATTGTCTCATAGTTGCTTTAGTCCTTTTTTTTTGTTACTATTATTCAATTTTAATTGGCAGATCGCCCAATCGATAGGGCTAAGCAGCTAACGCCGGACCATGAAAATAATTAATCGACCTGGCATAATGATTAGGGTTTAGACGAGCGCTATACATATTGATGAGTTTGATTGACAGTGACACAGTTACGAGCAGCCTTGTATCTCAGTGCGTGTATCGAGGTGCGAGAAAAGTGCGCAAGGGTTTCACGAACGGATATGGAGGAATCGTAAAAATATTTCGAGTAGCGCGAATAACGAAGATTATAATAAAAAGATAGGAGGCATAGAATTACATTATAAAATAGTTTCCGCGAAACCGGTAAATCTCGCATTCGCGACGCTCTCTTCGTTCCTCGCATTTGACGTTTCGACAAACGGGAGACGCTGATTCCCTACGGTTTCCTTTTTTGCTTTTTCTTTATCTTGTCCCGTCGTTCGCTCCTTGACGTTTAAACCGCGAGACTTTTTCGATGGAAAAATTTTTCAAAATTAAACTCACGCCGTTGGTTACCGCAAGGACTTCAAGATTCGTTCTCACTTGTCCGGTTTCTTCCCGGTTTCTTCAGTACGACCAATGAATGGATTCCAACTAACTAGCTACACTGATCCGCAATGCCTTCAAGGATAACGATGGCCTTTAAGATTGACAATGGGCAAATGATTTCCTGTTAATTTTGACAGGATAAGCAATAGTCGTTGTTACGAATATCAAGAACATTACAGATAGAATCATATAAAGAGACTCTCTAATTCTAATAATTATAAGTAATTTCAATTGGATACACCTAATTTTCTAAATGGCACGTAGCATCCTGTGGGCTTCTGAGTAAACTCAATTATTTTTTTTCACTGCTCGCCAGGTGTTCAAAAAAATGACTGAACCATTAAAGCATTATAATATGCACCAGAGCTAACCGGCTATTTCCTAAAACTGTCGCAGCATACAAATCAATCGGTAGAAACGCCTTCACCTTTCGAGATAGCATCATCAAGGCAACAAATCGTAATCAATTCCTCGGCTCTAAGCTAAATAGCACCCTGAACAAGGTCGTCGGGCAACAAAACGTTGCATAACTAACGCCGGTCACGCTTCGCGAGACTGCTCCTCCGTGTCCGTCTTCTTCGAGAATGACTAGGACACGATTTCATACGGAATTGCAGGCACTACGAGACATCGATGGAATTCGCCAGAATTCGTAAACGAATACCAAAAAACATGGTCGTTGTCATTGTGATTCGACATTCTTTTTTTAGAAAGAAAAAGAAATATGCAACGTCAATTGCAAAATATTCGGATGGTTTAGTCGAAGCTTTGTTTTATACGTAAAATGGCGTACCTGTTGCATTCCTAGAGAAGAAACCCTATACTTATGAATGTAACTTAGGAATGGCACAGGTACAGTGTACCAAGCTAAGAAACTCTAATTTTCTAAATACATAAATCTAACTAGTCGGCACATAAGACGTTTAAAGGGAAACGTGAATCAGTGGAAAGTCCGGGTTTATAACGAATTCCAAATTCGTGACGTTAGTAAGAAAAAAAAATTTATCCGAATGATGTATCTTCGCCAAGAATTTCGCACAGCATCGTCATTGTATCTAATCGATATTTCACTGACGAAATATTGGATGGATTCGAAGAAGCAAAAATTCGATCGACCTTGTTTACAGATAATGATGCAAGAAGAGAGCCGATAGAAAAATCGATTGCTTCAGGATAAAAGAAAAACGAACGGCGTCACGGCCGGATCTCCCCTTGGTTGACTAATTATCGACAATTAATCCTAAATAAAAAAGAGAAATACATGGGCAAGACCACGAATCGCATTTTCATTCCACAGACCGCGCTGCGCTTCCGAAGAGAGAGTAAGCGACCCTGTAAAATGTCATTTAACCCACCAAACACGAGCGAAACGATCCAAGGACTAGTGGAATCGTCCACCAGGAAATACGGTGCCTACGAAAAAAAAGAAACAGAAAAAAGGTTCCATATGTATTTCCATACGTCAAATTGTTAAAAAAAAATTTGAAGTTACATTTCCAGAAAAAATTCTACTCCAGACAGTGGTCATCGCAACAAACCAGTTTGGAATATTATTTTTAAGTATCTTATTTTCAAACTGTTGTTCTAAGACTTTTGAAATACCCTGTACGTAGACGGCGTTCCTAATGTCCTGACAAGATTCGTAGAACACGTGCCGGAGACAGTAGCAATGGCGGAACACTGGGTCAGCTCAAGTTTCTAGGCAATTCGATAGCGAAGCATAGCATAACATAGCAAACTATAGCATTGCAAAGCAGAACATAACACATTAGTGATACAGTGCACGGTACTACATATATGCTAACCAGTCTAGAAATCTATAGGAAACGTATGTTACATGTTCATAGAAAGAATCCAGCCATTCAGCGATTAGGTAAAATCTATGCTACTGTTAAAATGCACTCGTTCCACATGAGCTATGTGATTCTCAATGTAATTCATGAACCCAGCAATTTTTGCATACGTACAGATTTGTGGGAAAAATGAGTCACGCATTGCAGACAATAAAGACAGATTTATCTGAAAATCAGATAGATCAAGGATAATACGAATAAAAAAAGACATAGAGAAAAAATGTGCATAGGATTGACTACTAACGATGGACGATTGATGACAACTTTCATATATAGTAAATTTGATGTGTTCCCGGCGAGTATAATTATCCTGACTTTAACAGACTTGGTGAAGGTAGAATTCCTGCAGCGTTACGTCCGGCCAATAAGATCCTGCCACTTTCCTTGGTGCGAGTCAAAGAGCCAAGAACAGGCTGGGAAAACTGAGCATTAAGATTTTCTATTCTTGGATGTCCCGTGTGGTATTTATAGTCGATGTCTTACCTTTTACATAAGGAGCATAAGAAAGTGAGCATACAAGTAACTATATCGATATATGGATATATGCAGCTTGAGTCGACTAAGAGCCATTAGGGGTCTAAGCACAATAGAAGAAATAGGGAACAAGAATAGAGATCAGGGAACAGTCCGATTTCAACATACGGAAAGTCATATAGTTAACGCACAACGAATGAATTGTGCTCAGCCCCTGTGACTTTCCGTATGTTGAAATCGGACTGTTCCCTATTCTCTATTCCCTGTTCCCTGTTCTCTGTCCCTGTTCCCTATTCCTTCTATGTGTGTGAAGTTAGCACCGCCATCTTGGAATTAAAAAAAACAACGATTGTTCTGAGTTGTGCTAAGTATGTGCTGAGTTATACCGCAAAATATAACTCTCCATCTCAAAATATGAAGGAGATATTTAAACAAACATTTTTTGCAAGTGCACCGCTATTTTATTTTTTTCAAAAAATTAAAAACTTTCTTTTTAAATAACTCCTTTGTTTTTTGAGATGAGCTTATTAGATTTTTCGGCACAACTCAGCAAAATCTTTGTTTTTTTAATTCCAAAATGGCAGTGCTAACTTTTTCAGTTAGAAATAAAATTTCGGCTTGGTTTGCGGGGTTGTGAGTTATACGGTTCATTGAGCTAATCGTAGTTATGATTGTAGATCTAGGTCGTATTTCTAATTATAGTCCTAATTATACTCTTATCAACTACCCTTATTATGACGAAATTTCTCATGCTAAGTTTCTGTAAAATATTTTAACAATGACTGTTGACGTCACGGAGAATTCAGACAAAATTTCTAATGTAGGGTTGGTTTAAAAGCTTAGGCCTAAATTTCATAGATCCAATAATGCTCCTTCTGTCTTCCATAGCTTATTGAAAAATTCGTAATTTATTAATTAAAAGAAGTGTGAATAGTGACTAGGACGTTATTATGTCGTTCAGGATCTTATCAGACGCCTATTTTTATTAAAAACGAATTTAAAATTATGATGTGATGGAAAATCAAGAATGAATTTTCATTGTGTGCATACAGAGGCCATTGAATTGTCCATTCAAAATTTGATCACACGGCAGTTTTGTTTCCGTTTGAACATTTTTGCTTGAAGCATCAACTTTAGTGCTGGCTATTACAAATTCATAAAATTGTTATCTCAGCAAGACGAAAGTTGCCAAGGTTCAAATTGAGAACACATTAATCACGAATAGTAAAATTTTAAATATTCGAAGTTCGATTTAAAAATCAGTAGGTCGATCACCGTGTACTTGGCAAGATCAGTAAAGATCAGGTTAGGCACGTGCCGGGAGCCAGGGTGAATCAGCGAATCATAGTAACGGTTCTACCGTATGGATGACTTAACGATTTTTAGGAAATAGATTTGCCAAAATCAAGGGTTAACGAGTCAAATCGTGCAAGATTAATTGAATCGATAATATAGTAACACTAATTAGATCACTTTCCAAGAGTGAATCACACCGCATAGAAAATAACAGCCAACGTATAGAGGTCAAATTCTTTAAGAAAGCCAATGGCTGACCTTAGATCGAATTGGGTGAAAATCAATCGGTAAGGTCTTTCGCCCCGAGTGCGATGTGGCAAGTGTCCAATGAGCGACGAACAAGAATGATTGGTTTGCATAACTCAAATTTTGCAACATGCATTAAGAACGCGAATTAACTTTAAATAACGTTAAGCCTGAACATAAGCACTAGAGGAATAGTCATAATAGCGGACAGTTTCGTTCTACCCCAAAGCATGGAAACCGGGCATAACGGTGCGGCCAGGCAAAAGCGATCGGCAAACTTCTTACAAAGCGGTACCCATCGCTATACGTAGTATTTCAAAGTACAGTACTGCCAACCAACAGTATAGTCAGGACAGAATTTTAATTTAACATAAGCTACGCCCGCTTCGCTACACAGCAAGGAGTGACTCCACGTAAAATCCGATCACGAAATTGCCGTTAACAAAGGTTTGCCAAAACTGTCATGGTCTCTAAATCAATTCCACATATGACATTCACACGTGAACCACCATCTTAACTATTCGGGAGTTGGTATCGCGTGATGAAACGGAATTCGCTTTCTACAAATTTTTCCTTAAAAAAAAAAATCTGTCAAAGAAACCAATAACGATATATCTTTCAATATTCATCGGTATGATCTTTCTAGTCAAGAATCTAATGATCTAATAAATATCTAAAAAATGGGTATTTTGAATATGAAAAGCTTTGAAAGATACTTGAAAGAGAGTGTGTTCGAGTTTAATGCGATTTACTGAGCGGATCGAAATGCAACATAAATGCCAGACGCTTTCTAAACGAACCAGTGCCGTAACTTCGTTTGGATCGATTGAAACGGGGCTGATTCTCATTACATTAAAACTTCCGCGGGAGAATGATGATGTAAGGACTGCTGATAACGTCTCGCATGAGGGACAGAAGCTAGCAATGTATGTCCATGTGGCCCGATTTCCTTATTAAGTGGCATAATGAACGACAAAAACTTGAATGGCCACAGGCTATTTTGATACTCACCATTTAATTAAGGACACACGGAAAGCTAGGAGTACAAAGACCAATGACGTATTGCTTGAAGCTTATGTGTAGACTTTGATCATCATTAACGTTAGAGAGTTTGCGCGAATTTCATCGTACCCATACGCAAAACCTGTCTTACTTTCCTGTGGCGATAGGAGCTCCTGCTTCCAAAATAGCCAATCAGGACCAGTCGCACTTCGATCCTTCTAAATCTTGAGCCAACGACACTTGAGCGGATACGAAAAAAAAATGATTAACAAAAACTTCGAGGTATTTAGAAAAGCAGTGAAGTCATATTCCGAAATCTTACGGTTTCTAATCTCAATTCTAGAATAGGGAATTGCTTCTAGATAGAAGCTAATTATCGTGTACATGTTCCTTCTACTATTGACGGAATCTTCCTACAAGGACTCGCACTTTTCGAAGCGCATATTAAAGTCTCGCAGGGTTCAGGATCGGTTCCACGAATTGAAAGTCTAAATCATTGCACAAGATTCTCGCGACTCGATATCGCAACATGTTCGCTTTACGTGCTGGGGACGTTTTGTACTGGGAACACAGTGGTAACACTCGACCGGACGAGTGGACGGATGAGTATCTCTCGTGCTTCTTGGAGTCTGGAGTAGCGTGAATAGAATAGAGTATATAGAAGAGGGAAGAAGAGTAGTCTTCACAACAGAATAGATTAAGATGCAAGAAGCAGCCGAGAAAGCTCTTAGAACGAAAGTCAGAATGCAAGGCCGAGCAACCGCAGAGAGTAGCAAAACGATGCCTCCTGCGAAGAGTTTACTATCTGCAGGATATTTGATATACAGTATAACGGTGAAAATATTCAAAGTCTCTAGCAGTAAAAAGGTTACTTGTTTGTTGCTAAGGAGCTGTCCGTAATAATATGACCAGTTCTAAACCCATCGTCAATTTTGTTCCTTCGGTTCTTCAATCTAAGAATATCTCTCAGGTATAATTTTTTCTGCTTTTTTTTCTGTTCAATGTTTATAGTCACTTACTTGCAAAGGATCTTCCAAAAGCAGCCAAAGCTGGAGCCATTCGGCACTTCACTCGCGTACGATATAGTCATTTCCTGCTGAGCCGGGCGCGCAGCGCTCCTTCAACTGTTCTCCTTTGCTTCTTTCAAGCTGTTCTTCTTATTCAGGCTTCCGGAAAGAAGCACTCGCGCACATGCGGCGCGCGGGCCGCTCGAACTTCCTGATCAAGTCTCTCGTCTCAGGGTGTCGAGGTATCGCGACGGGTTTATCATCAGACAGCTAACGGGTGGACAGAACCAGCTGACCTACGGACCGACTGTCTACTGACTGAGCTCCACTGATGGACGGGACCAACACGGAACGGGGCCCAGCTACCACCTCCAACTTGGTCAGGTGCGTCGCTGTCTACCTTTAGGCCCCACGACCTGAAAATGTACAGTGACACTAGAAATAAAGGATTACATCTGACTTTAACGATAAACTTAAACATTTACTCAATAATTCGAAAATTTGTTTTATTGTTATTTGAAATCGTCAACTATAATTTTAATTCTCTATCTAAATACGTTTGGATCCTTACTTGATTCGCACCTGATCAAAGCATAATGCTGCTATCGCTGAAGTTGTTATGGCTTGTGGCTTTGGTGCGCTACCTCGTGGCCGACTTCTATACCGTCCTCTCACCTTGCCGTGGCCTAGCCTCCGGCGAAAATCATTTCGAGTTCTGTATCATCCAATGAACAAGCTTCTCCCTTACAGCGCATCCCATTAATTAACAGGAGTTGAATGGAGTCGAGGATGATTTCGTAACCCCGTCTGGTCCAAGTATGTACCTGTTAAAAATGGATGATATAGAAATGGTGATTTTAAAAATAAGTTTTTATCTTTGAAATATTTTTAAAAATATCTTAATGGATAAACATTTATTTTCAATCAAGGTACTATTCACTGTGAACCTTGCTTCTAGAATGAGAATCGTGGGCGCCTTTACAGAGGTGGAATATATTTGTACCATTTTCGATGGTGGCATCGCATTGTCTTCTCTACCTGGCCTTACTTACACTCAAAAGGTGGGGTAGGTCATTGACGTCATTTGGTAGTTGGTATGTACCCAGCCTAAGACACCTGCAGGTCGAACAACTACTGTATTGCGGATTAAGGTATAAGTATTCTTACCTGAACGACAGGATTGTCTGTTGCTATAGAAAATAAAGAACCTCTCTGATTCGATATACAGTGAAATTTATAAAGCTGCCTGAGGCAAGGAATAGAGATCAGTTTTTTTCTCTTAACAAAAATTCTAAACTCATCGTAAAGTGAGAAAGAAAAACAGAAGATAAGAAGATAAAAAGAAGAAGGACGCTCTTCCTATTCGACCTCACTGATCTAACCATTTGGAAAATTCCATGAAACTGTTATTGCACGTGGTAATGTAAAACGTTGTGCTATTTATTATTCTCGAAAACATCTTCTTACAGACTGAGAATAAACTTCAGAGCCGCGTCGTCAGGTCATCCAGATTCTTATTAAATATTGATGTCTTTCTGTATCCCGTAAACTATCTCGGCGGAATTCTGTAGCAGCTTCTTCTCGTATTCCGTCATACGCATGCGCACAACTTGAGTGACGCCATTCTCGCCGACGGTACACGGCAGCGACAGAAACATTTCATGACAGATATCGTAGTGACCCTACAGCATATGACAATGAACAAATTTCACGCTATGGAACCCATTCATGTTGTTTGGCGCACCTGTATAAGCGTGGAGACTGTTTTGATGCATTGACAATTCCGTAGTACAGCATCAGTGATATCAGCCACCGATAAACCAACAGCGATATTCGTATAGCCTTTTAAACAGCGAACCGTGGGACCTCTGTGAAAAAAAGAAGTTAAAGACAATTTTAATAGGTCTTATAATAAAAATAAATAATATGACTCACGCTCTCACGACTTCCTGTGCGATTTCGTTCCAATTCTCCTCGTCAGTCTCCAAACCGATATTTGGCAAGATATCGCGAAATTGAATACCGGCAATGTTGACACCGGACCAAAGTGGAACTAGGAAATGTCAATCGGATATCTTTAATACGTAACCAAAACTCTCTTCATTTGGAATTTCCCAAAGGTTTCTCATTGAACTTAATAGACACATTATGGTAAATCTTTACCCTGACTGTCTCCGTGCTCTCCAATAATATACCCATTCACTGATTTACACGATACGCCGATTCTTTCACCGATTAAATAACGAAACCTCGCAGTGTCGAGGTGAGTGCCACTGCCGATTATCCTGTTAACGGGCCACCCGCTCACCTTCCACGTTATCCAGGACAAGATATCAACTGTAAGGTAAACGTCAGTCGTAATAACGCAACAAATTTCATTACTGTTCCATTGACAGCGATGGGGCCATTACCAGGATTGGCGACGATAATGAAAACTGCATTGGGACTGTACTCTGCCAATGGTGGTATAATATTTTTAAAGATATCAGCATTTCGTTGCACCAGGTCCAATCGGCTCTCACCCTTCTTCTGGCGAGCTCCAGCGGCCACGATAACAACTTTCGAATTACTCGAGACGCAAAAATCTACGATAAACGTGCGTGCCATTCGTTCTCGTTTACCATTTAACGGTACCTACTGCCGGTAAGTATATTTTACCAGTGCCGTACTCTATTCGCGGAGCGTCCACGAATAAGGAGCCGTGACTGAAGTCCATTCCTTCGCCTTCGAGTTTCTTTGGAAAAGCATCGACAATCGCTACGTGACTTGTTATTTTCTGTAATGGGGAATGGAGAATTCTCATTGCCTTACGACACATATTCGAATAGTTTATGGATTTACCTGGAAGAGTAAAGCGTTAACGATACCAACACCGACCATACCGGAGCCAACAACGGTAACCTTGTTCAGACCATCCCTCACGGGTTCTGCCACTTTGCAGAGTAATTCCTCTCGTAAGCATGGTGGCGGTCTGAAGAAAATTTCATCAGGATTTTTTTTAGGAATATTTTGACATATTAATAACAGGCAGAATTTTCGAATCTGCTTACGCGAAACTGACCGCTCTCTGCAAATCCGAACGTGGCAGAGTTTTACCGATCTTTGTGCTGACACGATTTGATCGATGACCTCCAAATATATCGGTTAAGATGGTTGGGGGATGTGTACATAATTGACGTGCTAGTTGATATATCTTTTTCGATGGTACTTTCATCCATTTTATGCAATGTGGCCATCTTGTCCTCCACAACACCAGGCTGAGAACCATCCTCCAAGATTATTCACAGTTCGATTTTAGTTTGGTATATGTCTTACATTGCACGGGAATTTGGCGGACTGACGCGACGCCATTGTGTCGTCTAACGATTGTTTAAACGGTTCCATGGTGACAAAACGCCAGCCATTGTCTTCTTGGAATAGAGATGTTATTACCTTTATTTCACTCCGTGCAAGAAATGCGAACTGAATTTTCGCGCGTTGTGAAATAATAGTACTTACTTTACGATACTAGTGCGAACATTTTTTTCCGACGAGTGTGAGTTTGCGGCACGAGCCGAAGGCGAGTTTTGCAATCACACGAGCTTAGAAAAGGTTTTTCGCACGAGCATCGTACAAAATTTTATTTCACAACGTGCGAAAATGCAGTTGTGAAATAAAGTACCAGTATGTGGGGATTTATTAACCTTTTGCACTGCAAGAATTATTTTATATGAGTGACTAGCAACTATATATGTATGTGGCCGTACCGGCGCCATCGTAGTGTGAAGGGCTAAGAATTTATGTATGCAAATTGTCATTCAAGATATTTTTTATTCGCTGGACGAATACATACACACGTACTTTTATGAATACTGATACAACAAATGCATTATACGAAAATGCGAACTACGTATTGACATATTCCAGATACTTATATTTTTGTTATAAACTAATTGTAGTAATAAGTAGTTAGTACTACTCTTTATCATTCAAGATCGATTCTCACTAATGGATATATAATTTTGTATAAACCTCATACGCATCTTTATTAGAAAAATCGGAAAAAGCGCCCACAGCATTTCTGACTACTTTACGGGAAATAAATAAGCATCGTTTCCTGAGATGCTGCGTCATCCTTATGTTAACGCGTGTTTTGTAAATTAAGTATAAAATGTGTATAAAAATAAGTAGGTAATCGGAGGTGAAGATAAACTTTTTACGAAAAACCTCAACCACGGAGCAGAGGACAAAGTAGATCGATAAAGTTAAGCTAAAACCGCTAAAGAGACGAAGTACGATCTACCATAATATTTTCTTAAAACTTCAAACTATCCTGAACTGCCTGCATTGTTGTGGCTGATTTTTTAAGAAGTTGGCGTTCCTGATCGGTCAATTTCTGTCGAACTATATTCGTAACGCCATCCTCGCCCAAAGTACAAGGAACCGACAGAAAGACCTCTTCGGTGATGTCGTGAAGTCCCTGAAAAACATCCAAGGAAATGAGAGTTTGTAACTCTGCCGGCAACATATCGACAGCGAATCTGTATTATCGACTTACGGTAACCAACGTAGAGACCGCGTGAACTTGATTGGTATTTCTTAGTATGGTAGAAGCAAGGTTAGAGATACTCAGGCCAATAGCCCAAGAAGTGTAGCCTTTGAGTCTGATAACCTCGTAAGCACTCTCGACAACTTGTTTGTGCAGATCATCCCAACGTTCCTCATCCTTATCAGTACCAACATTTTCATTGAGATCACGCAACCTGACACCAGCGACATTTACTCCAGACCAAACAGGTACTGCGAAGAGCCGACAAAAATACGTAAGAATTACGTTTTCAGTTTATCCATTACCATTAGTATTGCTAACGAGCTGTACTCACCACTGGTATCCCCATGCTCGCCGATAATCCAGCCATGACAAGAGGTCGGTGCAACATTCAATTTCTGAGACAAAAGGAAACGGAAACGCGCCGAATCGAGATTCGTACCACTTCCAATAACACGATTTTTGGGTAAGCCGGACAACTTCCAAGCGACGTAGGTCAGGATATCCACTGGATTGGATACGATCAAAAGGATCGTATTAGGACTGTACTTGACTAGTTGAGGTATGATGCCTTTGAAGATGTCCGTGTTTCGTTGAACCAAATCCAGACGAGTCTCGCCCTCGCGTTGACGTGCACCAGCAGTCACAACGCACATGCTTGAATTTGCTGTAGCCGAGTAATCTGTACTTGCGTTGATGCGAGCATTCTTCAGGAACGAAGTACCGTGTTGCAGATCCATCATTTCGCCCTTGAGTTTGTTCTCCATTACGTCAATGAGAACAACATCATTTGAGACGTGCTGTAGGAGTATCAAGAAAAGGAATTCATTAGGTAAACTAGAAAATTTTATTTCTTCCATTTTCTTCCTGATATTGGAAATACTTACGCTTGTTAATATACTAAAGGCACATGCCATGCCGACTTGACCAACTCCAACAATGGTAATTTTATTCTTACCAGTTGAAACTGGCTCGGTTACTTCCCTCAGCAATTGGTCTTTAAGTGACGTCATCTTTTCTGTAACACGTGTAAAGATGCGAATTCAGTTGCGCCAAAGAGGCTTGCTCGTTCTTGTTTAATTTCATCGATTTTATCCGGGTTATCCCTAACATATCACCTTGTACACTGAAGGTCATGAATGTTAGAGAAGTTTGGGTAGAGGTCATGACCTTTACGAATGCTATAAGTAGAGGTCACTAAGAGATTTTCGAATAAGGATAGTCTCTCCTTAAAGATATACATGACCTGTCTGAGAAATTAGACGAAAAAAAAGAACGCAAGAAAAACTCTTCTACCCTATGTTTAGATTATTCTCGTTCAATGAAAAAAGAGATAGAAATTTCTTATCCATTATTCGAGAATAAAGTATGATACTTGAAATACCAGGTGCACTCAAAAGATGGCCACACTTACATCATAACTGATTCAAATTCAAAGTCTCTCAATCAAACGAAACAATATTATAATCATCAAGCTATAGACCTCACCATAAAATACTGTGTCGTGAATTAGTTGTTAATCAATTTCAACGACTTATAACGTTACGACTTTGTTTTTATCCCAGTAACTATCCTTATCGCGGTTATGCCATTCATAACATTAGCAAATATCAAATCGCTTAACGTAACAGTTACAGTTCATTAATCTTACAACTTCGATATTAGTATCACTATAATAACCTTTGCACTAAACCATATCTCACCCTGTATAACGGATTATTATATTGGCCCCAAGGAATAAAATGATTGAATGGAAGCATACCTGTATTAATACAGCAATGCACTCATTACAATGAAACCGGTATAACCTACTACTATTTCAGCTCCGACAGTATAGAGTATTCAATTAATAATTGCCACCGCGGGAATAATAGCATAGAAAGCCATACGCCGGTACGTAACGCCACAAATATTACTTACCTTTCTTTTTAAAAATGTAATACACCAAGCACCGACAGATATTAGGAAATCTCACTGTGTCTCAGAGTACCGGTAAACTCTCACTGATCCGTTTGACAGTTGGGAGGTGTGTGTTCTTGAAGGTGACCTTGTACCTACTTTTATACGTTCCTAAATTCAAACAGGTGATCAATTCCGCACTAACTAAGAATACGATTGTACGACAGAAGCTCTTCTAAAATTGATTTAGAGATAATTCGATTTTTTCCGATGTGCTGGACGAATATTTTATACAATTGAGCTATTATTTAGTAACACGTAGTGACAAGGCGCGGATGATCAAACGCACGTATGACTAGAGGGTTTTCGGTGAACCTACCGAAGTGTCTGCGCAGGCGCACTTATGACTGCCTGGCTTGCCTGGTGTAAAAGAGACCCACCTATTGATCCGTCCGACTGTAGTCACTTTCCCTTAGAACTAGCTGTACTTCAGCCAATCGTAACGCTCCTATGGACTATGACTGCCACAATGCACCTTACAAGTTTCAATGATTCGTAGTTTAAAATTGGCACACTATAAAGCATGATTATGAATATTTACTCAGAGACCGTGATAATGAGTACGGAACTAATCATTCACGACATATTAATACCTTTAATCATAATCATTTAAGATTTGACCTTGATATTCGTAAGATAAAAAAACTCTTATTGCGTTATCTATTCAGCGTAACCAGTCTGCAATCATTATATTAGATATTATAGCCATGCATATGTAGTTCGATTTTGTTTTATCACACTTATTTTTTTGTATTATGAATATCTTCAAATGGTTACGATTCGTTACTTATCTGTAAAAACATTTTCAACTACTTATTTTTACGAATGATACGTTATCAGACATCGGGACTGCAGCTATGATTCATAATAAGCGATTCACATTAATTTCGTGTAATAGCTGACGCAATGGAGTACGGAGTACTGGAAATGTGGCGTAATGAAACGTAACGTCCTACGTGCTCGACGTCATACATCGAATGGGGACTGGTACATCCTTTCACGATGGTGCCTTGCCTTTTCCTTTTCCTGAAACTATATAATTTTTGTAAGGTAGTATTATGTCACATATCATACGATTATTGGTTCTTATCTTTAGAGGTTTATTCAAATCCATTTTTATCTTCTGTCGCCCTTTGTACCTTTATGCTTTTCTATTCCAGGGGTTTGAGATGAAAGCGTGCAGGAGATCGCATACTCCTGGCCTGAATTCCACGAATGGTTCACTGTATTGCGAATCGTTAATTTAGGTTTGGCAAGCTGGTTTAAAAGACGACTCGTACGAGGCAGTTCATGCTAAAAGGATTTAATGATTCGTAAGAGTCGTTGAATGACGAGGAAATTTAGAAGATTGCAATAGGTGGTCATAATTAATATTGTCTTCATTTTGCAATTCTTTCATCATCCATACCTATCGCTGTGGAAGCGCAGACTTTTCATGCTTTTGATTAAACCGGAGCATCTGAATAAGAATAAATTAATAAAATATTTCAGTCGTAAAGCTCAACATGTTAAAAGTTAGCTTGAATTCATGCTATGCTCAGTTGCCAGAATTGCAGTGATTTAGATCAGTTGGACGGAAGATCTAAAACATGCAATAAATATTTACAGCCAAACTTCAAATCTTTATGAACCATCTGCAGAGCTTGTGCAAAATAATATTTGTACATTTATATATCACAGGCATTTGGAAAAAAATGCTGAGCTAATAGATAAATGTTACTATTCCCATTTTTGAAAATTATTTTTAATAAACTTATGCAAATTATGCGTAAGCATGCTTCAATATATCAAATACTCAATGCTAATTTATAAGAAAGTTTTGACGCAGCGCAACAGGCGTGACAAGAATTTTTCATTTTCTTTTTATAAATCGTCAACGTCATAGTGGGGGGGCGTAAGGAGAGACCCCATAGAAGAAAAGCGTTGACCAAGGCTGCACAAAGCATCCCATACAAGTAAATCTTGTATGAGAGTAAACGCTGTAGGTAAATGGGGTAATCATCTCGTAGTAATCGTCCGCTAAAATATAGGAAAAAAAAGAGGCGCAATACCTTGTCGTGAAGCAATTTCCATAAACAATGTGGCACAACAGGCCACACAACTCGTCCCTTACCGACAGAAACTATACAATATATACAGCATAAACTATAGAAATATGTTGTCCATTATAACCCCAAGGGGCACGCTTCATAATAGAGCAATTTAATAAATTGTCCATCGTGGCAATTAGAACAGTGTTAAGGATTGCCGAGGAGAACCTTGATATGGTAATTGCAATTCAGTAAAGCATATACATTCGTTAGCGAATCTTCCTGACTGTCCACAGCTCTACCAGTATTCGAGTGTCGGTGTGGTTCAATCTGGTTCTTGCGTGATTGTAAATTATGGCGTCCATGATAATCTAATACTTGTGGCTTGGCAAGTAGCCAATTCGATAAAAGTATTTGGACCAAATATTTTCCACCTACGGATTCATTGCTATGCTAAATCCAACACCAATCAAAATGCGGTGAATATATTCCATATAAATTTTGTGGATATCATGTAAAATCATAAGTGTCTTTAGAATGATGTAGAAAAAAATATAAGAATAAATAATGACAGGTATAGGTGTGTTTGTAGGTAAAAAAGGATTTGTGGACACAGACTGCTAGCGGCGGTAACTATAAATGCTATTCGCACGTGAATCAAAGTGATTCTAGGCTATAAATAAATCGTGAGCACTGGGTCTTATGCTAGTAGCAAGGAATAGCAACAGTTGCGACTATAAATCTTGGATCGGGCATAATCGGAACAATCTGGAATCTCGCGTGAAGCAACGTGGATCTTTTCGCGAGGTTAAGGGAGACCAATCGGTTTTATATGTACCTCGAATGGTAATACAGTATCCAGGGTATTTATCGGTAATTCAGAATCCTGTTATAAATCAACTGGCACAGGCAAGCGATCACGGTACCGCCATAGAAATTATCCTAGCCGCTTATACGTAGCGAAATTATGCTCCATTATATTGACTACGACGTTTTTCATTGCGTTTGGTTTAAACTGCAGCTGTAAATCTTCGTGGAAGAACTCTCCTTGCATTGTCGCGATAACAATAATGCTCCACAGCTTAATAATAAAATCCATTAGGCCTGCTAATGATGATACCCGGTAGGTGATAATGAATTACTCATGCAAAATGATGGAAACATATATAACGTTATCAGGTATCGCTAAAAGGAATTCACGGGACTAAACGCGTGTCGTATTACCTTGGTTTTTTAATAATCTAATCTAGATAGCCCCGTGCGCGTCAAAGTTGAATATGATATACGTTGGTACACATAAGCTCACTAAATAACCAATCTCAGTCTACAGGGTGGTCTGGGAATAATGAATACCAAGTCTTTACTCCGTACTCGACTTTGCCCCTGAGGTCTTCGCAGTTTTTCAGTTCATAATATTCGGCATGGACCAAACGAATCGATGCTGGCGTGATTACCAGCCGTAACTCTTACCTGGACAATTAACGTGCACTTCTGATGCAATCGCCTGCTATTAATTACAATCAATACTATCGATGTTGGTTGATATTTAATTCCATACCAAGAAATCTTATTGTCTCTTATGAAAATTATCGCAATTCACTCTTTGGCATGATTTAGAGATGAATCAGTATTCACGATAATAAAAAATCACTGATGAGCTTGCAATGAGTTGTACTTTGTACCTTGTGCGTTCTAACGTATTGCGTTCAATAGTATACGATGCGACCGCTAGATGTCAGGCGCCTTGACTACTGTCGTCAGGCGTATAACTCACCAGGAAAAGGGCTGGGTTGCGTCAAACCGTCATGAAATCTTTTGTCGAAGGTGATGACCCAGCAACGGTAATCGACGAGCTTCGGTACTCAGGACTACGAACTCGAACACTTGATTGCTCTGGAGTGACTGCGTGGATCTTAATGAATTTGAGCGTGACTCGAAGTTATTCGGTTACTGACTCGCTCACAAGTCCAACTTGGGTATCGTAAACCGATCGACAACGGCGCGCCGAAATGTACAAAAGTATTTCTCTACTCCTTTTCTAAGCACTCAATATGGTTTAAGATGGTATTAATAAACAAGTACAATCGTTACGGATATTACGTAAGTATCATTCAAGTACCGTAATTCAATATATGTTAAATTTTAATACGCACGTTTATCTCTCGAATCATATACTATGAATGGTGCGATCGGTTCACGGATATTGGTGGTAGCAAAGAAAGAGATCGAAGAGGCTGGATCGTTGATTAGCGGATATCTTAATTACTGATTGGCTGCGCGGCCTAATTAAATCGTAACTCAATCAGGCTCTGAACCGACCTGCCCTGTAGCTGCGGTTTATGAGTGCGTTTGGACCACAGGAGGCCACGTACACATACATGGTATAGCCAGTGTTACCAATATAAAAGATACTCCTTGCGTTATGTCTCCTTTTTATGTTTCATCTTGAATCTTCCTTTTTTCTCTTCCCCACACTTTTTTTCACTCCTCCCTCTCGCTCCACTCCGTAACGGGCATTATGTCCGGACCTTATAAAAAGTATAATTAGTACCTACCGCTGCGTAGGATAACTGACGGCGTCACTCTTCTTCAATGACGTCACTTAACGAATGACACAGATTTACCAGGTTAACGGAATTTGTGTAAACGTCATTTCTTTAGGCCCGACGCTCCCGGCTAATGATATTAACTCCTCTTCGTTCAAGTATCTTTTACATTTGCTCAACCTTTTTTTTGAATATTCTTATTTCAAACTTTTATAACCGCTCTGCATTTCCATCCCAGGAACGCGCGCAGTTACAGCCACGGGAATTATGTCATTATACACAATCGTGGTCCGGTTTATAAATTATGGACTCCAGACGCGTCATCGAGATAATACAGAAAAATGGCTCCACCTCGGAAGCTTGGGCAACCAATGGGATGAAGTCGTAGACTGGTGTGGGGTCCTGCGCCGGGTACATTCGTTAGCGAGGATAATGAATCACTTGAGAAACGCGCTCCTGTCCTGTAGCAAGGATCGCGTACATATATATACATGAAATCATCAAGAATTTCTACCACTGTATCAGTTCGTGTAACTTTCCAGATCTTTGAGAGCATAAAATAAAATAAGGTGTATGAAATAAATAATCATTATTCAAAACCGCTAAATTTTCCCTATATGTTGCCACATAACCTCCATAAATGACCCGATCTTATTTTATAACCTTCCTACACTGGTCTGCTCGACGCTTATATCTCACTTGTATTCCTATACCCACCGGGTAACATATAACAATTTTTTTTCAATCGGAATATTTTGCAAGACCCATGAAAAATCCTTCAAGTTCGTGTTTGTATCCTTATGGCGTTATAGCGACGTCCATGATACACGCGCCTTGTGGGTGTCCCAAATCCAAGACCCTTTAAGGAATTTGTGTCGGCTTACTCGATATGTCTTACTTACTGGGGATGTAATGTGTTCGCTCTTGTAAGACTGATTAATGCACTTTGGCTCTTACTGCTTTGTGTAATATATACATATATGCCTTACTCTTCTCTCGAAAAAATACATACTATTATGATTTAGCTCGAGGCTATCGAGTATGTACTTTCGAAACAATCGTCTTCGTTAGAGACGCGTATTGCGTCTTGGTGGCTGTCTACGACTTTCTAATGTTTTTCAGATATCAGGGATTTGATAATTATTCTTTGGAATTACATGCGCATGCGTAAGATTGGTTAGACTTGCTGAAAGGGATTGTCGTTTGCACTGATCAGCTGATCCTGACAAATCACTCTCATCAGACAACAGACAACAGACAAGTTGTGCAATGATATATTTTTATTGATGGATGTATAGATTTGGGTGCGTGATACTTTCGAATTTTCATCGTCTGGTACAGTCGCCATTATTAACATAATGTTTGGGTTCTTAGAGTCCTTTTTTTGGATATTGGAATATGGAACTATTCTAATTTGTCTAAAATTGGTTTTTGTGCTTCGTATATAGAGCGACAGGACTTTGTTGTTAATTCTTGCTCTTCCTGCGTGTACAAATGGCGTATGTAAGACTGAACGCCATTTCTTCCTACGACACATGGTAGCGACATAAAAACGTCCTTCTCCAGTCCATGACGACAACCCTGAAATTTCAACCGTATTTACCGTGCTGACTGTGAAAATGATTTATCGATGGCGTCCACTCACTTTTACAAAGGTAGAGACCGTGATGCACACGCAGGTGTTGCGAACAATGGCATCGACTATTTCCCCAGCACAGATACCAATGCCCCAATTGCAATATCCCTTCCTGGAGATGAGATCGTCGTTGCACTCGACTACTTTATTGTGAATTTCTCTCCAGGCCTCAGGATCCGACCTCATGCCGATTTCCTTGTTGATGTCCTTGAGTTTCATACCCATCACTGCTACAGCGGACCACACTGGTACTAAAGACAGAAAAAAAATTGTACTAAATGATAAGGACAGTCTTTTAAAATGATTTATTAAAAATATTCATTATTACCGGATGTTGGTCCATTCTCGCCTATGATCAGTGCCTGTACTGAATTTGCGGAGAGACCGAGTTTCTGTGCGATGAAATACTGAAATCTACAGCTATCCAAAAATGTACCAAGTCCAATTACTCTGTTTGGTGGAAATCCTGATAACTTCATGGCGGCATACGACAGGATATCCACTGTGAATTAAAACTTGTTATTAATTGTATCTTTGTTGATGTTTACGTTGAAACTCACCAGGATTCGTAAGAACGACGAGAATACTGTTCGGTGCGAATTTACAAACATTTGGAATAACGACTTTGAAGATTTCCAAATTGGGTTGGAGAACGGAATTCGGTGACTGACCCTTTTCCTGTCTGATTCCAGCTGTGATTATACACACAGCTGCATCCCTGGCGCTACTGTAATCTAACAGTTTTATGTCACTCAAGCAGAAGTCTAACATGCTTTGATAATTCTTTAGAAAGGAAGGGTTAAATGCTTCGTATATCAGGTCCCAGTGAGTAAACCTTCCTAGTATAATTACTAGCAGCTGATCTTTGAAGAGTATCGCCTTTTTGGTTATCGACAGTAATGGGAGGTACAGGTGTAACCCATACCACAGACCCATCAGAGGTTTACTAATTCCTTCCTTTCCCATTATCTGAGCCCACTCTCACCTTTGGTACCCACGATTTTGGGATTGCCAAGGAAAGCAGCTGCGTGGCTTAAATCTTCAGCCTCTGCCTTAGCGAGTTCCTCATTGGAGTCTATGATGACCAGTTCAGAAGCGAGCCTCTGTAACGATATCGTATAAATTCAATTAAACAGAAAAGAAACCCATGTACCCTTTCTAATGATATAATTTGTCCACGACGTAAATTCCCTAGTCAAACATTAATTTCTCAAACCCCATAGAATACCCATGTATCGAAACTTGTCTGTGCAAATTTTTGATCAACTTTGGAAATACTTGATCCGTTCCAGTAACATTATTCCTGTCGATCACTCATTCTGGAGTAATTACATGTCATGAGTCCCCTTGATGCTCTCCAATTCCGTCCATGTTTTGTCCTCGACCTTTACAATGTTTTGTGGGTTTTCAGCAGGAGCGGCTTGCTCCCCCATTCATTATGGAATCACAACAAGCCAAGTGATTCAGTAGCTCAGCGTATAATGTCGCGTTTTTTCTCGCTATGGTGTTACACGCAACACGGTTTAGACAGTAAAGGATTCATTTTCTCAATTCACCCATCCCTTAATGCTCAAGTTCAGCCAAGTACCGTGGGACAGTATCCAATGGTCGTTATAGACTCGTTAACGTAATCGACGCAGAAGCAGGAACATTCATAAGCACGGACAGCCTTCAGGATAACAGTCACGAAGATTTCTTCAAAGCTTTTATACAAACTGGAAATCTCTCTTTTTGGTGCTCATAGGGCCTTAGGTCCCATGATATTTCTAGACATAATTCAGTACTTCAGGTTTGGTAATGGTTATCGTACTTCTTTACACCCTGGACCCTTTCCAGCGTGTCGTATCGAAGTTGATGAGCCTCCACGAGCTCTGGTGTTTCGATTAGGGACTAACGATCCTTTTCGGCTTCCTTCGTCTTCGGCCTTTTTTCGTTTTTAGTCGTTACCGACGGCACACGTCCGACATCCTCTGATTTATGCTCGTCGAGGATTCATGACTGCCGCACTCCACCTTGACGAACCTTCTCCTGAACTCCCTCTCTAAGCTTGCTGAGGAATATGGAGGGTCGTCCAGGGCTGTGAGTTTTCTACGTCTAAAGGAAGTATTTCTTTGGCAGGGACTTTTACAGGAATTAGAATTATACACTGTTCTTGATTGGCATTTGCACTTTAGGGACTTGTTCATAGATGGGACTACTTTATAGGGTTCTGCGAAACTCGGAAATCCTGAAGTATAATGCGATACGTTTAACGATCTACAGTAGATTTTTGGAGGACACGTGGGAGTACATAAATTTTCTATAGACCTCATAGGAACTTTTGAACATTTGTACAGGGACAAACGACCCTTTAAAGATGGACACAGATCTCTTCTTGAAAAGTAACGTTGAAGATGTGGTCCTGAACAAGGCATTGGCAATCTTGATGTACTTGGAGTTGGACAATTTTTTAGATTGAAATTCAAACAGGACTTTTTGCTTGATGATGCTGAGCAGCTGGGACGGATACAAGAATTACTGAAAATTGTCGTCGGTGTACTTCCGCATGATGAATGACAGGTGAAAGTTTTTTCATATTTTTTAATGATAGCGTTGATCCTTTCTGTCAGACTAGAATGCCCCAGGTATGATATCCCTGAAGTCATTTCCTTATTATATTCCCTTCAATGATCCTCCGCCATATTTAAAGATGAATATTTAAAAGGTGCCGGTTGTGTAACCAGAGAATTTCTTGTGTCTCTTAACCTAAACAGGATGTAATGACAGGTACGTCATAATTCCAGCTGCGTATAGGCTATCATTGCCAGTATGGCAGGCTCTTGTTTTTCAACAACAGTTGGACATCGATCGAGCACCGTTCTCATCATCATTGCATTATTAGTATCGCGTTACACTAACGAAACGGTTCGCTATGGTAATTACGGGCTACTTCCGTCGCTCGCTGGGTTGTTTGCTTTTGTGAACAATTTGCGGAAACCGAGCCTGGAATTATCCGCCCACGTTTATTAGTCGGCTGCACTACTCAAATGGATACTACAAAAGACCATCAGCCTTCGGCAACGTTTACATTAAATTATCCAACCTTCTCGTGTAATTGGAAGGCAAGGAAAATATATCATGTATCATTCAAGAAAACTTTTAAAGAAAAAAATTCTACATTACTCATACACACTCTAAACGATGTAATTTTTGAGAACCACAAATTTTCATGAGAAATAATTCTTTTTCCAGTTGATACCCCGTCTACGTGGCCCCGGGTATAGATTTCAGTTTCTCATAGGTGACTAACATAAATCAGTCCTGGCGACCCTGCGGGGGCGCTTGGTCGACGTGTAAATGCTCGCGTTACGATCCGATAGCAACTCAAGGGAAGCTTGTTTCTCTGGCTTGTCTCTTCTTCTTCTTCCTCTTCTACTATTACTACTTATTCTTTCTCTTCTTCGTTCTCATTCCACTCTTTCGTTCATTTCCTTCTCAATGCTTCCTCCACGTGCACCATCCACAAATCTCAAACCACGCTTTCACGTAATCCAATTTTTTCCTCCAGCATTTCGTGGTATCATTTGCATAATAGCCCTTTTTGACAGGCCGCCTAACGAGATTACATTCAGCAGTGTATCTTTTCACTAACAGTCCCATCCTATCCATAGACTTTTGTCGACCAGCTATGAGAATATCGTTTGAAGCTGTCTTACGTCATACCTGCGTTATGTTACCTTTGAAAACAAACTTCTAGTTTGACTCGATGCATCCTAGCTGTATCAATTGTGAGGAAGAGATTAAACCTACTGAAAAGGACTATTCAATGGTGGATTATTCGAATGCTTGAAAATGCGATTAAGATGTGAGGTTAGGTTAAGACATATCGCAAACCTTGAAAAGGATCGCAATAGCGACAGCCACACCAGTGTAACCGCTACCCACAACCACAACCTTCACCCGATGACCATCAGGAAGGTAGTCGGCCTGTTTTGTAAGCAAAAATGTTGCTGTGTTTCCGCTCGTTTCATTCGATCTCTTCCTGGTTTCACTCATTTTTCCTCAACCCGGATTTTTTAATTCGTGTTTTACCGTCTTTCATGGCCAAAAATCTCGAATTTTTCGTAGGAGATCTCACTAACAATTCTAACCACGATTTTCGTAATGCATTTCGAAGGAATTTGCGTAAAATATCAAACGAAATTTTTCACGATCAACAACATCCACAATACCTTACGTCTAGTCCGAAGTTAGCGCCTATAATGGCTTGCGGCTAATATCACAATTAAAAATGTAGAAGTTTTGTTACAATTAATTTTTCTTTTGGAATTATATTTTGAATATCTAATGATATAGTTTATATTAGAACATTTTGTACTATATGATTTTTTTATTGGTTAAGTCTCCACGTCATCCCTAGGCTCTTTCAGTATTCCACATTCTCGGAGAGTATTGCGAATATTGTCTGCGCAATTTTGCAATGCCGTTTTTTCTGCCTCAGTTAATTTTTGTCGCACAGTGTGATGCACGCCTTCTCTTCCCAGGACGCACGGTACGGACATGTACACATCCTTATCCGTGCCGTGTGAACAACTCTGAAATCAAAATGTTCGCGTAAGAGAAATCCTATTCGGTATCTCATTAAAAATACTGACGTGGATGTAGGTAGACGCGGGTAGAATGACTTTCGTATTTCGCAATATAGCATCGACTATTTCAGCCGTGCAAAAACCAAGTCCCCAGCAGTTTGGCGCTTTTGAACCTTTTTGTTGATCCAATCTGACCTCACTGTTAACAGTAAAGTCTATAGAATTTACTAAAATCTCGAAATCTCAAACTGACACCTTTCGTTTACGGCTGCACTAATTTCGTTCCATTTTTCTGGATCGTCTTTCTCTCCCATTCTTGGATTTATGTCACGCAACTTCATTCCAGCTACATGAACACTTGACCAGAGCGGAACTACAAGTACAAAATTTGTACGTATACAATATTTAAATATTCAATATAACATAGCAGTCTCAAACCAAAATTAAGATTACTTTGAATTACGACATTTTACGGTTCAAGAAAAAATATCATACTAAAGGACCAATCCGTAAACCAGGCTCGTAAATAGCAAAAAATGTATTCTGCAACACCTCGTCTCACCTTTCTTGCATCCCAAATTGCCAATATATAACTAAGAGTTCATAAAAGTAAAACGTATGATCACCTGGAGCGTCCTGACGAACTCAAGCAGAGGGCTAATACATGTATACATAACTCTAGGATAACAGCTAAGAGCTCAACAATTTTGTTCACTAAGTACAAAATATTTTACTAAGGAACTAAAAACAGTACCTGATGAATCTCCCTGAGCTCCGATGCTCATACAGCTCACAGACGTGTTAGCTAGTCCAAGCTTTTGACTTAAAAAATACTGGAAACGGACACTGTCCACCAGAGTACCAGTTCCCAGTACACGATTTGACGGAAATTTTGACAATTTCCAAGCAATGTATGACATCACGTCAATGGGATGAGTGGCTACAAGTATTACAGCTCTGCAGGCAAATTTTGCAATGGTGGGTACCAGTTTCTTGAAGACCTCAAGATTATACTTGACATCAGGTTTCCCATCGCTTTTCGTATCAGCTATAGCGATAATCACTACAGCCGATTCCTTGACCATGGACATATCTAAAATCGTGAGTGGAAAGATCAGTGGAGCGTACGGGACTTAACAAAATTTCCCACTGATCCAGTTTCCCAGAACAGGAGAACCGTACCAGAATGGTTTCATCCCTAAGTGAAAAGGGGAGGCGACAGGTAAAAATATTTTCTGTCTTTTTCTCTCATCTTCTTTTATCCTATCCATCCCTCCCTCTTGCTTTGATTTATTTTTTTTATACCACTCTCTCTGGACCCATACTCCTTTGATATTTTTTTTTATCGAAGAAATAATCTTCCCCCAACGTGATGCAGAGGTAAAAAGCAACAAGTGAAAAATCTCGAAGATCTCGAAACGTTTTATAAACTCGCGACTGTTTTCATAGGGCGCAACCCTAAAACGCATAGTAGATGATCTGCGGGCCGATAAATAAATACGTGAAATTTACGAGCGTGCGAGGGAAAACAACAGAAACGTTCAGTGGTCCGTGGAGGCATGCGGTGCCAGATGCGGAACCAAGATTAAAAGATCGGTAAGTTTCGTCGGTCTGCGTATACTATGTACGTTATATGTATAGTATGGTATATATAGTCGCTCCTGACCCACTGCACGTTGATAGGGGTCTTTTGACGAGGAGGCGATGTGACGGCTGATCTTTTAAACATGCTGATCGGGCCCAGAGATGTTCCGGAGAAACGGGTGAAAAAGGCAGGGTCATCAGTCAGGACGTATCAATTTAAGATTTCTGGAATTCGTGACTCGAATGGGATGAACCACGAAAGTGTCTTGAAAAGCGGATTGTCTTTCCGTATTCATGAATTAAAAAAAAAGAATCACGAGTTACCTGAAGCACCGGTCACCAAAGGATTCCCCAGAAAGATTCCAGCCTGTTGTATGTCCTCGGCTTCGGCCATGGCTTTGTCTAGGTCTCTGTCGATTAGGCAGACTTCACTGGCCATTCTCTATTAGATCGATAACATTAGTCACAGCGTCAAGAAATAATTACATTGATTGCTCTCGAGATAATACGTATAAATCATACCCTCATGAGTATAGCAATTGCACAAGCCATTCCGACATTTCCAGTACCCACGATGGATACTTTAACTCGATGTGGATACGTATCGCACGGACCCAACTGCGTTGTTATCAAAGCATTCTTCGTGGTGGTGGTCGTAATAGGAATCTTATCTCCCTGTAAAAAATAAATTGAGATATATTCGTCTTACTTAATGTTAATGAAATTTTCTACTTGACCGTACTTACGTCGACACACTCACTTTCCTCCTTGGGTTTGATATCATCCTTAACCTTCTTAGTAATATCGTCCATGATCTCATCACCCATATTTCCAGCCGTAATCGATCAATCAATCAAGACCTTTAATCATTAAGAAAAATCATTTTAAACGTTGAGAAAAAAAATAAATCCATGAGATCGTAAGATGCTCGCAGGAAACGGACGCATTTTCAGCACGAGGAAGCGTGAAATCTTAAGGTTCTTGATTCCACTGATGTGTAACGGAGCAGGTTGGACTAGAAATTATGAGAAATCTCAAAAGGAGACAGGTCGAAAATGATGTAAGAAATAGCTGGAGGGTCACGTGAAAAAAGTTACAAGAATTAGAAAGGTTGAAAGAAACAAAAAAAATCTAGATAGAAATAGTCAGAACGAAGAAAACGGTAATTTTCCTGTCCACTCCTTTCTAACGAATCCGTCATCCGCGCCATCTGTCGGCTTAAACCCCTCACGAACCAAGCCATCTCGAACTCGTTAACTCACCGGAACTAGTACGCGTTTTGTTTCGAGGCAGGCATAACGAGCCGTGCCATTAAAGTGGCCCAATTTCTACCGATAAACGGCCACAGGGCCGTTAAGGGGTTTTAGGACCCGAAAGGAAACTCTGGAAGGGTTAACGTCTTGATTATCCAGAGCCCCGTGGCGTCTTTGAGGTTTCTTGACAGGTTTCAAGCGCGTGAAGCCAACGTGGCGGTTATCACCTGCTCTTATTAAGGCCTCTTCATGGTTTGTCTATCTTATTACACGCACTATATTAGGAACGGCAGATGCATGCAAAACTCCATAACACACGCCAATTCTTTTATGCATTTCTTATTCGCTTTCTATATATTCAATATTGCACCACGCGATATATAACAATATATTTGAGACGGGGTAGTTATCAGGACTTTTTGACATGAATATTGGTAGTTATGAGGACACTTGTAGTTTGTCA
>JARQST010000517.1:328239-479472 GCA_030142225.1 Pachycephus smyrnensis | reverse complement strand
ACAGGGCCTTAGTATGGAATTCCCACTATGGATGCCACGCCTAAGTCTAACAAGGCCCTTTATTTTATCGCAGCTGCGCGACTAAATTTCTGCACGGGATGGAGGTGGATCTGTCATGGTGTGGGGGTGCATGAGTGCTGCCAGTGTTGGGGAATTGTGTTTTATTGAAGAGACAATGAATCATAAAGCTTATATAAATATTCTGAAGAATCATCTCATTGTAAGTGCTAAAAAAAATGGGAATTAGAAATAATTTTATATTCATGTATGACAACGACCCAAAACATTCTTCCCTTAACACCAGATTATGGCTCCTTTATAATACACCAAAGTACCTTCCCACTCCGCCACAGTCACCTGACATCAATCCTATTGAACATTAACGGGGCTATCTTGATGATAAAATACGTAAATATAATATTTCTAATAAAGAAAACTTAAAAACAGCTATTAAGAACGAATGGGATAAAATTCCCCCTTCAGTAACAACGAATTTAGTCAATTCATTGCCTAGGAGACCTCAGGTTATTATAGAAAGTAAAGGATATCCCACGAAATATTAATCCTTTTAATACTTATTCTTTTGCATGATCATTATGGTATTGTACGAATACTTTCTGCGCTTGTTTTCCTGAGTTCGTTTTTCTTTTTATAATTTATGACAAACTAATTAATCTTTGTGAATATTCTTGCAGGTGAATAAATAAATAAATGTTTGAAGAATAATAGAGTGTAGCTTTTTTTTCGTTAAACCTGTATTATTGATATGAAAAGCTCTTCATTTTCGAAAAACGCTCGGTGTACCAATACTTTTTACACTCACTGTATGTAGAAACCAGTGTTGTGCGTGGTCAAAAATAAGGAAGGAATTATTAAAGAAAGAATAAGCATGGAATGACCGTGTCGGAGTTTAGAAGGATTGTTTATACGGAAATGTTTAGACGAAGGGGTATAGGGGAGTATCGATGACAAGTTCGGAGAATGAATGAGAGATGCGTGATTGAGAGCATGATCGCTAGGGCGAGTGTAGGTGCGAAGGAGAGAGTGATAGAAAAGAAAGAGAAAAGAAGTGTGAATGAGGAGCGTTTGAGAGCTAGTGAGGGAAGTAGTGTAGAACGAGAGCGGAAGAGGACAGTCCGCAGGCTATGGGAAACGGTGTAATTTAAAGAATATTCCAATAAAGCTAACCATTACACTGCAATTTTCTAAATTTGGAATGATCCTACATGTATATACATATAAGTTACACAGAATCGATCGAAGTTGTTTGCTGGATGATTGTCAATGTTTACACCTAATCCGTAGAGTATGTCATAATCATAGTTCAGAAAGAACATGGTGCAAGAGAATATTATGAAATTTCCAACATTCAAAAAGTTGATGCTTCGCAAATAGAATAACAATTGGAAGCCCTTGATAGAACAAGCCAATGCAATAATGTTAATGAAAAGAAATCTTTATATTAAAATTCAGCATAGCGTAAGTAAAAGCCCCTATTATTGACTATGCCCCAATTATCGACCAAATTCTTAATATCGTCTTATTGATTCCTTGGAGATTATTCAAGTGGATATTTTGATTATCTGTTATTACGTTGTCATATATTTCTGTTCATTGATAATTCACCAGACTCATCTTTTCGTATTTATAACTCAATATATTTGACATTTATCTTATTGCTCTGTGAGAATTTTCAAAGCTTTATAGAAAATCTTTCTCCGAGCAATAATATGTGTATTAGAAATTTGCACACATTTAGATTTTGCCAATAGCTTACTAAATTCGGTGCAGAATGATTTGTATGTACCATTGTCAGGTACAACTGAACAAGAGGACGAATTTTAAGCAGTCCCACACAGCAAGCATCCCGGGAGACAGGAATAGAACCTATAATCGTCGAATCGTCGGCAATAGTCAGCTGAATTTTCACAGTGTGTATACCGATACCCTTTGCATTTTCTAGGAAACCTTTGAGAAATTTAAGTTACCTTTGCGGGAGAAAGATAGAGGTATCCATCTCTCATATAATTAAATAAAATAAAATAGGTTAATCGACCAACATGAAAGATCCAGAATTACGGTAAGAAACCAAGATACTTAAAAGTTCGCCAGTTTATATTATTTATTTATATTGCTTTTCTTTAAATCATCCCCTTGTCATAACCTAACCTTACCGTGCTCAGCCGAGATAAGTGAAGGCGTCGAGAATTGAAAGGGAAATGAGAGTAGAGGAATTACCAAAGCACCGGAATATATAAATAAGTTATTACTCTTATTTCTGGAAGAAAGGACCAGCTTTTTTCACATTTGAACGGTAAATATATTTATCGTTTATTTTATCGAGCAACCCAATTTACACGATAGCGTAAAGCTCTCCTACGACACGGCATGCGGCCTGCACTAAGCAGAAGTTGGCAACAGACAGGACTTAGGATTTATAGCGTAGGACGTGATACTTTCATTGGACCGAGAATAATAGTCCTCGCAAAAAGTTCAAGAAAAGAATTCAAATTTTGAATTGTGGTGAAAAAATGGAGGGGGTTCGATATTTCGCGAGTGAGAGCCGTGAGGGCCAAAGGCTTATGCATTCTATATACTATATCGGTATATTCAGCGGCCTCAGCTTTTTCAGCCAGCCTCGAGCACCCTTTTGTTTCGGGCTACTCTTCAGCTTTGGTTATTATACAAGCAATAAGGGCGTTCCGTCGCACTGAAGATGAATTGCTTCCAAGGCCTACTGACTTTACGACAGTGAATTACACTGCCTCGCAAAGCATACCGATCTTTTTTTTACAAACTCGTTGACGCCTCTCTCAACTGGAATTAAACTGTTTTTCTGTTTAGGCTCTGAAAAATTCAATAGGCTCATTGTTCTTACTTCTCTTTCTTCTCTTTCTTTTTCTCTTATTGATCCTCTCCTCTTTCATACGTTGTGAAACAAAAGAACGTTACGTCATACAAGTGCATATGTGCTTAGAACGAAATAACACGTATACATATAATTCTACTCCGGAAATATTTCAGAACGTAGATTAGTTTTTAGAGAAAAATGTAACGCAATACAGATTTTGCTTGCTGAAGCATAACCATGTGTCACCATATAGTCATATCATTTTATTTTGAAACCGGAAGGGTTGGAAATTTGCAAAATATGATTATCTCATCTACATTTCAAATTTGATTTCTTTTTTAAGGTGGTTCGCCTCGTATCATAATCATAGTATTCCTATGTCAGTGAATACCCTGTATCTTGTTCGTTACAAAAATATTTCCTACGTAATGTATTATCTTTGAGACAAGCGGGAGGAGAAAGATTCATCATTTTTTAAATTTTCATATCACATTGTTTAAATAATGCAGAAAAAAATATTAAAAAATTCCAAGATCAAGAGACGCGTTCGAGTCTCACGCCAAGTACAGACAACTGGCTGTACAGGGTACGGCCCGCCGAGTCTCTTTACCCGAGTCAACTCTTGTATAAATTATTGAATGACAATTAAGTTATAATCAAATGTGAGCAGCAGTAATAACACAAAAGAGTAGTGAAGACGTTACAAGAAATTTTGCAAATACAATTAAAATGATGTGCTAGTGCCAAATCATATAATAAGCAGATATATAGTGACCTATGTACTTGGCATTATAATATGATTTCAATATTTATTGTATGTTGAACAATAATGTAAGAATTCATATCAATCCTGTACTTGGCAAAGTTTTTTACACGAAAGTGTTTTTGGGGGCGATTTTTTATTTTAAAATCATCGTAGTAATGTTCGATGTAAAAGAAGTGTCTTCTAGAAATTTCATCCACTTTTACCACCACGAAGCTGAGATATCTCGAAAAAAATATAGCTATTTTATCATGCGAAGTATATCTATATAGTGCAGTTTTGGCTATTTTCATTCCATATATCTCGCAAACTAGATAGTAAATTATTTTGAAATTTTGCACGCACGACTATTAAGTACATGCCACGAACATATACAAAATTCAGATCAGCATCCGTAAATTTTAGTACAGAACAGAGCTGCGCATACACGTTTTGGAAATAGTAAATGCATAAATGCATAACTTCCATGTTGTTGTGTCTAAGAATTATCTTTGACTTTTAATGTTCTATCTTTTTATTCATAAAAGATATACTCAAATATATATTTGCACGCGCAGTGTAGGACGGTGTAATTATTTTATGACATTTACGTAATTTGAATTTTGGATTATTTCATAATGATAGACTGGGGCAGCTTGTGACATTTGGAACACTAATCTCTATTTACCCGAGATCATGGTGGTAGGTAACGTGTATTTACCCCCGAAGTTCGTACATAGTCAAACGCCATAATGGAAATTGCCATTCTCGTAAATGTAAGCTCGCCACTTAACGGGGCGTAGAAATTCATAGATAAATTTGAATTAATACGAGGATCCAAGGCACTCTACGAATACTGGTACAATTGGCCATGGGCTTATCAGACAGGATGAAATTTCAATTTTGTCAGTTTACTGCTCACCTAGCGAATAGAATCAAATGGCAGAGTATGCGGATGCGTTAACGTTTAAATAGAATGATAACAGATAGCAGCACAGTGCCACGGGGAAAATAAACCGAATTCCAAGCGCATTGCACTGATTCTTTTAACCTGAAAGTATGTATTTTTTTCGTAGCGACTCGAATATTTGATAAATTAGGCCAACTGGCAAACCAAACGATATGACAAACAAGAAGGATACGTACGATCTTTCCATGTTAAATAAATACTGGGTACACTGACAATAAGAAAAGGAAAATTTAAGCCCAGTGTAAATCCAACATACCGCAAACCGCTTATCAGTGTCCAGTATAACCTTATTTACAGAGCAGTGAAAATTCTGGTTCCAACCAGCATTCATGCTCGGAAAAAGAGGAAACAATAGAAAAGCAAAGAATAAAAGAGTCTAGTAGAGAGTTGTTGAATAGCAATAGTGCTAAATTAAATACTGATACCGAAATCCAGACCCTTCATTCATTATCAATTATTCAGACAACATATACTGTCCAAAAGTCGTCTTTAAACATTTAATGCGACAGAAATGGTCTTTCAGGCATCTTAACCCTTGTAGTGCCGAACAACGATATATCGTTGTTAGCAACACTTGCGAAATGTGCCAACGACAATATATCGTTGCGTATGCGATGGCGTCTTGCGTCTTGCGTACTCTGTCTCAAAATAAATTTATAAAACGTTATAAATGGTTGAATTCCTCTTCAGAAGCCCTATGTCAGATGTTCCACGAATTGAAAAAATTGTTTATGGGTTTAACTTTTTGTTATATTGCGCGATGATTGTTACCTTACTAAATTACATCAAATTAGTTCGGTATTCTTCGCTTAGGTATAATTCTTTCGGTCGGCACTAAAACGGTTAAAGAGGACTTTAAGATTTATGTACTGTCTGGGAAATTGATCTACGAAATTTCAATCGCTGAAATGTTGACGTATCGCAGTGAATTTCCTTTACATCGTGAAACACGCAAGATTAATCACATGTTCAATTCATAGGTGTGAAATTATAAATGTTAAATTAAAGTGAAGGTAGGATATCGACAAAGCAATATCAAAGAAAATTATGGCCGATGATAAAATCATAATTATGACGTTTTAAACCTGAGTATCACTATGTTAGTAGTCTATGTTGAAAAATTTATCGCATGTCGATCCCATTAGCATTAAAAATCCCCCAGGGTTTTCCAACACGCCTGAACTGTCCGTCTAGACAATGCTGTTCGCTGTCTATGCATGCGCCCTGGCGCATATAACACGTGACGGGGGTAATTGCACTCGCCACCGGGAATATATAACGAGCTATGGTAATTTTTCAGAAGATATATTTTCCACCCCGAGAAGATTTCACATCTAGATTATCCATCTAGATATAGATATACATATATCTATAGTGCGCGTTAGTTCCACTCGTTAACTCTTTCGCAACCAATCTCACAATCATGACAGCTTATAATAATGACTTGAGGGTCAAACCTTTTTTAAGTGAGAAATCCGTCACCTTTATTGACTACTAACTACGTGATAACTCCTTGAATCTACCGTCATTTAATCGTCCCTTCTTTAAGTCATTGTTATCATCCTTCCATTAATATATGATCGTCGTATTATCGTTTTATATAAAAAATCACTATGGTCGACCTGTCAGGGTTTTTAATAAATTAGAAATTCAAGGGAGAACAACAGGACGAACAATGCTGGCTGTGGTAACACGTGCGTCCCTGACATAGTCATTTCGAGTAGTCCAAGTACAGCCGAGCTTTTCTCTGTGAAATCTAATTAGTTGCTAAGTGACATCCGACGAAACCTCAGGAACGCTTCATTAGGACGGCAAATTCGGGTTGAATTAATCTTCTTGGCTTATATACAACGAGCCGTGTAGAGAAGGAAGAGGAAGTGGTCCACTCGTCTAAGGTGGTCATTACAGACGATATATACGGTGTATTTTTTTCCTTTTCTTTTTTTCACAGCTTTGTACACTGTATACGAATGGTGAACACTGTGAAAATTACACTGTGAAAATTCGCGATACCGAAGCCTTCCCATTTGCGCATAAATTTTACAGAAGCGCAAAAGAATGTATCCACGATGGAAAAAGCACGATAATATTATGGGCTGATCGCGTCTTGAAGATGCTGGATAATGGTATCGGCTACGAACGATGTAGAATAAAAAAAAGCACGAAGAAGATGGCGCTCTCTGTCGTGTATAACGAGCTTGAAATTTCTTGGGAATATTATTCTGGGATCCCCGTATATCACGTAGGGCGTTATCGCTTTCATCGACTACGTCATCAATTATTCGGTCGGCTATCAAAATCTATGCAGACTTTACAGCCATGTATCATGTCTGGAAAGAAAGAGGCTTCAAATTGTATTTTATCACGAATGCTGTTGGATTCCCAATGATCACAACGAATTATGGGTTTAAGTCTTTATTTAACATCTAATAACCAGTTTTGGGAATGACTGCAACTACTACTCTATCGGTGACCTGACTGAATATATCAAAGGTTATTCGTGGGTTCACTATTGACGATTGTCTGCTTTCTGCCCGTGAAGTGCGCTGCGGGTCCTTTTTAAGGGTTTTGGAAGATATGGAGGGAGAAGAGCATCTGGGTTTGAAAGTTTGTAATATTTATGTAAATGTTATGAGGGGTAAGGCCCATCCGGGGTATTTAGTGTTTGCTGAGTGTTTTTAAGGTTTGATAGGAAGGATTAGTGGGTAATGCCGGGATATTGTAAGTATACTGGAATATTGGGTCCTAAGTTATATGAGGGAGCAATAAAGGAAACTGAACTAAGTACTAAGAATAAGGTTTGGTTATGTACATGTAAAAAGGAAATATAAAAGGAATGATTTGGAAGGTTATACAACAATGTGTACATATGGATATTCGCGTTTAGGACTTCTTGTGCCTCTTCTTGTCCAATTGAGTTTATCTTCCTTTGACGCAAACTACGAAGGACTGACTTAATTGCAGCTTACGATATTTCGCAATTAACATTCTAGTTGATTTATTAAACACGGAAGGCGCTGCAGAGCCTAATTCGAGTAGTAAGATCGAGACGCACCCCTCTAAGAATGAAGAAGATAAGAAAAGTTCTCGAATTATTTTACATCCTATCATGCCGCGCGAACGTTCACTTTACTCTGGTAACGGCAGAGTTTACGTTAGCTACTTTGTAAAAGTAGCGAAAAAAAATACCAAAACCGTTGACGATTTCCCGACGAGCCCGTTAATGGGATCCTTAAATTGGCACACCTGTGTCCTCTCCTGCCGTTTATGATACTAGCTATGTCGGTACTATCGTTCATTTGTCGTAATCGTCGTAATTCCAGGATTGTAGAAGCCATTGCTAACACAGCAACGTAACGTGTAACACGTACCCAATTCTGACTGCGTTAATATATCGATACACCCCCACTTGCACCTGCGTATGCCTGGTAGTATATTGCTGAGTGCACTAGGTCATAGTTAATGCAATATACGTCACGAAGTGCCATGATATAAGCACGTGTGTATAAGCACATGTGATAATAATGCTGATAATGCGGATATACGGGAATCACAGTTTCAAATGACGCGCCAAGGATTTCGTGTGAAATTCAAATATTTCGCGAAGCATCGAAAATTAATATACATAGATGATTAAAGTGGCTTACTGAAATAATATATGCGCAGAATGAGATATCGATTGCGAGGCGATTGGGTATGAAATTTATGATATTAAAGCAAAGCTACGCTGTACAGGCTGACAGAAAATCAGAACGATATTCTTTAGTGTAACTCGAATTTTTGCTTTCGTTCATTTTGCAATACCTACAATGCGTTCTGCAGCAATCACGTGAAGATACGGTTAAAAGATGGTAGATATTGCTGCCCCGTATGTATTCATCCGTCGTCCGACTGGAAGCATTAAAGTGGGATACAGGGCTACGGATTTTATTATGTGAAATTGAAGCCACCATTCCCGCTTTAATTCCCATTTACGTCGTTCGTGCTCGTCATTTATTTACTTCCTACACGGCAAAGATAAATAATCCTGTGTCGACTGGAAATAAATGAGATACTTATTAGTTTTCAGTCAATACGTCTCCGCATTGACTGTACACTTTTGAAAACTTTTTTTACCTTTGTTATATATCTGTGTAGAGTTATTCAGAAATAATGTACTGACCGAAGTTAGCTTTTCATTTAATTTTGACAAATAGAGCTAAATTCACTCGGTACATTAACTCTGAATAAACCTGTATGTTTTACGCGTAACCCGTGAGACATATATACATATAATATATAATGCATAGTCGATAAATACATACCGGGATTATTTAGCCCAAAGGCACCACCTGAAGTTAGCGCGTCCATTTTATTTCTATGGTAAAAATGGATTCAGGTGGTACGTTTCGGCTGAATAACTAGGTATACATATAAAGTGACTTGTTCTATGGGAATAGTCGACCATGATATTACACTGTCGTAATTCTTTGTGAATAGTATGTAATGCTACTTAGGGTCGGTTTCACTAAAATTAACCGAGGGTTACTTGGCGAGATTAACCAATCGGATGCCAGTATTTTCGAAATATTTTCAGAAATTTTCGGAAGACGGACATCTGATTGGCTAATCTCGTCAGTTAACCTTTGGTTAACTTTGGTGAGACCTGGCCTTAATGCCTCGATAATATCTCCGTATGTTTATACAGGAGTTTAATCCTATAGCCATGTTCAACAGAAGATTGCTTAGCATTATGATATGAGCATATATCATTGTTATTTGCTTACAATGTCTATTTCATTTCAGCTTCAAATATTTTAACGTTGCTAAACAAGCTGAACACTGTTATACATACAAATCCTTAAATGCTACAATACTTTTATTTTATCATAATTTTGATTGTCCCACGTATAGCTTCGTGCTATAGTTTTGAATATAAAGCTAAATGCTTATGGCTGTTTGTAGGAATGAATCTCGCATATGCCTGGACTTTTTACATAATCACTACGAGAAGTAGAGTAAAATGATACAAGCTTTTGAGTAGCCATATTCGTCCAATATTGGAAGCTAGTTGATGCTTCAAACTGCAAGACTCATATCAATATAGGAACGAATCCTGGATATTTCGTACATACGTGTAAGTCAAATAAGAAGACGTTGAACATATGTGAATATCAATTTCCCTATATATAGTTAACCCAGCATCGCTCGCCCGGTGTAATCACGTCAACCCAAGTTAATGCTTTCTAAATGGGAAATAAAATCGCGCGAGTATTCCCAAGTTAAGCGAATGTCGAAGAGTTAAAAATTTTATGAGAATAAAATTTGGCAAGCTTCTTGTAGGAAATTCCATCAAAAACATTACGTATCTGTATTTGTTTAAATACGAAAATCTAATTTCTCGTAGCAAAGATTTCAATTAATTTCTATCTTATTCTTGAATTATCTTCAGCACCCAAAGAAGTACTATGAACAGTCCCTTAATTACGGAGGTGTTACTTCGCGAATTATAACGGTTGGCAAAACACTGTTCACTTTGAATTAAAAAAAAGGTCTGCGCGAAAAGGGTACCGGAGGGAAGTTGGTCACGGATCGAGACAGAATTCAACAAGGAACACGAGCCCGTAACTCGTGTGCGCAAACTCAGTTTACGTAGAAACGTTAAAAATAAAGTTGTCGGTGGAAAGCATAAATTACTACAGAGTCCATTCGCGATCCCATGGGTTTTCCAACCCTCTGCCTCTAAAAGTGCTTTGGCAATTTTTTTTATTTATTTTTTCAAGGGGTCAATGTAACGATTGTTAGTCGATTTTTTTGCCCCATAAAACCAGAGCTCATATAGTGCTTTAATTAAAGATATAGTAATATAGAAATATTACTATATCCTATATACATAGGAATATATAAATATATAGGACGCAAAGGTACTCTAAGGTATTACGTGAAGTTAGGTCATCCGGATGATTTGAAAGTCATTTCTGATAGCATTCCATTAACTGTTCAAGCAAGTTTTGAAAATTTCCATGACATGTATTACTATGGTTCTTTTTAATCAGAGTACTGTACTAGGACGTTTTTAAGAAAAAGAGGAGTGACTTCTCCGGTGTTAATACCAGGACGAATATTATTTTGTACATTTCAGTTCAGTAGGATTAATGGCTCTGAGAGCGTAAGGTGGAAATGAGAAATGATTACTTTCACGCGTCGAAGCACACAGAACAATGACGCAAGGTCTTATACCAAGGGGTGGCAATAATATTCGTAGCCCTGATAAAGGTGTTAGTGATGGTTCTGTGTCGATGCTGGGGCTGAATGCTACGTCAAGCGATACAGGAATGCCTATTAAATCCATCCGCCGTGTGTAGATAAATATATGTTAATGCTGTGGCTGATACCTGGGAGGTTGCTGAATGAAGACAGTGAGATAAACGGGGCCAAATAATCTCTACAATTTGGAGAACAACGTTCTTATCGACTACGAAGTTTCCTAATTTAGTCGACCTTTGCACATCGAGCCACCTCGAATGGGTATTTTCCAATGGGGATGCTCCAGGAGTTCACCACGTGCTGCATAAAATGCGCACCGAGTGTTTCCAAGTATGTCGTAACAGAACGAAATTATGTTTATGAAAAATGATTCTGGAGATTTTTTATTACTAACTACACATATCAGCAACGTACCCAGACAACGCGTAATGATAGACAGAATATGCTTTTTGGCATCTTAAAAATGACTTGGATTTAGGTGTGTTGTCTGGATATTTATGTAAGATAAGGAATTTACAACTAATTTATATCATTACTGTTTTCTAAAACTTGTCAAATAGTAGTTTTAGATGTGTGTTGGGATACTTATAGAACGTTGCTGAGGACTTGGGACAGAAACCGTTTAGAATGAAAAATTAATGGAGCGAGATGATAGGGTGAAGCAACCCTTGTAATTTTGTGAACAATGTTATTATCATGTCCCTAGTTTTCGGGTCTTTTCGACCATCAAACTCAAGGGTCCCGACACTCCGTTTACGCGCAGGATACTATAGGAATCTCATAAAGGGATGAGTCTTATTTATGAGAAAGCGAGAAGAAGAAACTGGTAAACCTAAAGTACTTCTGAAGATAAGAATGTATACAAGTGTATTTAAGTTTACCAAGGGAAAAACAATACAATTTTTTAGTTTGGTGCAACATTCTACTTTGTAGATGATGTTTAATGGAGGGGTGCAGAAAGTTGGATCGTAAACAAATTAAATCCAGAAATCCAAAGAGATCTTTCTATTATCTATACCATTTTTACTGTGGAAGCAAAGGGACGAAAATTATTCATCATTACCGTTTTTGATAGCGAAGGGGTCACAGCCCTTAATTCTACCTAAATCATCGAATCGCCTTAACCCTCCATGAAAGATTACGTTATAATTAAAAGCACGTCATCCTACAAGTATATAGATTTCATTTCACTTTGAACCACGTAAATTATTTTTTAAAGTTCGGTATACTGAGTTAGTTAACCTTATTTTTTTTCCCCAGTTAGACACCTCCCGTGGGAATCCCATACCATTTGCACAGTGCATGCGGATAGTGCCAACATTTTTGCACAGCTCCCCATTTAGAATACAAATCCCATTCGTTTTTGTACATCTGTAAAGCCCACTGTAAAAACCTTTGCAATTTGCCGACTGACAGCTTTCGCAATAACGTGCCGAGCAATGCCCCGCTCGCTCGCCAATCGATAATTTGAAAAAAGAAACAAGGAAAGATCATACGGTACGTGTGTATCTAATGTGCACTACACTGCGCCATGATACAGTTTCTTTGCAAAAAACAAATCGATATCGACAATATCTAAACATTGAGATCAATGATACAATACGTTACGCGAAATTTTACTGTACGTTTCAGATATTTTTCTATTTTGCCTTTTAATTCTCATTCATAAATTTAAATAATTCATTCTCCCCACCCCTTGGCCCTTTCAACTGCAATATTTTTTATTGTATGTTTTGTATGTCATATACATATTAACTGTATGCATCACAGGCACATGTTATTTGTCAGATATTAGATGGAAACCATAGGTAAGGCTTCTTGATGCAAATCTCACAAGACCTGAACTTTCTCCACATTTGCGGAATCAGACTAATTCCATGACAAAGGAACCTCTGATTACAGTGCTCAGTCAGGGCTTACACTTTGATGCATTGTCTCATTGTTTCAGAAGATGCTATACGATTAGTACGTCGTTTGTTAAGAAGAAAGCGCAAGGCCTTTTATTCTGAAGAGTGCTGGTCACCCCGACCCAATAATAAGAGCAATTCTAGAGAAGACAAAGAAAAATGTGCCTCTGAGTTCCGTCATCCAATCGTCGAACTGTGATAATTGTTCGCTTTAACGAGCGACTGGATCTTTCTTTATGTTTTATATTTCAAATGATTATATAAACGTAAATTTGATAAGAGTTATCACCGAGTTTTTTACCTTTCAACAATTTTATAACAAATTCAATATTGTTGGGGTAGAAATATATTGAGTATTAGGACGGATATAGATATATGGCCAAGACTGTTATGTTTATGCTTACGAGCATGAACCCGCTAGCATATGCATGTGACGATAAACGAATGAAGTGAGCGTTAGGGATGGCCGTAAGGCCTACTGCCCAAGAGTTGTCAAGTGGAAGCTGCATACCGACTAGAGTAAAATATCTCGAGAAAGGCACGCATCATAGAGTAGTCGATTTTAAGACGTAAAACTGGAAAGACGTATTGTATCAAGCTGAGTGCAAAATACGTATAATTGTACAAAGCTGAGTGCGGACATACATTGCGTTAACTTGAGTGCGATTAACTTTTAGCTAATTAAGTCAATAAACATTTTCTTTCGTTATCACTATCACTTCGGACGTTCCTCATTCCCTGATACCAATAAAATAAAATAAATTATCATCATAGGATAAAACAACATTGAAGCATCCTATAATATTAGCAAAATTATTCTATAAATTTCTCTCACTTATTTTTCGTTCTCAAATTTGTCCAATTATCTTCTGCTACAGAAATAATATTCATTCGTCGAAAATTTCAAGTGGCGGCCATTTAATAATGAAATTATGAAGTACGTGCTCAATAAACGTAAATTATAACAATAATATAATTTTCACAATGCACAATTTCTCGAAACATTGTCATCACTGTTATACGACCGATATTAATATATAAATGTAACATTCAAAATTTCACGGAGAGAATTTTTCAATAATTTTTCGTGTGAAATTCATGGTAAATTTACTGTGAAAAACAAGAACCGTGGGACATCTTCGCATTCCATCATCCTTTATCGATAAGGCAGAACATTTTTAATGGCAGCAGAGGCAAACTTTACGGTGTACAGAGTAAATTCTAGAACTGAAAATTTTTACCGTGCTCTGCCGTAAAATTTTGCTAAGCCAAGTTAAATATATCAAAGCCAAGTTAAAATATTGACCGTGCTCCACGGTAAAATTTTCAACGGTTGTATTTTGATGCTATTATCAAAAAATGGACCTTTATTTTATATTATATTTGTAACTTGTCAAAGAAAAAACATATTTTACTCGTGGAAGAACTACATATATAAGGTAATAGACATTTAGGTTATAACTTAAATGATAAAGACGCTTGTTGGATATTTATTATTTTGTCTTTCTGAAAGGACTTATATCTATCAATGATTTGCAATTAGTTATATCGATTAATAATGCAGATTGAAAAGTATACTTCCATAGAGCCAAAAGAAAAAATCCAAAAAGTCGATGATTGTCACTGGAAAGATCCCACAAACATATTGTCGAAAACAAGCAAATGCTGCGCACCGCCACTGTCCTACTGGCATTAGCCGAAAATTGTCAAAGATAACAGTAGAGAAATGAGTTATCACGAGACTTGACGGTAAAAATTGTGTGATTCCACAACAAGATCTATGGAAATCTACTACTCTTTTTGTCCTCAATTAGCGAGGAGAATAATGTACACTACGGTAAAATTTAATTAGAAGTTGTGATAATTTGGCTTTTTTAGATGAGTTTATACATTAAACAAGGTATAAATTTAAGTTTTACTCGGTTATGTTTTCAAGTAACAAAACTTTTACTATTGCACGTCAGTAAAAACGAATGTGTTGTGCCTTAAATTTTACTGTGTTTTGATGAATTATTCTGAAATAAACAGATATTATATGTAGAAATGCCACGATGTCCAACGATTACCGTGATTTTCACGGTAATTTTAATTAAAAATTCTCTCCTTGTAGAATCTTTGAAATTTGTCACTGATTTAAATAACAGTCGTCTCAAGTAATCCATTCAGTGATAACAAAGGAAAGTAGGAATTATAAACGTGCAACAGTAAAGAAGTTCGAATTAAAAATAGTTAACATAGATTCGCGAAAATTTATCTACCACGCCGGAAGAGCATTGTCTGCAAAGTCTAATCTTGTTACACTTGAGGAGAGTGAAGATGGTAATTTCCGTGCATCTGTAGATAATAATAATAATAATAGAGTATCTGCATACAGTTTGTAGATTGCAGTGCGCGAAGCCGGCGAGTAAAAGCGAGGATATTTCTTAAAAAGGTAAAGAGGTAAAAGCATCCTTGAGTCAAAATAACCCGAGCATCTCGTAAACGCAATCGCTTGGTTCTGTTAAATTAAAAATGACCGCTTCAAGGAATTGTTAGAACCACGTACTTTCATTTTGACGCATGCTTTCGCATCTCATTATAACTCTATAACGTTTATTTAAATTTGCGTTAGTTAAAACGTGCACGTTTCGTATCAAAATATTCAAGTTAATATCACAGTGTCATAATAGGAATGGCCTAACGAAATTGGCAAGAAATAAAAAAAATTTTTCTAATCGTTTTTGCAAGAATCTGCTAAAACGACCTGTAGTATATACAGTGCGATTTTGTTGTCTCGATTATTGATGAATATAACAGGGCGCTGATATACACTATAAATTCTAGTCATAGATAAACAATGCTAGTTTTTTTATTTATCTCTTTTAAAATTGCACTAAGATAGCACCTTAAGCATTCGTTGCCTCTAACCAATGTTTTTTCCTCGTAGAATAATATCAGGTGTAAAAATATTATAAAGATCCATGATAATGTAATGTTCAATCCTTTCTCGCAGTTCCCACATAACCAGGAATCCCGCGCTCTGCTTTCAAGTCATTTCCATACATTGAATTTATTATTCAAGATTCGCTGCGGGCTTCGAGTATTTCCTTGGAATTGGTTGCCACGATCCTGCCCATCTTGCAGAAATCGATCTTACCATTTTACCAACTTACACAATTCAATCAACAATCTAGAATATATATATGCGCTTTATATCCAAGAGATATCAATGTCCTTTTCAAACGCTATCATATTCAATGCATATTTCAAATGGATCCCAAATGTATCGTCACCCTACAGATTCATAAAAAATCTGTGTCGCATTTTCCGCTTCCGGTTAAAAGTCATTACACTGTCACTTGGTCAGCAACAAAACTGTAAGATTTATAGTCGTTTAAATTGAAAGTTATGGCTGTTTTTTAATGAAAAGAAAGGTCTCCTAATCCTACATTTTTATCACGAGCCAACGTAAGTTTACGTAATATGAAAAACATGAAAAAGACGTCATAGACCTTGTAGCATAACTTTTCACAAGCAGATATAGCATTGCATTCACGTAATAATAAAAGGACATAGACATTAAATGTCGAGGAAGTATTGTATAGCATTGTATTTTCATGTAACACTCGCACTCTGAACTTATATCATACGTAGTATATACGTATATATGTACAAAAATAGACATACGAATAGCAGAGATAAATTCTACGAAGAAAAGAGAAGCAAGGCGCGCGCAAGTTAATATTACGAGTAAAATGGATGAAAGTATTCGGAGTGCCTTATTTATTTCCACGACGTATCATGGGTATACCGAGTAACATTTTTTGTATATATACAAACCACGTACTCGTGATACATATTCATACGAATCCACGCATGTATTCGCGATACAATATGGCAGGAGACCCTAGGGTTCAGCCCCGCAAAAGTCAAGCTTTGTCTACGGCTTGATTACTTTCTGGAAGGTTGGACTCGGCATGTTAAAAATGCCAAGAAAGTCATTACGTACTCTGAGATAAATCATCTAATGTCGTACATAGCAACATCCAAGAATAATCATGTATTTACGATTTAGGCAAAATTTCAGAGGATATTTTAAATGAGTAAAAGTAAAATTGACGTGCAAGATACAGCAAGCCAGGATCCTGGTACAGTCGCGAGCAAGAGTCTAGGCTGCTATTCACTTTAGTCGATAAGTATTAACGAGGTGTAATTTAAGCTTCTAGTTAATTAAGCGATTACTGAAACTCGGCCAAGTGAGGAAATTCACATTTGTCTGGAAGTACTTGGTAAATACTTAACGAAGGTGTACCTAATGGCTACTATCGAAGAGGTGTAAGGTGCTCTGATAAACCATCTCTTAAAGATTCAGTAATGGGAAATCGAATGTTTTCGACGCTTCGTAAAAGAGCCAGATGGTCACGATGAGAATTCTTGCGTGAAAAACAAGTATTTCTTCTATTTTTTCTTGCTTTTTTTAAAGTATATTTTGCAGTTTCTTTGCTCTCTCTCTCTCTCTCTCTCTCTTCCTCTCTATTTTGCTTCCCAAAGAAGATCGTACGTCATAATACAATTTGAAATGTTCAAAAGTTAGATATTATTGTGACGCAATAGAGCAAGGATAATATTCACAGATTTCCGTGAAAACGTTAAAGAAACCCAGACTTGGTCAGTATAATAACTTCGTATTTTCGTTCTCTTTTTCCTTTCCAGACTTCCTTACGTACTTTCTATTCGCCCTTTCCACGCTTCTTGCTAATGGCTGGAAAAACAGATGTTCCTAACAAATACAATTTTCTAACTAAATTCCCTACCTCCTTATCAACTTGAATAGCTGAACTTACGTCGTTTACTCCATATACGTGTTTTAATTACTCTGTTAGAAACGTGTAATGCGGTTTTAACTTTAACAATGCATATATAAATCTAGTTTCACTATTCTAATAACGCCCGAGCACACGAAAATGCAATTCTGATAAATTTACAGCACTTTTTTCTCATATTTCTCCTTTTCTATTTACGATTCAAAATTCTATTTGCATCGTCCAGTCTGATTCAAATCCAACGGTACCCATAATCCCATGACAAGGTAGAACTTAATTAAATGAGACTGTACTTTATCTAATCCCAAGCAAGGTAGCAAATTGCTTAGGGAACATTGTAGAAAGAAGAGCCAAATAAGGACAAGCGAATCAATCAATTGAAGAATAGAAAGAATGAACTATGGAACAAAGCCATACCTCACCCTCCAGCTAACTGCTGTAATACGATTGGGTATAGGTATGGTATGGAACGATGTGTATTGCACCATAAATTCCTACCAATTTCTCGAAGTTAATGAACAAATCGTTAATTGAAATGGAATTTACTTATCCATGCCCAGTCCGAGTAGATCTCAGTGCTATATTCCCAACTTGTTCGAAATTAATTGGAATGGAGCGAGGGCCGAAAATTGACTGTCATGGGTAGAAATTTCGACGCAGATGAATGGCTTTCGTATAACTAGTGTGGAATAATACACAAAAAAGGGATCCTTTGGAGAAAACGTTCTCGTAATTGAATTGCACGACGCTAATCGTTTGGGACAACCCCTTTAAGCGACATCTTAATCCTTCGCATTCTCGACCATTCAATCTAGAGGTTTCCCTATGAGGCACTTAATGATCCACGATCTTAAATTTATTACGCATATATTATACTTAAGTACATACGTCAGTCATGCGACAAGGTTCCACCACTTCCGGACGATACTTGATGTTTTTTTGGAGATTTTTAGTATTTCAGCCGATGACGATCACCAAAATCTTTTCGATTTTTCATTATCACATGATATCTCACCGTCGTCCCTTCCGCAGTTTCACGATGACATGGGTTTATCTATGGTAGGACTGCATAAATATTTCAAACGAATTGCCAGGTCACGCGACCACGACAGCATATAAACTTTCCTCACTCAATCCGATAATAATTCAGTTTGAAACTCAATTTTGCGTTATGCGGATCATTCGTCATGAATACTCGAACTACGTTATATCACGTCTAATGCCACATTGTACACACTATTGTGAAGGTACCAGTATTATATATCCCAGTATATACGCGGGACAGATTTGTGAATTTATTGAACAATGCAGACGACAAATAGCTTTTTCTTCCCTCGCAAAGTAACTTCTAGGTCAACTGCAATCGTTGATTTATCATTGGCCATATTAATCAGAAAGTGACACGACAGTATATATAATATGCGTCAAAATGCTTTTCGATTTCTACAAATGATTTTATCCACAATAATTACATTCATTAATAATTCTCATAACGAATTATTTGTGTAAATTTCATCCGGTTACAATTATAAGCTTCACTGCGTCAAGTGGACAAAGAACCTCGCAAGAATCAGTCATCCGCTTATGAAAATGATGATGTAAAAAATAATAATAGCTAATAAAAACTACCACTGGACTTTTCCTTATAAGTTATAGGACAAGAAAATTTAACGCGGTGTGAATCCTATAGAAGGACAAGCGTGCTTACTGCGCGGTGGTCGCGCGCCAACTGAAAATCCCAGAAACAACCCCCTGGGCCTGAACTCGGCGCCCTTATCTCTATAGATAACACAGTGCATATATCCCAATGGCAATAGCGATGCCAGTGGCCACAAGGTCCACAGCTGGTTTATCATTGTAGAAAACCAATGAAATCTAGAATGCACACACACCGCTAGTCGTTATCAAACCAAATGGAAGAGATTGCGGTGTCTCCTCTCCCCCCACCCCCGCAAACGTGCAATCTCAATTATTATCATTCTCTCTCTCTCTCTTCCCTCTTATCTATAATCTCTTCTCTCAATGGCTTAAACAGGCTGCTGCATCATTGATTCTCGCCAAAATGGAGATGACCACGATGATTAATCTCAATGAAAGCTCCATCCTGAATGGAGCTGGACTTGCACCATATCTATTTCTTGAAAATAATATACACTTTCAAATAAATTTAACCCTTCGTTTACACACCTATTCTCGGACCCTTAGTTCTATACACTACTACAAATTCTCACTAAAGATTTTCTACAGCTTATAATCTCCGGTTCAGATTAATCAATTTTAATTTTCTACTAATGTTTTTTAAAGCTTGAAATGTCTCCAATCGAATGGGAAAAATGACATTTACGAAAAAACTTTTTTTTCATCACGGGAATAGACCAGGCCCAGTCGATTTCATAAAGATACACAGAAAAATTGAAAGCCGGTACTGCAAATTCGCACCAGTGTGTACACGAAGGGTTAAAGAACCGCTCATGAGGTGGATCCAATAAGTGATTGGGAACCACGGTCTGTATACTCACTGCATTGAAATAGGCTCGCAGAGAATGGATACGCGTACCTATTCATTATGCCAAGAGGGATGCTGCAGAGTGTTTCTAACTATACACCGGTTGCGTTCGTTTCTGCAAGAGTGAACGCAACTTCTATAATTCAAATTGAATTAACAACGAGTGTAAAAGCTGGTGATATAATTTTGAACTTTTCATCATAATTTATATAGATGTATATACGATTATCGTTACCATCGAAATTTTACTAGATTATCATTCATCTTCAGGTAAAGCAAATCCAAACAAAGAAACGCTTGAGTCTGTCCGAAACTTCGGTTACCTTCGTCAAAATTAGTTCGTATACACAAATAGGCGTAAAATTTTCACCGTTATATCTAGAACAGGTTAACCCCTGAAACCCCTGCGGCCTTGCTTTTGAATTATTTGTATGAACAAACGTCTGCGTACGCGTACGCAATTTGCGACAATGTTATACCAGTGTTAACGTTACACGCGACGACTAATCGTATGGATCTACACGCGTGTTTGTTCTCAGTGCGAATCATAAAGTGAACAATGGGAGAAAAAAAACTGAGAGAAAAGCAAAAAATTATATAAATTCCATATACGATAAAAACTGGACTCTCAATTTTTTTCTTAATAATAATAATACACGTCATAATAAACGCAATTTTTCCTCTTTGACATAGTATTTTTTTTATACCAGACGTTCTTTCGATCTTTTCAATAAGTTTTCGATGAGAATGAACTTCCATTCTTTACTTTTAATCTCGTGTCATTTTATTGTGTTTCTTTTTCATTTCTGTCCTTCATGAATTCTTTATACTTCAGAAAACATGCTACCACGTCATTATAACTCAATTTTACCTTATGGTATCTTATTTCGGCAATCTTCACAAAACACTCTCTTCCACCTCTTTGATGCTTTTCATTGCCCCGTATTTGGTAGTCCTATATGTGTCTGCATATATACATATATATATATATACAGTATACTATGTTAGATACGTGTCTGGAGAGTTTATCTGACATGACCATATGCGAAATATAACGTACTAGATTGTTCCGGAACATCCCTAGGGAGTTAGAGGATCGCATATCACGTATAACGTTTCGAGACCCTTATATTTCGCTTTCCCCATTGAGACAAATCGCTTTCTTATATAAATCTAGAACTAGTCTTGTGTGGTACATGGAGCTTTAGTAATATTTTTATAACGGTCAGCGATTTTCAATTGGTATATCTTAACGTAACGGATAAGTTGGGTATTGTAGAGAAATTGCGAAAGTATAGAATTTCAGTAATCTACTATAATATATATAGAAGTCAATGATTAATTGAAAATCGACAAATCCATATCCGAGTGTAACTGGACAAACGATAATATAACGCAGGAGTAAATCGAGCTTCTTGTAAAAGATATTTGAACTATAAAATAATATATTACGTAAGGCACGGAGTGCCCTTATAAAACGTACATAGCATGTATGTTACTTCGATATTTCGAGGGATATTCTGAAAGCTCGTAACTTCACTTAGGCAATTTTACGAGCCATTAACAGCGCCAGTTACATGCTACAAGCTGACATTTGCCGCGGACTAAAAAGTTTTCTTTTTTTCTTTTCCTAATACTTCTGTACAGTAGATTATCGTACCAATAACAGGCAAGGATTTAATTATGGTTTAACGGCTGTGAAAATATTCTTGAATTCACTAATTGAAGTCGAATTCCAATTCAGCATTGTTCACTGGATTAAAATCAGGTTGAGACGCGCGTACGAAACGGTCATTGCTGTGCATTAATCGACAATGATTACAGCGCCATTCCCCGGGCGAAAATGATCCACGAAAACGGGACACTGCCGTGCAATTTACAGGGAGTGCAAATACACTCCCCGATTCACTTCGCAAAGTATACCGGAGTCATGATTGATCGCTATATGCCCCAGGAGTTACGGTACACCTTGATACTTCTGGGTCATGGAGCTCGGTAGGGTTAAAAAAGAATTGCAGGGATGCAAAATAAAAAAGAAAGAAAAGAAAAGTTAAGGGGGCTGAGAAGGAGAATGGAGTGCGAACTTCGATCTCGACCTCGTTTGACATTTGCTGGCACTTGTGTATCGCATAGCATGGATAAGTACAAAGAAAAACACAATTTACAATGAGTACCTTTAGAATTTAAAAATACATTCGCGAGATCTAATTATGGGGTAGACAATTGCTCTCTCTTAGTGTCGCTGGTCGTCGTTTGTGCGTGCAAAATTGGCAAAGATTGTCGCGGCGAGCATGTGTCAAGAAATCGCTCCAAGTCCTGGAGTTTCCTCAGCTCTTCCTGAATATGATTTAGGTATGCCCAGCGGAGGACCTTCAACTGCCTCACGTAGTCCGGAGTCTCTTGATGATTGCTCAGACTCTGTGGGAGTGACTGGCAGCAATCGCCCTGGAGGGTTCGTGTTATTTCTCGCTGTCCCGCGAGATCATCCAGCTAAATGTAACGAGTACGCTGTAGTACTTAGGCAGATTTATGTACTCTGGTATGCTTATACCTTTTTCTCTTGCGGAAGGGTTGCCAGCTCTCGGCTGAGCGCTCTGTCTATGAGGTCGACGATGTAACACTTGCTGCTATGAAAATCGAGATCACCACCAGCGTAGACATTTTTTCCAGTAAGATTTGCATCTGCTTGATTATCATTGGTCGAATTGTTATCAGGGTTAGTACGCTCCCCTTCTGGTCTTATCGATTGTGAATTTGAAAGGGACGAACAACGATACGTTTGACAATACGGAATGCTCTTCAACTCCCGTTCCAGGTTGTCATCCTTTGTGAGGTCTAGCTGTTCCACGAACTCTGATGTAGCTTTCAAGTTCTTGTCTGTTGTTAACATGGAGTGATAACTCGTACTAACCTCTACATTGCGTACACGATCCTTTGCCTAGAAAGGAAATACTTAATTAGCTTAATCGTTAATTGGAAATGAAGGATAATAATTTACTTGATCCTTTGGACTTTTACTTCTTGAAGTTTCAAATGCACCGGGACGAACGTTACTAAATTGTGGTACCGGGAGTTTGCTTGGTAAGAAGTTAACTTTTCGCTTTTCCGTCGTACTAGCATCCTTATCTTCCTGTATGGTATTTTTCCACTTTTCAAACTCACGCACCTCCGAGTCTAATTTATTTAATTCTTGTCTGTCTCGCTTAAACTGCTTCCACTCTTCGTCCTTCTGAATGTCATACTTCTCTATGGGTTGAGTGGTACCGTCCAGCTTTTCAGACTCCATACTCGATTGCTTTTTTGTATGCGAATAATTATGTACATGCTTAATCGGTTGAATGCTCTCTACATCGGAATCATCCTGTGTACAGAGTTATATTTACACTATTGTTAACTCGAACGTAGCATAACCTCTATTGTAAACACCTTTATCCTATCCTTGAAAATGTACGCAAAGCTAACTAAACTCGAGGGTCCAATCGTGTCCCGACACACATTACATAATAGCGACTAACTGGTTTTCCCAATGAGTTCTCACGAACGACTATTTACCCAGGTACAATAATTATAAGTGGATCATAACATGGCATCGTCTCCTCAATAATCATCTACAATAACTTTTCAGCACGCGTTACCTCGTCAAGTAATCGCCCAGAAAATATCTCACGTACCTGCTGCTGTTGCCATGAGTTATCTTTCTTGTGGATGCTCTTTATCGGTGCTGACTGATATCTAGAATAACCCTTAGTGTCCTCGTCCGCTAATCCTGTCTTTACCATGTCCCTCATCAATGCCTGAAGCACAGGATCGGTCTCACTCGTTTTCGACTGTTGATTACCTACGGAATTACCCTTCCTCGAACAATGCACTATAGTGGACGGTCTGCACCGAGAAACCGATCTTGGAGATCGTGGACTTTGTAATTTTCTCCCTGGATACATCGACTCCACAAGAAATTGTTCGTACTGGTCCAGCAATGCATCAACATTTTCAGTGTTTCTGACAGGTAAAGAAAGAAAATGATTAATTGCCAGGAGATGATGACCACCTTACTGTTATGTTCCTACCTTGTTCTAGCTGGTGAGTATTTCATGCTATAAGGTGGACAATGGCAGGAGGGGCAATGTTGAAGATGATTTTTGGTTTTTCGTTTGCGTCGCGACGCGTCCCTACTCTCGAATTGCATCATTGACGGGTCACATCTGGCACAAGATTCTCGTCTAGTGGTATCATAGGACTGACGCACCATAGATTTTTGTGGTGGGTACGGCTTTCTGCGGTATAATTCTTCAGTGTGATGGTAATCCGTCTCATTAGACTCCTAAATTCATTAAATAATCATTAAGGAGTAATAGAAAAAAATTTAGCGAATCATGTGTCTTTTTCATTCTAGGTGTCTCTAACCGTGTCTGCTACGTTTCGAGGCATTTTGGTTACTTGATCTGATTTTTTGGCCAGTGTGCTTCGCACACAATACCCAACGCGAATCGGGCTTTCGTTAAAAGCTTCGGGAGCGCACTCGTAAACATGAGCACGAAAGCTTTTGGCACGTTTTGCCGTTATATATCGAAAGAGGGCTAGATAAATTAAATGTAAAAAAATGCATTACCACGCGATGGAGGAACGAGCATTGTTTGGAAAGTATGAATGCTGTTTCAGGCCGTGTACGTCATCTGTCAATGATAGTCAACAAATTACGATCGGCAATTGATATCATTTTTATACTGGATGAAAAATCTATTAATATTCATATACCTTCTCGTGCATTTATTATAGCATGAATTGAGGCTATTCTACGGTAGTGGATTTTTATGTTGTGGAAAGTATACAATGAAAGGATGTTGTGTAATCCTAAAATAATGAGAACACGATATTATTTCGAGAGCCTTTCCTATTCTGTAGTACTCTACATATATATCTCCTTCGATAGTCATGCAAAATCTGCGTTGTATTTCTTTCCTGTACATCAGTACAGCATAGTTACGTATGTAAATCAAAGATGGAATGTGAACCATGTAAAAAACTACCACGAATGGTATTTCACTTTGAGTTAGGATCGACACAAAATCTATAACTGTAATTTTCAGAGAATTTGTGTTATCTATTCTGAGAAGGAATGCTGCTAAATGGCAACTAATTTGAATAGTGAGATTGTACCTAGAATATAACAATTACAAGTATGACATAAGATTCATGATATATTTACTTAACGTCATTTTAAGTAAAACTACTAATAGTAAAATTATTATCATAGAAGTGTAAGAGTAATAACACCATCAGAGTGTACTTATGTAGTCAATAAAATGTCTAGATTACTTTAGCAGGAAGATACAAGTGCCTTTAATTTAAATAAAAACTTTAATTTGAAATATTATCTAGTAATAAATATAATACAAGAACCATATGAATATTATACAGGGTCATTCAGGTCAAACACATCAATTGAAGCTAACCTCTCTATTTGATTTCTATGATAGAACCAATTTCAATTGATGCGATTGTACTGAATAACTCTATATAAAAACATACTTAAATATGGCTACTTTACATTAATATAGTGTAGCGATTGTTAGGAAAATGATTTATTCATTTTCGATAAACTTTGTTTTCTTTTTTTTAGTTAAACAGTTGAACTGTACAATTTTAATCATTCATGACGCTATGACTAGTAAGTACTTAAGATTAAGTGTATGTCTACTGAAATTTTCGTTGACATCGAAATCGCTATGTTATGTTAATTGCAGAGGGGTCCTATTTAGGACCAGGCACCACAAAGCGGCACTCATCCACGTAAGCTAACGATATTTTTTTAAAACTAAACCTTGAGCCATCTAGAATAGTTTTAACTTATCTTAACTTAGCCATTACCAGGCCTACCGCAGCACCAGGTGCCTAGCATTGGAAAGAGATTGGAAATTTCGGTGTGAGACAACTTTATGGTCACATTTTCCTTAGTGCCCATTAAAAAAGAGCACGTGCTTGTTATTTTCTTCAGTTATTTTGCATATTGTATACTCAATAGTTTCCTTACAATGTTTCGCTGCAGCTTTTTGCTTCACAGGTGACTGATCAATTGGATGAGTCAGCAAGTGGGACAAATCTATAAGTTTTTATATGTCTTTTGTATATGCGAAAAAGTATGCTACAACATTGAATTTTTCTATCGTATTGGAATTTTGTGGATGCTGCTGACACCTTTCAATATGGAAAAGAAGACAATAGAAATTCGATCAGGCAATATCGAGTGAACGAAATACCAATGTAAATTTATAATGTGCCCCTTTACTGCTTTACATTCTTTGATATTGTACATACTGATTACTAAATAATTTATTAAATCTTTTGCATGTTATCATCAAACGAACAATTGCGTGCAATTTATATTAAAATATTCAACATCAACTTGCACATGATTTATGTATATTTTATTAACAAAAGGACCTACGATAGTATTTTTCACGCTCATTCGGTTTCAAGTGAGATCGCCGAGGTAGTACATATTTTTCTAATTTCGGAATCAATTTTGAAAATTATTCAAGCGGGAACGACGAACATTTCTCAAAAAAGGAGTAAACATTAAAGGATGCAGCGGAGAATGAAAAGAACTGTATCGCCGAATCAAGAGAACCCTTTGCCGATGATCTGTCTCGAGGAAATTGTCTCCGATGCCATTACAAAGAGTCTCTCTAAGGTAAAGGACGTAGGTGAATTGAAAACGCCCACTATTCAATTGGGAATGGATAAAGTTCGTGCTAAGACACCTCTTGGAAAATACTTGGTTGATTTTGCGCATAACTCGAGCATTCATGGTTTGAATCACATAGCAGCCCGTCGAAGACACCCTGTAGAAAGGTATATTGAAGTCACTCGATTAAAAGGTAAAAAAATATTTTTAAAATATCTTAAATTACTTAATTCCATATTAAAAAGATTTTTAGCTAGTCTTTTCGTCGCTGGGGCTTTAATCTGCTTAGCGCTGCTGTCCTGGACATTTTGGAATAGATATCAACACGCAGCGACGATCATTACACTGAATCATGACTACAGGAATTTCAAAATTCCTAATCCATCTGTCATCGTATGTCCCGTGAATCAAGTTGATAATAAAAAATTCCCAGCTGTTTTCAAAAAGCAAGCATGGACAAACAATATATTAATATTACTTTATATTTCTAATGATTCACGTCTAATTATTATACTAAGTCATTATCTTCTTAGATACGATATACCAGATACTCCAAAAGCAAGAGAATTCTTTACTTTCATTTCGAATGTCACTTACGATACAATGATTAACGTCATGAAATACGATGAAGTACCGTCGGCACTTTGGTTAGAAATACTTCATGACTTGTGGACAGATGTCAAACCCTATCCAACGTCTGGACTAAGAAAATTCACTGAAAAGATAGATGACATTGTTACAGAAATGGGAATATGCAAAACGTTCGCAAATCCCATTGGGATTTACTCCACTATGCAGTAAGGCCATTTATGATACTTAAATTGCATAAATCAAATTCGAGAATGAATATCGAATCGGATACGATACTCTTCGACAGGTATTGGCGAGCTAACAATTGGACGACCATTCCAATCGATATAGAGACGTTGCCATCAGTCACTTACGAAACTCGTACAGTTCCTAAACACTATGTTATCAAAGGACTCCACGCCAAGGAAAGTATAATAAAGAATCTAAAACTCAACCGATTATTTCAAATCATTAACATGGTCTTTTACTAAAATAGGTTGTAGTGTTATACCCGGCAGACGTGGTGCATTATAACGGAGAAACATTTGACATTAGCGGTACGCAAAAGATAGATACGTATATCGAAGTTCAAGAAATCATGACACACGATGCGTTAAAGCTTTTGCCTCAATATCAAAGACACTGTGCTTTTCCTGAGGACGGAGGATTAACTATGTGGCCAATTTATAGTCGTGCGATGTGCCGATTTGAATGCAGAATGAAAAGGATTCGACAGTTTTGCAATTGTCTTCCGCATTTTGCTAGACCTATGCGTAAATATTAGTCTTCGACTTTTTTTTAGTTTTCATTTATTTAGAGGATGTACTGTCCCACGTAGCATAAACATCCTAAGGATGTCCCTCAAACATCCTATGAACGTCTTGTGAGCATTCCACGAATATTTACCACGGATATGTTAATAACACTATATAGTGTTATTGGAGTATTATACCAACTGAAATTAGCCTGGTGATATTTGATTTCTATGGTTGAATTACCTTCAGGCGATTCAATACTCCTGAATAACTTCTATATGTGATAACATTGATGTATATCTTCATTTTATTGACGTTTTAGCCAATGTGCCCGTCTGTAATGCTGAACAACTTCGATGCATAGGGGAAAATGTAGCGAATATTTTAAATCATAACTTGAAGGATTTACAAAAATGTAATTGCATTCGAGACTGTGATACGGCTAGTTATAGAGTGCTAAGCTTTACGTCGATAGAAATGTAAGTTATGGAATTAATTACTCAGAGCAAGCGATAATATATTGATATGTTAAATATACATGAAACATAATTTTGTAGGGGCCCTATAGCTATGGGCAAAACTGACATAAGTTTTAGTTTAAATTTTCCACACGATATACAGTACCGGATTCTTTACTTTGGATTAACTGACTTTCTAGGTAAGAAAGATGAATTTTATTATATTGAAATAATTGTACTACACACGAGATACTTTACAGCTGCTGTGGGCGGTGCAGCCGGGTTGTTTGTTGGAGCCAGCATAATTTCTTTTATCGAAATATTTTACTATGCAACTCTACGACTCTTTTGGTATATAGTGAAACTTAATCAACAAAAAAGAAAACATATGTCCTAAGAAAAATAAAAAGAAGATAAAAATTTAAATATACTGGATGACTCCAACAATATATAGCATATGAGCGGTATGCTTTAATTAGTGCAGTATTCATATATGTTTATGGTACTATGTTGAAATATCAGGGCAAACAAAAGCGGTTTCGGATTAACACACCACTATCATGATTACTTTGAAGCGCAACCGCATATATTTCATTGTATGAAACATACGGTGGCGCCCTATGTATTTGTCGTGGAGAAAAAAATTAATTTTGCTTATGCGATGTCTTGATATCAGAAGTGCTAAAAACTTTTAAATGTCACTGTCTGATCAACACCCGGAACTTAATCTGTCACTTGAATTTCAAATCAATTTCAAAACCGACATGATTTATCCATTCTTGTGAGGTTTTCACTCCAATATGAAAGATTTATGCAAATCTTTATAATAAAAATTTGTGCCGTAATGAATGTAGATTGAGGAGGATTAAATATTTTGGAGAATTTCTACATTTTTTTTCAGATTTTCCATATCCAAATATATTGAAGTCAATATTCTTCGATTGTATTTTACTCCGCTAATGTATTGATCTTTATTTAAATTGCACTTATTTTAGATAAGTAATTGAAGAATCTTTCCCGCTTGTTCACTTCTGCCAAAATTTTCATCTACAGTACCCAACAACTTTAATGTAAACAATAACGTTTGGTAAATATCACGGTGCTTCCGGAGGAGGATATCAGCAGATGCAATTGCATTCGAAGCTGCAATAAAGCTACGTATCGCGTGGTAAACTTCAATTTCACTTCGTAGTAAGTTTTTAAATTAGCGGCTATACCGCAATAGTGATAATTTGAATGTTGCGTTTTCCAGGGGTACTTTATCTTTCAATCAAAAAAACCCCAAGTTTCAATTTAAACAATTACAATGATATATAATGTATAATTTGGTCCAATCGAGTTTTCGAATGAGCGCAAGCGTAATTTTTTTGATTATTTATATATCCCACAAAACACGAAAAATAGTATTATCGCTATGACATATAATATACATTGAAACGCTTATTAAAAACAAATAATACTTGTTTGCATATTTGCGTCTGATACTGAATTTACTCTAAATTATTACTTGGGGTCCTATTTTTATGATTATCCATTATTTTAATGCAAAAGCAAAATTTAATATAAGGAAATCAAACACTATACATATAGTCAAATATCAGATAAAACATGTTTGCCTTGAGACAGAACGCTCGTATTTTGCCTATGCAAAAAAAGTAATCTTGCGCATGCGCCGGGTTGAAGACGGAAGTGCTCAATGTATATAACTATTACTGTCTCGTCTAGATCCAGAACTCGATTGCTTCTGTCAATTGCAATTGAACTGATTAGTCGGTTCGTTCGAAATTTTTTATATAAACAATTACACTCATACATTCAGATAGAAAATTTCGTGATCGTAACTGTCTGCATTCACACTTTTTGTTTGGATGGTGACTATATAAGATACTTCCACCTGTTCCATCCGGAGCTATCTGATAAAGCACAACACAATGAAAACCCTTATACAGCAGATAATTGTAACATGTTATTAGTGGCGAGTTAAGTGCTATGTCCATAATAGAAAAATACAGGGCAATAAGAATTTTATGAATAATTTTCCTGAAATATGAAGGTAACTTTTGCATTTTATAATTGTGTAAAATAATAGAACTTTTAACAAATGGAAAATATAGGAATGGATAATAACAGTTATAAATTTTCTTACTAACCAGTTGATTCACTTGAATTTAATTAATTTTTTTCATTCGAAATTGGAAATTTGATGAGAGTGGTATGTTTAAAATAAGCTGATGCGCATTTAGTACTTAGAGAATAAAGTTTTTTGTAAAACAATTGCATTACACTTTGATGTGGTACACAGTAAATAAATATCATTGTATACATACAAATATACATATGTCTTTATAACGTCAGAACGGACGTGCATAGAATCTTTTACTGTATATACAATGAAATAACGGGGCACTGCTTAATTCTACGTGTACGTTTTGTCGATTCCTGCTAATCGAGGTAGAATTTACGACTATCGCACTATTTCAAAAAGATGCTAGAATGTGACTGAACGGTGTATCAGGTCTCTTGGCAGCCGTCTCGAAAGTTTCAATAAAGGCTTTCCTTTGACTCTCGTTGGAAAGCTAAAAGACATTGAAGATTATAATTTGTTAAATCAAACTTCCTAATAAAGAAATGACGACTGGATAAGAACTTTCCAATAGACAAAATGGCAAAGTACCTTGTGATAGAAGTCCGCTGCAGCAATGCATAATATCTTCTTATCTTCATATTCATATTTGCCAATTCTCGATTGAACATGAGGAAATCTGTTAATGATATATTAAGAAAGAACAATAATAATTTCTGACCAATTATGAACATTTCTTTGTTTTTCTACATCTTCGAAATCTGAAGTAATATTAAAAATCAAAAAGGATACAAGGCTCTTAACCACTGATTGGTCGAGGCGCTTATAAAGAAACACGATAAACACCAAGTCGACATAGCAACTGGTAAGCTTTGAATAAAATTGGGTAAACTAAAAAGTACCCAGTCTTGAAGCAAACCCAATTGAGCACCATTGCATGCCCTCTCGCAAACCTGGCAAAACAAAATTTCATATATCATTAATGCCTTCATTTAATGGGGGAGTACAAAAGATAATCTAGACCTAAATCTGTTTTCATCATCCTAAGTACTGCATACCAAAGAGTTACTAACCTGAAAAACAACAGCAGATAACAACCTAGGATGAGGTTGTTGCGGTGAAAGAAATTCTCCAATAACCCTAGTTAAGATTTCCGACGGTGGAAAGAAGTCACCCAAGACCCCAGACAAAACTGCACAAAGTATTTCAACCTCCATTGGATATCCTTTCTTTATTCGATCAAAGATTCCCGAAGTCCTCTCAATAGATCGTACAAGTGCTTCTGGTTCAGCATCAGGTAGAGGCTCCTCCACATCCGGTTGATTTAATCGATCTGCTGCCTCAGTATACATACACGTTAACAATAGTTGCAAGGCAGGCAGAGCCAACATGGGATTTACTTGTCTCAAACGATCAATTGCTACTTTGACTATTTGCTCTGTTACCTTTCCCACAACGCTCTTCGTGGCAACAAGCCTTTCCAATCCCTAGAAAGTAATGGTATAGCGTTATGTAATGTTTTAATTGAAATAAAAGAAAAATCGTAGAGCATTACTTGTAGAAGGGTTTGATGAAGAGAAATAGAGATATTCTTCTTTGATACTAAAGAAAGAACGAGTTCTAACACTGCAGGAGCTTCAGAATCTGGTGGGGTATCATCAGCATGCTCCAACAAGAAAAATACCAAAGCCCACATAATTCCTTGGTGTTCTTCACTTTGACTTAATACTCTAAAAATCCAATATGGCATTTATTATTCCTTATATTTTGCTTACGCTGTGAGTTTCTCAAGATTTGACATACCCATTTGAGTCTTGTGTGTCGATATGCTTTTGAATATATTCTATAGCTAACGGGTGTATCATATTCATCGTTTCTTCGCAGTCGGCGAGCACTGCGCTTTGTAGTAAATAGAGAGTTCCATGTAACGCAGATACTCCGGCTGGCAGGAAGTCAGACTTCAAATTAATGTCGACCAATCGTTTTACTTTCTCTAAAGTCTCAACATCCTAAAAAAAATAAAATAGACATGTAAGATCATTTTGAAAATTAGGTATCATTTGACAATTTCTTTTACCAGTGGTGTTAAAACAGCGGCAGCTTTGCAAGCTGCGATAACAATGTATTGATGTAATATTTCATTCTCCGCTGGGTGTGTCCTTGAAATCTCTAAACAAATATCCAGCATCCATTGGTACTGTCCTCTTTCAACAAATAACTCAGAAATAAATAAAATTGATTTGATGACTTCGTTCAGCAATCGCAAAGATATGTTAGATTGTGGTAATATCCATGAAGAATATAATTCTATTAAAAATCGAAGACAGGAATTCAAGTCCAGAGACATAGATATCAAAGCGTCGTTTCTTCTGTTTTTCAATGTCAGTACACTAGAACTCAATTTATCTTCATGTAGATAACACGAAGCCCACAAGTAAGGAACAGACAGCTGACTGTAGGTAAACGTGTGCGAATTGCCCACACGCTCAATATTTCCTCTCGAGAAAATATGCTCTAATTTTAATCCATAGACGTTCCTCGAGTCATTCATACACTTATATTTCCACAGTAGGGTATCCTGTATAATAAAGAGTTTTCGGGAGCTAATTTTATACAATGAGAGTTGCGGATCTCGTGAATGATGAATAGGGGTACTGGTGACAGGATTTCCAGGACATGGCAGAAGTAAAGTCTGCATTAGGAGTCTCGTAATGGCCTGTACAGCTAGACTGGTAGCATGACTTAAATCAGCAATTTCCTCTTGTGGCATATTTTTGTTCGGTGCGACATTCAGTACACTCAGAAATGCCATCCACATCTCTTCAAACTGCAATCGCGATGTCCAACCCAATAAAGTCACTCGGTATATAAATTGTTCCAGAATATCAATATCTTGTAAGAAATTCGATTCAGAGGATAACAACGGTACGTGACACATCGTAGCACTGGAAGTACTAGGACGCCATCCTTGCTTCCAGGCTAGTGGAGGCGTCAGTACAAAAGAATTGACCAGAGGTTGCCTGCTAACGCTTATGATTAAATTTTTTATACAATTGAATAAAAATGGTGGAATGTTCTCAGGGAAATTTTCCATTTGGCACTCTTCTAGCCAGGCAACTAATGTAGCCATTTGTTTACACGCTTCCGCATATTGTCTGGTCTCGTCGCTTTCTAACGCAGCCTGTAATCCAGAAGTATTTACCACCGGTAGAGGGTTGATCATTGTTAATAAATGCTCAACGATTCTTGTTAGGGCAGCTGCTGCTGAACAAACCCACGAGTAATGCGTACCAGAACCGAATACTTTAGCTAAGCAAGGTTGCCTCAAGATTTCTTCAGCGCAATTCATCGTCAGTTGCAGCTCGTGAGGCTTCATCTTTTTGGTATTATTTTCATGATTGTGAATCATAAAATGAGATACTTCCAAACAGAGTACGGCAAACTTAGCCAGGTGTTCTTCATGCTTCATGTCGATTTCGCAGAGGTTGTATTTCGACAATTCAGACAGTGTACGCACATACGTTATCACTGATGGTACTATCATGAATAAAAAGTTCCAGTACTCAAAATCTGTTAGCAATTCTGTAAATCTAGACATATTTGAATTTTTTGTGTGTTTCCCTTCCTTTCCACTTGAATCACGATTGAGTGGATTGTAAGCATGATGAGGTTTTGGCATCATCTCCACAATATATTGCACGTGCTGTAGTAGGCATTGCTTGGCAGCAGTGTACAGAGGATTTTCTTTGAATTCAAAACTTTCCTCCTTTACATCTTCACCGAGTTCCAAATCCTGACACTTCTCGATCGTTTTCCTGACACCTAGTTTAATACATTCTTTCAAGATCTTGATATTGAACTCCTTGCACGTAATAATGTCAATAATATCATCAAAATCCAGGTTGCTTAATAACTGGGCTGATTCGTATGAACCATAATTAATGCTTGGATGACAGCAACGCAATTTGGTTTGCGTGAAAAACCAATTTTTATCTAATTGGATACTTCTGATGGTCGATGGGTTGAATGGTCGGCATTGTTCCAATTCTAAGGGTGACAGGTCATAATGCTTGGCACCAAGCTTATTCAATAGGATAACAAGACTGCCATGTTTTTTAGCTAATTTAGTAGACTGCAAAATATCCATGGTCTTGATAAGATCTTCCTTTGGTAATTGTTCGTTAGCCTCTTCCATGCTGAATGTCAGCAACGTTTCAGCCCTACGACTTGCTATTTTAGCAGCCATTCTAGACAATGCTAAATGCTTGGAAGCCAGTAATCTTGGTACCAGTGCCAATATTAATGGTCCACTTTGAGAATTATGTGCGCCTTCGACGCAAAGTAACAATTTTTTCACAAAACTTGGTTTCGACAGATCTAGGCATCTCGCTGCAATAGCCTGCACCAGGAGACCACTAGCTGCTGGATTTCTATGTACAGCAGCTGCTACCAATTCTCTAACGGGAGACTCAGTAGCCAAATTTATGGTCTCCTCGATGTGATTAACCAGCAACCACGTAAGAGGTTCTGCATCACTAAGATTCTCGCAGACGTAATCACAGAATAATATGGTACCACCTTTCCTAACGATATCAACGTTTATACTACTGTTATAATCACTCGGGCTTGGCTTCGTTGTACTTGGACCATACCGCACAGCGTAACTCGACGAATGTATACCCAGGACTTTAGACCAGAAGATCATTTCGCTATAACTCAGAAGTGTCATCAAATATGCCCACTGACATGTAAGAAGAGGACACTTGTTAGCAATTTCTAACATAATTATATTTAGATCCATCAATGGCAATATCTCATCATCAGGGATGTTACGACCCTGTATCATTTGCATAGTTGCGTTTGCTACCTTGCAATGACTGCCAGATTCAAACATATGAATGCATAATTGTAAAAATAATGCGAACTGGTGTATCAAATAATCATCACAGGTCAAACTCTCAGTGGAATTTGCCAGAGAATTCTCGACTTTATTATTAATCAGTCCAAGAAGTTTGTATACTCTGGCACCGATCAATTCAATCACTCGGAATATAAATCTGGCTAGAATCCTTTCAGGTGGTACATTAAAGCTTTGTGTATTCAGTACGTTCAATGGATCCATCATGGTGTCTGTCGATTGATAAAGAGAATCTGGCAACATTAATAATCGTGCCATGTCCGTCATGTATGTACTACAATCTGAAAGCCTAGCCAACATGACTTCCTCCTTTGCGTAGGATATTAAGGTCAATAATACAACGTTGATCATGCCTAACCAACGTTGTAGATTAATAATTGGCTCGTCAGCATTGGGTGGTATGGAAAACAGTACTTTAAGAAGTGGATCAACTGGTCTGAAGACAGTTGGAGAAACAGCTGCGAAGAGTTTTACTAAAGCAGTATGAGCATCTTTAGTTTCAATTTTAATTTTTCCATCGGCCAACATAGGCAGCACAGTATCCGTAGTTAATCTAGACCATCGGCGCCATTTTTCTTCGCCATTACCATCACCACTGAATCGTGACTCCGTGAGACAAACAGCTAGGAGTTCAATCACTTGATGGTGTTCAACTAATTTAAGGAGCATTGACACCAGGACTTCCCGGGTTGTTTCAAGTTCCTTTTGCTCTGATGAACTGGATCTTGCATTTCTTGCCAAGAATATATCTTCAACAACTGGCGTAAGGGCCGGTATACAATGCGTAAGAGGTGGTTGACCACTGGCCATTAATCTATCACACAACTGAATGATTTCCGGTACCCCGATTATCACTTTCGTGTGATATTTATTGTAGGAGAGATGTACCAGGAAGTTAAATATCTTTGGTAAGAGGTCCTCTGCATGAGGTATCTGACCCTCTTCGATGAATTCGAATTGCTTAATTATAAAGTCTTTAAAAATCATATCGGAATCCAGAAGACAGTAGTTTACGTGTAACTGTACCAATTGGCTCACTAGCATTAGAACTTGGCATTGAAGAGAAACCGAACTCGTCACAGTGTACTGTTTTAAGGATTTTATAACCATCGGTTCAAATAGACGTATAAAGGAAGCCACCGAAACTTTTTGATCCAACGATCGCGTTAAACTTTTTGAAACAGCTGACATTTTCCTTTCTCCGTTTCTTCGTAGTAAATCAATCCATCTGCAATGTTAAAGGAGTATCAATTATATCATTCATACTATAGATGCGTTTTTATTCTGGATTACTTACCCTGTGTCGGGTTCGTTTCCACCTCTGCAATTATTTCCTATAGCTTTTATCGCTTCAGCCATTTGTCTGGCTGGTCTTTGAAAGCACTGATTGTAAAACCCTTTAGCATCGTCTCTGGAAGCACTGGTTCGATCCAAGTTTCTCTGTATATCGAACTCACTCCATTGAGCGCTTAAATTTGCTCCGAATAAACATTTTAGTAACTGCTGAACACATTGAACCGTTGACGTCGGCGATAACACAACGGTGGTCTGCAGATAATGCAAAATTTCTTCAGCTATCCTACCAGTTTCATGAATACTTGCTATTTCAAGTATCTGGGAGAGTACTTCCAGCGTTGCATTTAATAAAGAAATATACATCTCGCTAGCTTCTGAGTCAAGTGTGACTTTATAATTTGAATTAGCTGCTTTCAATATATCATATAGTTTCACATAATGTGGAATATTCGAAAACGCTCCCATCTGTTCCTTTCCGAACTTTAAAGTTGTCCTTCGTTCCTCTTTTTCCTTCGGTTTCGCTTCTGCTGCAGCTTTCCTTTTTGGGGATAAACTCTGCGCCGTTGGCAAGGAAGGCAATGACGACTTCGAACTTGGCTGCGTCAACTGTATCTCGTCAATAACGTGAACAAAAACATTCAACACCCTTGCTACGTGGATGAGTAAGAGCTCCAAGTATTGGTACATTTGCTTATCCTTGAACAACCCCCACAATTTCACGGTATCCGTATCATTCTTGTCAACAGGTTCACTAGGCTTCAAATTACAAAATGCCATTCCGGATGCGAGATTTCCAGCGAGTATGATTAAATGCCTGTGCGTTGATAGATCCAGACTTATTTGTGATGAAGATAGTAATGATATAGTAAAAGGCATTAGCCCATTGCAGATCGGTAGTACCATATCATTCAATACACTGTTATCGTTAACGTCTCCTCGACTGTTTGATCTTCTGTAAGTTTTCTTGACTGGAGGTTTTGGGACTAGACAGTCCCATGCTTTAGGATATATCGTTGTGAAGTAGATCTCGCTTAATCTAGTTAGAGCTTCGCAACAGCCGTAAGTTAAATACTTTGAGAAGTCCATTATGACAGTTTCTGTTAATATGCTGACAATTTGCGATAGGGCATTATCTATCCTTTCGTTGAATTTTATGCCATTTTGAATATACAGAACATTGAATGGTTCAACCAAGCTGTTAATTAGTAATTTGTTACCACCAATTTCATAATTAGAAGTCTCCAGAGGATTCAATACACTGGGAGATAAATATTGTTCTGTATACTGAGAAGCTTTACTCGTTACCGCGTCTTCGTTTGGATTTCGATAGTACAACATGGGAATAATCCTGTAATGAAAAATCTAAATTTAATTACACGATTAACATAATACATAATACAATTAGTTAAATGAATTTGACTTACTTAACAATGGAGTTACTCGTTGCGAGTCGCACTCTCTGGTCATGATCACTTAGTAATTTCATCAGTACTGTAATGACGTTCTCTTGAAATTGTGACCCGCCAGTTATGTGCTCTATAGTCGAATATGGTAATATGGCCAATACTTCGGCTAATTTGATTTTCACCAGGAAGTATGGATTCTTTACAAGACGGGGTAATATCATTAATATTGGAATTCCGCACTTATTATCCACCGATTCCAACAGATCTACAAGACACATGTCGAGCGCCATTAAAGTTTGTCGGCATGTTGTAGCAGACTCGTCTTCTAGGCCCTATACAAAAAGTGTCTACGTTGTAACACATTAGAAGATAAAGAGATCATCGTAGAGTACTAAGCTCACCTTTAGAATTAATTTGACAAGATTATCCAAGGGCAAAGTCTTATAGTCCTCTTTTTTATCAGGATCAGCAAGACCCTCCGATATCATATCAGAGTATCTTCCGCCAAACTGAACGAAAACTGCTTTCAAAAAGCAGCCAATAAGCATCATCACATGTCCTCGTATCTGGGGATCAGGGTGATCCGCAAAAAGTAAAATATCCGACATGAATTGTGGGCTTTCATCATGTTTTTGCTCTTTGGCCACCGTGGATAATAATAAACGTGGGTAGAGCCTTAAAATGTGACCGATACATGTTAAAGCTAGTGACTTCACACTGACACGAAACATTCGGTCAGGAATTAGTTGACCGACGCTTCCCGTTAACAAAAACGATGACGCTAGATAGCGGCAACAATATTTTAACGGTACATCAGCGTTTGTAAAACTGCCAATATCAATTTCCGGAAATGGAATGCTTAACAAGGATTTGTGAGGCGACGCAATCGACAAACCTCTCTCGTCCGAGGAGTCTTCATCTTTGGATGGTTGCGTTATTAGACTAACGGACTCGGGAACGTTTTCTGATTTTTCAATTTCGCTACCGACGTCACTTCCTTCCTCAACCCCATCACCTTAAAAAATTGTTAAGAGGTATACGAGTTTGTTAGTATATACTTCTTAGTTACATCTTTACTTACTGTCGATAGACCCTATGGTTAAATTACTGTAATTCTCTAGCGTTTTCCCTTTCATCTCTATAATTTCGCTTGGAACTGTTTGCCGTATTTGTGGTCTTTGAATTACAGGCAATGCGCTTTCTGATTCCGCTATCCATTTTTCGATCTTAGGTTCAATTTCAGGAATGTCGGGCTCGAACAAATTTAGCGTTGATTCTGAATTCTCTCCCGATACAGTTGTCGTGGAGAAACTTATTTGTCCTAACGACAACCGTGCTGCGTTTTCGTTCAACCAGATTCTACTACGAGTAATTCCGTTCTTTGATAGTAGTATGGATGCGAATTCCTTTGAGGGAGATTGCAAAAGCTGCGCAAGTGTCTCCAGGGCCGCATTTATTACATTGTGATCAGCGTGCCATTTTGCATAATGTAAGCACAACTCGTAAATCTGTATTAAACTGTCAACTTTCTGTAAATTGTCAATTTCCGGCCCTCTTGTCACCTCATTCATGTGAGGTAAAATCATACGCAAGCATCCAAACACTCCCATAACGGTAGTCAAATTTTCTTTGTCGTCGGTCACAGGAACAACCCTATCTGTTGTATAATATTGCCTTTAAAATGTAATTAACTGTTTCAGAATAAGCTAGACAACTCATTACCTATGAGAAAATTCAATACATAACACAGAAAAGTCTCAGGTTTCCGAGAGTTTAGACAAGTCGTTAAGATCATGCTCGCTGCAGTCCTTCGGAACACTGGCTCAGGCGATGATATATTATGGAAGAATGCTTTCAGTAAAGTCTACAACAAAGTTGTATAGATTTTAAATTCAAATCTGTAACTCTGTTATACCATATGTTGTTATTTAAATAGCTGTTTAGTTGTAATAGTGTCTCATTACCTTTATATCATTATCTGTGGTAAAAGCTCCCAATGTTCTTAGAATTAAAGGTAAAGTATTGGCTAATGTCTCAATTACAGATTCTTCTTTGCGATGTGCAATTGCAACAATACAAGGAATTAAGTTAGATACATATGCCTTGCCTTTAACTGGCCTTATCACGTGACTAAGTTGGGCAAAACGCCATAATGCAGCTCTTAATGAACGAGCCGACCCATTTCTTTTAATTTCATAGTACAATTTTACTTGAACTTTTATGATATTCCCATCTGCCATTGTCTAATAAACAGAATTGCATTGTAATAATTTGTACAAAGAAAACATCCTTGTTTATCCAGAGAAGTATAATATATAATTAAACATAAAATTCAATACCCGTATAATTTTGTTCAGACATTCTTCGGCTACTGTTCTTACATCAGATTCAGAATCATCACAAAGAGCTAATAAAATTTCTATAGACTTGTTAAAAATATCTGGAAATTTTGATGCCACTTTGACAGTCGATGAACAAACTCCATCAGCAATCATAACACAATTGGCAATTTTTTCCTTTTTTCTATAATGAAAATTAAATCTATATTTAATACATATTCTGATATAATCAAGTTATTTCAAGTTTTACAATTATGATACAATTATCAAGTACAGAAATTGAATTATACAACGAAACATCATATTGTACTGTTATTTTGGAAAACCTAGAGGTGACATAATAATAATCATTCACTGACAGTTCTGCAAAAATATAATAATTGATTTTTGTTTATACCTGGCCACATAATCCTGTGTTGGTGGATTCGATTCACGAAGTAATCGTAAATTTTCTACAGCCTTAAACACGTTGTTTACAGCTGCCATTTTTCCGAAAAATCTTTGCCAATCGTTATTATTTCATCCAATTTTTTCACTCCCAATAACTGACATCATCGTAAACTGGACCGAAACCTGCTACAAACACTGCAATTATGTTTACAACTGTAACTTGGCAGCCGCCATGTTCGCAACTCGCATTCTTGCAAAAGATAGGAATGTTGGGGAAAGAAAGATGAAGTTTACAGTGTTTATGTAATGAAGAATTCAACTCGTCGAACTAAATGAACAGTAGATCCATTTTATTTCATTAATAATTTTGAGCAACATATTCGTGCATAAAATAACGTTTTTTCTTGGATTCATGGAATAAATTTGAAATTTTACAAAACGCTAGATGGCAGCAATTCAGCTGTTTTACAACAAGAGCTTCTAACCATTTATTGTTGCCCGTTCATGACTGATTTTCAGCGTTTACCATCTAACTTAACCTTTACGAAATACACAAATTTCTAACAATAACATAACGGTTGTAAGTAATAATAATTAAGTGATAGTAGTGTGCACGTGTGAACAGATTAATAATGTACTCATCTGTACTTATTACACAATCAACTAAAGCCGAAGTATGTTTGTGAGGTAATCTAAACTTATTCGAATGTTATTGACAGTTTAACGTTTATTACAAATTATCAAAGAATACCGCGTAGGATTTCAAATACCAACCATCATACGTTTGTCATGATATCAAGTTACATACTTTTGACTTGTATAAAAATGGTTCTAATTATACAAGCAATAGCTTACATGGACTGGATCAAATTTAATTTCCATACTTCTGACAAATTTCAGTATGAACATTTTAATAGTAAATGTGTAATAAATTTAAATGTGAAAAATATATTTATAATTTAAATAACATAAACATAAACAGCTCTGTAAACTAATTTAAGATAATGCTATTCTTATTGTAGATATTCCATGAGTGACTTTCTTCAAACTATGTCTGCGATGATGAAAGATCCCTGATGCAAAGCTTCAGCTGTAATACAAGATTGTATTTAGCAATTTACAATGCCAGGCTGTGCAGCAGTTGGCTGCAATAACCGCAGTGAAAAGGGTTACACTATGAAATGTTTTCCTCGCAATCCAAAGCTCAGAAAAATTTGGACAGAACGTGTTGGCAGAGCCGACTGGGAACCATCCAATAATTCTTTTCTTTGTCATATGCACTTTGCACCAGAACAATGGCTTGTAACAAATGATGGAAAAGTTAAATTAAAGAAAGATGCTCTGCCGTCCATATTCACCATTACTTCAACAAGAAAGTCACCAAGAAAAAGAAGGAAGTGGGATAGTGCCATAATGTATGATGGTGAACAAGCAGGTTACACAGTGAACTACGTAGAAAATAAATTAGAATATCCTACAGATGTATTTGCTCAAGGAATGAGCAATGGTACAAATGAAAATGAATTCTCAAACCCACAGAAGGTAGAAATAGCTTCACAAGTGATAATAAAAGAAGAAAAGTATTCTTCTGATGATGATTATCAAATGCTCTCTGGCAATATTCTGCACCAAGTTGAAGAAGATAATGTTATTATAGTATCGGAAAAGAACACACGAGAAATACGGAAACTGATACACGATAATAGCTTTATCATAGTGGCTGATGAGAATGACAAAGAAATTGGTCAACTTATTATGAACGACAATACCTTCGCCGAAAGAAACACTGGTACTACAAAAATAAAAGTTATTGATGACAGTGAGGATCAAAGTACGCTTGATCACAATTACGACGAGATAGAGGAAAAATTAAAACAAATATGTGATGGAGATGGCAGTGCGAGCGATACTAAAAGTGCCCACATGATAGAGAAGAAAATTGAGAAAAATGTTAATAAAAAATCAGCTACTACAAAAAATGGTCCAATTAAAAAAAATATAGGGCAATTGTCGGGAAATATAGAAAATATTTTTGGAGACAGCGAAAATGAAAGTACAAATGAAACTCGATCTTATTTGGCTCAGAGTTATAAAAATTCTGTTATGAATCCCGAAGTGCCTAAGGATCCAAATAACAGAAAGACAACTGTGTTACAAGATGCAAATACAAGTCTCAACAATATGAGGCAAGTCTTTGCAGAAGACTTGGAGAATTTTGGAAAGGACGAAGTGCACGTAATACCAAACATGAGGGCAGCCATGAAGCGAAAAAGGAGAACCAGAGAAGAAATTATGAAATCGATAGAAAGGACCATTGGATCCATACCCGAAGTAGATCTTAAGCCTAACAATCAGACTGTTATAATGCCTGAAAAAAAGTCTCACGAGAGTAATGATAAAGAATCAGCATTGCATAAAGTAAAGTCAAACTCCAAAGACACTGATTCATTAGCGTCAAACAAAACAAAGTTCACGATTAAAGTAACTGGTGTATCTGATTACGTGACCGATATCATTAAAGGATTAGGAACGAAATCCAATGTGACATATGATTCTGGAGAGAAGCTAAACATCCCTTTTTGCGATGACGAAGGTAATTCTTTTATTACATCAGTAATTGCTGTTCAAGAGGAGTACCTGGACAGTTCTAAAGATGATGAAGACAGCGAGGATATAGAGAATACATCAAACAAGCAGAAGGAATGTATTGCACCAGAAGCACTTGCCTCTCCAAGAAGTAATAAACCTGAACCTCCACCACGCGTATTAAAATTTAATGAAAATCTGCAAAATGTCCAAGAGTATGAAAATGCGAAAGATACAAACATGAAACATGCTTCACGAAGTAACGTAAGGAAATACGATAGTTCAGATGCACATACAGCAACCGATACACAAAATCAATTAAAAAATAGTGGATCGCTGTACAAGCCAAACTATGCGAACGGTTCTTCGCATTTTTATAAAGAACTCCGAAGGAAAGTGGACGTGCAGCAGGAAGTGATTAATAGGCTAAGTAACCAGTTAATCATGTATAAAGATCTCGAGAGTAAGTTTAACAAAGTTAATCTAGAATTGCAGTTGAAGAATAAAGAGATTGATGAATTATCACGTAAAACAAATAAGAAGTCAACGCCTGTTCACGACAAACACGGCAGTCGGAAGGATTTCGAAGCAAAGCAGAAGCAGATTCATGATCTGTCTACAAGAATTGATCAATTGGATGAAACGAATAAGAAACTAATGAAAACAGTGACACTGGAATCTCAAAACAAGCGAAAATTGGAGGCACAAATCAAGCAAAGAGATGATCGAATAAAGGAACTAAATTGGAAACTGGATAAAGCAGCAAAGTTCCTTGAACGGGCTGAAAAGAATACAAACACGTACAAAAAGAAAATGACGCGAATGCAAACGATGCTCAGACGACAAAAACTTTTGGATGAAAGAAATGGTCAGTTCAAAGAAATGCTGATAGATAATGCCAAACATGAATTTTCGGAGGCGTCCTTGTTAACTGCAATGGATATCAAGAATGCATGTGGAGAAAAGGGTTATGAGAAATTACTGAGCTATGATTTTCCGCTGCCTTCGTTGAGGACATTAAGTAGACGATTCTTGAAAGATGGGATGGCAGAGGATGACTGGAATGAAGAAAAAACATTAGAGACTCCTTTGTCAGAATCTGGTAGAGCTGACAGTAATCATCAAACAGAGACTATAAATCCAGAATCTAGTGAAATTATCAAAATAATCACACCTGAGTTGAATGCTAATGACAACAACGGTATGGAGCAGGTGGACATTTTGGAAACTGTCACAGGAACTGTGCAGGACATTTTCGATGAAAATAACGATGCTGATGATTTAAATTCAAGTGAATTAGGTGAACACTTTATTATGCAGTTGAATGCTAATTTGTAAATTTGAAACAATCTATTTTTGAAAAATAATCATATGCTTTTGTACCTATCTTATTCTCGCAGTGCGGATATTACTGAGTAATTGAATATTTTTTGTCATCCTATTGTATAATAGTCATTTAAGTGTTTTAGAGTATCATTTATGCTGTATCAGTCAATTGCTTTAAACATTTTATTGTAAATATATGTACAAACTGTTTAAGAAATTCTCTAGAATATGATAAGTTATGAAACACATTTAAATCAGTCAATCAACATGAATTTATAAATCACAAATATTGTGATGCCGGAATCTTTTTTCGAGTTCTTGTTTATGTGCGCAATTTTCAAGATTGTGAAAATAACTAGCCAAAAGTTTTGTGCTTTCAAAGTAACATCGTAATGAAATATTTTCATCTTCACTGTGAATGTTTGCTTCGCTGTTTACCAATGGTAACAAAAGTATATTTTTCTTCGGCAATGTTTTATGCAATTCCAAAAGAACAGAAATTCCATTACCGTTACGAATTAAATTTGCTTCTTCTTTATATACCTGTTAATAAGAGTTCTTATTCCTCACTGATTTAATAATGAATATAAATTTTAGAACAAGTGTTAATACTGTCAGAATCTTTCTCTTTAAATCAGATAACATTATAATTCTATAAAAAAACCTGTTTTGTAGCTTCCTTTGCAGCTTCATAGTTCCAGTGAAGATGATTTTCATACCATGGTTTTAGTACACTGTCTACAGTGAGTTTGATATTGTTAGGAGTGCATCTTTCATATATTAATTTATTAAGGTATTCAAGTACCATGCAAGATACTTTTTCAGGGGTTTGATAAGGAACAATGCTGTTTCAAGGAATACACTGAGATTATCAAATAGCAATAATCAATTAGCTGAGGATTTTTGATTTTATACATTTAAAATCATAGAAAAGAATGCATATCGCACATTCATCCAGCTACACAATTTAATTAGGAATTTCTTACCAAATAGAAAATCTGGCATCAACATTTTTCGGGATCACCAATCTATTAGAACAACCGCATTGAACAGAAGTATTGATATAATGCAAATTGAATGTGGGATGTCGCCAAACGTGCATGAAAGTTTCAGTAATGTCTCCACCATGAGCAAGATTTTTAATACCTGCATCCTCTTGATACTCATTCATATTTATTTTTAATTGTCCATAAATATCTTCTTCATCCGGTGTCACTTGCATAACATCTTTATAGAATCCAGGTACCTTTATGTGTCCAAATGGATCCACGAGATTGCTTAGAAGAAACAATAAATCTTGTAGAGGTTCATAAACTATTCCTCCGTAATCTCCGCTATGAAGATCATCAAGTGGACCATCTATTGATATATTGAAATAGCAAACACCTCGGCATCCGTACAGAATGCATGGATAATGTCGACCAACCCATTTTCCATCCGTTACCAAAATACAATCAATATGTGTGAGAAAACTTGTTTTAAGATCATTCAAAATTCGTGGAAGACCAGCGCTCATACATTCATTTAGAGACTCTATGATAAAAGTATAATAGAACTAAGACGTATTTTTATTTTATAAGTATATATCATGCGTTTATGGCATACCGCATATTATCTTTATATTGATTGGCAGTTCTATGCCTAATGCTTGATAACACTCTATAGCGTGAAGAAAGCACAATAGAGATCCTTTCATTTTCGCAGTACCACGCCCATACAATCGTCCATTTTTCTCAGTTAATACAAAAGGATCAGTGGTCCATTTGTCACGATTGACTTCTAGGACGTCTAAGTGGCAATAATAAAGAAGCACCTTCTTACGAGTCTCTTTGCCTAAAGTTCCCAAGATCAACGTTGGTATTTTTACCTGTACACAAAGCACACTATCAATACATTTTATTCCATTTTATGAACATTTCACAAAATTTTACAAATATAAATGAAAAATGCCTCTTTATTATGTCCCTCTGGAATGTACTTCCTAATCTCCAAAAGCTGGACTTTGAAACCTAATTTTTTTAAACGCGTGGCCATCCATTTGATTATCGATGAGATCTTGCATCTTAAATTGATATTGCTACTGGTACTTTCAATTGATACGATTGAACGTAATTCTTGTATATAACGTTCTCTCTGTGCATCAACATATTTATAGCACTTTACAAGATCTGGAGGAATAGGCATATTTTTGCGTATTCAGCAGCGATTAGCAATTCAATTTATCAGTCAGAACATTACTATGTGACATATAACAGTTGCAGACCTTTTTTCTTTATTGTCAATAAACTCAGAGTAGACCCACAGCAGAGTGTAAGAATTTGGGAGTAAAATTGTGCGTTTAAAATAAAGACGTCCATTATGTTCTTGTTTATACTTTAGACTGTATTTAAAACAATATTGGTGGATACAGCTAGAATTTAGTGGTAGATTTACATAGTGCCGCTCCTCTTTTTCTCTTTCTGTTTTACTTTTGTGATACCATCCGTTTTATCACATTCGCACCAGGGCGTAATAGATTTATCACACATTAGAGAAATGTTTAAAACAGTCAATGCCGTATCAACAATCGTCATTTTAATAGTGTCTATTAGTTTATAGGAGACGTTATTGAGTCCAGTCTGCCGATCCCTTTTTCTTGTAACTTCACGCTGATTAAAGCATTTAGTCATATCCCTTTTTCGATGATTTCTATCATGTATGTGTCTAATGAAAAATACCAAAATTATACTATCTATTATATAACTGTGTAGAGGTAATATTGAAGACTGGTAGAAGCATATTGTAATTATTTAGTATGTATAATTTTATAAAAGAGATTTTGGAGAAATATATATTTTTTACGATTATTGATTCAACCTTACTTGAATGTATTTTGTGTTCCAGTGGATACATTTTGTGGCCTAGTTACATTTAGGCCTGCTTCTTTAAGACGAACATAAAATTCATCGTCTTCTAATCCCCATCCCCAATACTTGTTTGACATTCCATTAACCAAAGTAAAATGTTCTCTGAAATAATAATAATATATATATATATATATTATTAGTTTAAACCTTTAAAACTAGTTTTCATAATAAGATCAATATTTTAATACCTGTTTACAAGTAATATTCCACCAACAAACGTGGGATAATGATATCTTGGATGTAATTCTGGTGATGATACATGAAATGGACCTTTTTCAGGATAATTGTATAACAATTCATTGTTCATTGGCAACAAATCTATATCATGCATAGCAATATAATCGAAGTCTTTCTTAACTTCTAAAAAGCCAACATTTATAAGAGATGCTCTATTAAATCTATATCTGTCAATCTGAAAATGTTTGAAGAGAATGCTGTTTGATAAAGATTTCCTAAAGGCAATATATACAATATTGCATGGAACAATGACACAATTAAATGTACCTGATTTAATATAAATATGTGATAATCTAAATCTTGCTTAGCAAGGAACTTTTGCATATGGGGTGCAAATATTAATAATTCTTCAAAACGATCTCTAAATGGGACAAGAATGGCCAAACGATGTTTCGATCTCCTTGACTTATTATTCATTACTCTATGACTTTCATAATGGATTGATGTTCCATCAGCATCACATTTACATTCATCTAAAAAAAAAATAAGATTCACTTTGATTTTTAGTAATGAATAGTGTTTAAAAAAAAACTTTCTTAACCTCCGAATACGAATTTTTATTTACTGTGATCTGTGATCAATGTACACAAACCTAACTTACCAAGGCTGATCGGAGTGATGCCTATCAAGCAAGAAATACCAAATGTAATGAAAATACAAATAAAAATATATTTAAATCTTAAACTCTTCCAAACTACTTCCATTCCTGATGAATGTCATTAAAAGCTACCCAAATAGCAGAATACACTACAAAATCACCGGAACATTAGTATATTTTTATTTTGTCTACAAATATATGTCATGTTACTGTCATAATGAGTACAGATTTTTATAAAACTTGAGATTTTATTTTGACAACTGAGCAGATCTGCCATTCCTACATCTTCGTTTGGTTCGATCAATGCGTGTATAGACGGCGCCATGTGCTTAAGTAGCTGGGCGGTGGGAGGCTCATTTTATTCGCTTCAAAAATTCTGAAATAAAAACTTTGTATCGAATTCTGTTTTTCAAAGTTCCTCCCACGTTTGCTATAAGCTATTTAATAGATTTAATAGAAAGGAATAATAAATGAATCAAACTAATTTATCTTCTAAATTTCGTGTTTATTAAATTGCCAATTATTTCAGGCGAAATTGAAATCATCCACTTCAAAATAGAATAAAAGAACAGTATCGTTATGAAGTTGACTTTTTACAGTTTGTAGCTTGCATAGAAAAGCGCCTGCTCCAAACGTCAATACCGGAATTATTATGCTAAATTGATCGTATACCTGTTACAGACTGTACAAATTATATATGGAATATTAAATTATATAGCTTTAGCTAAAGAAGATGATGAACTTCAAAGTTCGCACTTAATTCCAATGAAGACGATGACGAACGAAGGAGTCGGAAGAAGCCTAAGTGACAATGTCGAAGAAATTTATACTTGGTTCAACAAAATTGTGTCCTCCAGGGCGAAGAAAAATATCTCGCGCGATTTTTCTGATGGAGGTATAGAACTGTAATTAAGTATCAATAATATTAACATATATAGTCGGGCCGTGACATCAGTGTCACATTTAAGAGACTCTATTGCATTCTAACTCGTAAGAGTGTGAAACTTGAAAAAAACAATGACTTCGCGGCTCAACTATAGACTCTTTCTCATAGATGCAATTAATAATTTTCCATATTAGTTTTAATGGCAGAAGTCCTCAAGGTATATTATCCTCGTTACGTCGACAGTCACAATTACATCCCAGCAAATAGCATACGTACAAAAAAAGAGAACTGGAATAATTTAAATAGAAAAGTCTTTTCGAAAATTGAAATGAAACTTAGTAAAACTGTGATCAACCAGCTGGCAAATTCTCAACAAGGAACTATTGAAAAGGTGTTAATGGATTTAAAATCCAAAATTGGAGTAGACCTCATAGCTAGATCTTCATCATCCCAAAACTTTGATGGTATGAGCGGTGGAAATTCGTATATACGACGAATGCTTAAAATGATAATTTTAATATCTTATTGAATTGAATGCTTCAACGATTTGTACATACATTTATAATATATAAATTTAAGATATATTTCACGAACGCAATTTGAAATTGTCATCTGGCATTTTGTTGCGAAAGAAGCTCAAATCAATATCATACAAATTTTTAAAGTATATTGACCTCATTTTAAGTATCCAATTAATTAATTAATTACATATATTTCATAATATCCGCAACGCACGTTATTTTTTACTAGAAAACGACAAAGGACAAAAAACGAATGAAAATGAAATGATATTCAAAACCAAACCGTCAAGCTTAATGCAGGTGGCTACCAAGGCATCCAATACTTACTTCAAAATTACTCAGCAGTTGAAGAATGTATTTGCAATCCTTGGAGGATGGATAATCATGGGCCTCTTCTTCTGGACGTGGATTTTTCGTCATTCAAAAAAAGAATGGTTACCTTCGGTAAACGTTTCCAGCACGAATTGTGGTAATTAAACGCTGAAATTCGATTTCATGTTTTGCGCAAAAATTCCTTACTAATATGTGAATTAAACAGTCCAAGGATCTGCGGATACAGAGGAATTAGTCTCTCACTCTATGTACGAGCAATTGAAACAAGAACTGCACCAGAAGTTCAATACCATTTGTGCTTTGAATCAGAAAATTGCGCATCTGAGGAATTTGCTGAAGATAAAAAATGTACGCATTGCACATTTAACACTACAAATCAATAATCCGACTGATAATAACGGAAATGGTAGCAGCATTCACTCCAGACGCTCATGTCAGTTAAAAATATCAAAAATATAAAATCTTTCATTTTACCAATATTATTCATACCCTTTAAGATTCTCATCAATAATTATTGTAGAAATATAATGTCGATTGACTGCATTTTGCAAGAGAAAAAATAAAGTGAATTAATTTTATTATCTTTATAATAAAAGTTTCTTGAGCTCTCTGAGCTCAATGACTTTCAAAACAGTATCATCAAGAGGCGGTTTATCACGAGTAAATTCATCAAGGGTTCCAGCAGCCTCTGCTCACGCCACTTAACCAGCTTTCAGCACCCGGAGGATGGTATGTATGTTGCGGATTTTCATCTGTCGAACTCTTATGATGAAATGTTGCCCATACTGCATTTCCCATTTCTTGAACAGAGTCCGAATGTCTCCTAATGGCCAAACCATAGTATGTTTCCAACTCACTCATTATTTCGTTTCTCAACTTTCCTGGAGCATTTCCATCTTTTTCGCATGCAAAATACACTCTTTTTTCTCCACTATCTTCTCGTTACCGTATGGACAAGTCTGTAAAACGGCTTTGAAGGTCTTACAATCGCCATCTCCTATGTGCGATGTATATCTCACACCGTGTTTTTCACCGATCTGAGAAACATCTCATTCACAGCATCCCCTTCCATTTTACCTACAATGCCATCTATAGTCGGTCCACGAGTTCAATGTTGTTTTTTACAGTCCAAAAACAATGAAGTCTCCAGTAAGTCACACGTGACTCTGCATACAATTTTTGTTACATAGTATGTTTGTGCATGGTTTTGCACTGAAACATATTTTATTTCCCTATTTTAGCATACATTTTCGTAATTTTATAGAAAATCACATGTCATTTGCTAAGGATTGCACTGTTTACGAACTGTCAAAAAAAACACATCGAACTCGTGAACCGACTATAGGTTTATGAAGCATTCGGCTTCATGAGTTTTCAACCAACCCTGATACTCATTTGTATCCGTTTTTGTCTTTCACAAATTACATGCTTAACAATAATTTAATTTGAGGAATGTGTCGACCACTTTCTTGCTGTATTTCCGATAAGTGTAGTGATACCAAACAACAAAAATATAACGAATCTTTGAATTCATTGATTTGGACCTTTGCTCCGAAGCATATTGTTGCAGCTGTTACGTATTTAGCTGTCTGCATTTTTAATAAAGGCTTTGGTTCTATTTCACAAATTCTAAAAACAATGGGAATGACCATTGGTCAGCAAACAACGATGTATGCCGATACACAAGACCAGGAGCGAATTGAACGATCCGTCAAACAAGCATCAAATACCTCAAAAGAAGTCAGGAGTGCTTTCCTATGACTTCTTTTCGGAGAGCCAACCTATTTAGATTGATTTCAACGATTAATTTGATTTTCATATGAAAACATATATTCTGCGCGATGCTTATATCTTTTCACAATATCTTTACATGTTTGCTGAAGAAATTTGCATCACGTAGAATCATACATGTATCTTCGGTGACCCATAGACGGGTCACCCTAGATTTTCATGATTTGAATTGTGAAGAAATATTCAAAGAAGCTAAACTTCACCCTAATAGTAAACTGTTTAATGCTATTTGTAGTACCGAATTTGCCAGACGCCTCGAAGGAACCGGTAAGTATACAAAGTGAAAGTAAGGAGAGAAAGGATGAGAATTTAACTAAGTAAATATGGTTTAGATTTTCAAATATTCTTTAAAAATAATTATTTGTTCAAGGTAACATTTCTAACCCAGCAAATCCAAAGGAACGAATACGTATCAGTGATGTAAAAATGTCAATTAGTGATTTATATATCTATTACATCCCTGAGTATGACATTTTAGCATTGCCGATAAGTCAATGGACTTACTTGACACATAATGATTACTTCGTGTTTGCTGGGAATCTTCTCCATACTGGCGCAATTAAAACGTTCATTATGAAAAGGGCACGTTCTTACATAAGATGCATAGTATACTTGATAAAGCGTATACAGTTTACGATGCTCGTACATGCCATAATGATAATCGCTATAACAGATCGAAGTACACTTAATTGTATCAAATTAATATGATTTTCCAGACACCGTTCCAAGCTGCTCAAACAATATTATGTTTAGCAATGAGTGTAACGAGGTTGCAAACGTAATAGTAAAATATTTCGTAAATTGTAAGGTAAAAATATATATTGTTATATATTAAACAAAGAAGTAGAATAGTGAGCTAATAAAATTCTTTCTATTTTATTTTCTGTTGATAGCTTATTGTAAGACGAACCCCCAAGTGGAAGACCGAGAAATATAGCGCGGGAAACATTTGTTATGTGCTGTGACGCTGTGAAGTTACAACAGTTTAAAAGAATTTGAATTCTGATATTTTAAGATTCATGAAAAACAATAACATTCGTAATGATACGTAATATCGTACAATTACATACAATCTTTCAAATTGCTTACTGTATTTATGCATATATTATTATTATATAATTAATTATAAATATCAATCATTGGATTGTTCTATTAAAAGGTTATATATCGTATATTGCAATAACTAAATCATGCAACGACCATAATATCCAATCATAAAAATGGAAATTCCACTTGCTACATAATCTCACAGGGGCATTAAATTCATTGGGAAGTGTGCCATATCCGGAAGACGTTCTCAAATGGAGAGAAAATTCATTAAGACTCAATGGTTACATTAAAATCAAAGTGCATTATCCTGTGCTGCACCACCTGTCGTATCGTTCTGTTCTATTTCCTTTGAAAAATACTGAACAGACAAAAGACCTTCTTAAGACTAAGAATTATATAGGTACAACTTAAAATTAATTTATTGTAAAATAATTTAATTCAAAATACTGATTACGCTTTTATTCCCAATAGAAAAAATAACGAATTAATAATCATAGATCTGTTAATATGCGTATATAGAAAATTGCGGTATTTTTCTTCATGTAGAAAGTCTGACCACTGTCAAGGTCATTCTAGATTCCGGCAACCATCAGGTGAAAAGTGGGGATACCTGTTACTCGGACAGGTACTGCCACGTCCAGTCGTGTAAAGATTCTACGAGAAGAAGGTTTATTCGCATGAGTAATATAATAATCAATGATAAATTGACTGAAAATCTTCAATAACTTCAGCGTGAGTACTTTTCTGTTTATTAATGAAGTTTTAAGTGTATGATAATTTATCTTAGTCACAAAATATTATATAGTCAATGGATTTAATTGACATAAAGGAAGTTACAATAATGGCGGGTATTCTTTATGTCTAGGGTCGACAAATCTCATTGTCAGTCGGGCTATATGTTAGTTTTCTTTGGCCAGGATCATAATACACGGTGACGAAATTAATCACGTTACAAATTATTTATTAAGAAAAATTAAAAGAACTTAAGAAAAGTAACAGTATTTGTGGTCAGATACAACGCCGTTTAGCATTATTTCAAAAATTTTTGTTTTCCGCTTTCTGATTTCATGTACGTAAACTTCACTGACTGGTTTAGCTTGACTTGAGACTCATGATTTCTGGCAATACAGAGATTCTTATTAATCTAATTTATATGTAAAAAATATGACAAAAATATTATAGATAGGAATTTTACATACGTGATTTACATGCCATTGCTTTTTCAATACTAGATATTTCCATTTTTTTGTGGGATTGATTGATCAATCTATAAAAAAAATTTGTTATAGGATTAAGGAAAATGGTATTAAAAATTTATTGTACAATTTCTATTGGGAAGTTATAAATGATGGCAGAAATATCAACTTTAAATATATAACAGATTCTTCTGTTGTATAAGAAATATTTACTACTATAACTCCTGCTATTCATGCATTAAGATTATTGCAATTGAAATATAGTAACCATATTCCCAGTATTAAACTAACTTTTAAATCCAACATAAGGATTACGTACAAGCATGTAACTTACTTAAACAGTTTCGCATTATTTCCCATTATATAATTACATAGCAAATTTATAATTCCAGGAATATAACAGTTGCTTGATCTATGGCCCATGCATGAATGATGCAATAGTTAATATTTAACACGACTTGCAATATTATTTTTAAATTATATTATATTTTATTTTCATCGAATCTCTATAGAAGTCGATACTGTAAAAACTAATACGTACATTATCAAGAAATTCTGATAAACCATCAATAAGCAGTCTGATTGATATTAGTACTTCAAATTATATTTACTTTCGACGCAATTCTTACAGACTTGACACGTGACGCAACGCAATGATACTTTTTCGCGTCTTTTCTTTTATCTCTATCGATTTTAAGATCTGTGGCTACAGCATCACCGTAATGCTATACAAAAAAAATATAGTGCATTGTATGTAAATAAAATATTTAAATTATGTTCCTACTACGATGCTCCATTACGTAATTTATGTAAATATATAAAAAATAAAACGTTGCAACGGAATCTTGCGTCTGTATTTTTTTGAAACACGGACGAGAATACAAGGTGCAATTATTAATCTCTCGCATTTTCTGTTGTATCCACTACTTGAATGGGCATTATTTTTGTCTTTTTCTGGATACCAGAGTTATCTATATTATTACAGATCATGATTTTGGGCATTTTCAATTGCTCCACTTTGTGCTGCTTGGCCATCATTGCAGTGGTTGGCGGCGCTTTACTCTTCCTGATTGCATTACGTCTCTTCGTTTATTACACGCTAGGAGTTTGCAAGAGTAAAAATAAGATGGATGGCAAGACAGTAATCATTACGGGATGCACCTCTGGCATTGGAAAAGAGACAGCCAAGGATCTTGCTAAGAGAGGAGCCAAGGTTATTATGGCTTGTCGAAACGTAGACAGCGCCAATAAACTCAAAGGTATATTATTCAATGAAATTTTCTCATTGAATGACTATTTATAAATGATTACCGTTTCTTGAGTGTACTTATAATCAGTGGTATTCCATTTTCTGTAGTAATAGATGCTTTTGTAAAAATTGTAAATGTATACAAATAATTAGCTAATCATACGTCTGGTCGTTTCGAATAATTCATTGACTGTATTTCCCGTTAATATAACTTCCAGTATTGCTTGTGTTTATCAATAGTGTCATTGTTTGAAAATTTAGATTAAAAAATCTTTATTATTTCGAAGAATATGGTAACGCTATATTTTTGCAGATGAATTAATCAAGGAGACTGGGAACAACAATCTGGTCGTACGAAAATTGGATCTCTCGTCTTTGCAATCGGTCAGAGAATTTGCTCAACAAATCAATAGAGAGGAATCGCGTTTGGACGTATTAATTCACAATGCTGGAACCGCCGAGACGTTTAGAAAAAAAGTTACCGATGACGGCCTCGAGATGACGATGGCAACTAACCATTATGGACCGTTTTTGCTAACGCATCTTCTGATTGGTAACCTCAGCCGCGCAGTCATTAAAGCCGTTAATTGAAACTTGATTCTCTATGAATACGTAATTGCTTACTCTATTAACATTTACAAACAGTTATTAATTATGAACTTATCATTTTTCATAGATTTACTTAAGCGATCGGCTCCCAGTCGAATTGTGATTGTGGCATCGGAATTATATCGCCTTGCCACATTGAATCTGAACAATGTGAATCCTACAACAACGTTTCCTGCCTATTTGTACTATGTTTCTAAGTACGCTAATATAGTCTTCACCTTGGAACTCGCACGACGTTTGGAAGGTTCAGGAGTTACGGCAAATTGTCTTCATCCGGGAATGATAGACAGTGGAATATGGAGAAATGTTCCAGCGCCATTATCCTGGGGCTTGAATCTCATCATCAAAGGTTTCTTTAAGACTCCTGAGCAAGGAGCACAAACCACCATCCATTTAGCAGTTTCAGACGAAGTTGCTGGCGTTAGCGGCAAATATTTCTTGGATTGTCATGTGAGAAAAAAAATTCTAAAACTCTTGTTCTCGGTCCTAGTTTCGACTTACAATAATTATCATTCAATCTGTTTCCAGGAATATGGGCTTTCTGATGGCGTCAAGGATCCATCGAAGGGCAAGAAGTTTTGGGAACTGAGTGAAGGTTTGGTGAAGCTACAAGTCTCAGATCCAAAGATATGAAGATAGTATCATTTTCATTCTTCCAGTTACCTTTGGATCTGTTTTTAAGGTAGCAATGTAGAACCCTCACTCACTTTAATGAATAAAAAATGTTATTCATGTTGTTTTTTAAGCAGATTAAGTATAATATATTTACCATCGTGATACAGCAGATCTCTCTATGTTAAGCAAGCAGTTAACCCTTCAATACTCGCGTGGGAGCCTAAAAGACCCCAGATCTTTCATTTTTCGCGCCACTACTAGAATAATTTTTTTCGATATTATTTATGTATTAATTGGCAATGAATTTAAGCGGAGAAATAAATTAATTCTCCTAATCATGTGTATAAACAACAATAATTCCCAGTGCAGAATAATATTTTTGCATTGGTCATCAATATATTGCGTTAACAAAACAGGGTGTTTACGACCCCCACGCGAGTACTAATGTTACGAAAGCTGCCGCGACTGCTGAAGGGTTAAAAAACAACTTGTTAATATCAGATACATCGTTTTATATATGAGTTATTTATTGTTTAACGCCTGTATCAGGAGTCAAAGGCTTAAGCGGAAATAGGTTGTCCCAGAAGTTCATTCTGTTTTCGTAGAGACCGCAATCTGTGACCAGATGATCTCCGATATCCAGATACTCTTTAGTCTTATCGGTATATATCGGCCACTTAACATTCTTAAAATCTTCGTTGTTAGTCGGTATGGGTTCTCCAGTTTTTGCAAAATGGGACCACATTGTGGTTAATCGTTCAACAGTGATGATTTCAGGATCGGTTGCGTTGAAATAAGGGAACCAGCTTATGTAGAAGAGATACAGTAAATCATCATGATGGACTACACCTGTTTTAAGACAAAAAAAAACAGAAAATATGATAAAGAAATATACAGTATTAATAGATAGGCTTGTCACCGTTCCAAGTTTTTGAATAATATTAAATACCATAAGGTTTTTTAGTGTCGCTCCATACACTGTGACTGAATCGTCCTTGATAAGAAAATCTATAATAATAAACTGGTTGCTCCGAAACAGCACTTATCAAGTTGACGAAACGGTGAGCAGAATATCCAATGACAGCGTCAGCATAAAGCTAAAATAATAAACGAAAGAGGAGTATAATGTAAAGTATATACTGCTTCCATATTTTTCAAAAAAAGTATCCAATACATACGTGAGCTAGTCCATCAACATTGTCTAGACTAACTGGTTGATTATTAAAGTAGAACCTTTTCAGTTCCTGACTTATACGTTTCGATCGAGGTGTACCACGCTCATAAAGAAAACTGATGGGTGCAATAGTCTCCCAATTCTGATTAATGTCATCGAATATAGAATTGTTTCCTTTGCGTGCTTCTTCAATTGGCACTACATAAAGAAAGGAGCTCATAAATTTGAAATATTACAAAATTTTAAACTGCTTATATCTATACCAAAAAGAAATCAGAACTCACAGACAACTATACCTCCAAACTCGTCTTTTGTAATACCGATAATCAATGGCACTTCATTTATCTTTCCCTGTCTAATTAAATCAACAGGTTGAGCTGGAAGGAATCTTTCTACTCCATTTACTTCAGGTTCGACGACTGGAGACCAAACTAAAATAGGATCAAAATGCCATTCCTAGAAAATAAACAATCATTCTATTCATATCCGGTCGCCAATGAAAACCAACAATGTAGAAAGACAAACCTACAAAGAACTTTCTCATAGTATTAGCAAAGTCTTCAGCCGACTTAGTGTTTAGACAGATCAACATATTGCCAGTAGTGTCAGTAGGACAATCAAGAAGTTCCGCCTGTTTTTTGGCCAAATGTTTCTGGTGTGTTGGAAGTGGTTCCTGCGGAGTGGATGCACCACTCATTGCAATTGCTCTGTGAAAAAGTCCCTTAGACATTGGTGAAAGCATATGCAACGTCACACTCCAAGAGCCAGCACTGTAACCGGTTATAGTCACGCAATCAGGATCGCCTCCAAAACTGGCAATATTGTTCTTAACCCAACGCAAAGCCTCGACTTGATCCTTGAGACCAAGATTACCAGGTGCCAGGGAATCACCGGTACTTAGGAAACCTGAAACAACAACACGCAGCAAACATGATAAATATATGTAGTGCGTATGGCTTTATAGCCAGCAGAATTGTAATTCGCGACGTGTATTTTTAGAATTCGTATAGCTGTGCTAAAAATGTGTTCTTTCCTCAATCGTACCAAAGTATAGACAATATGCATATGCGTACCCAAGGACGCGAGACGATAATTTGTTGTGACCAATACAATATCTTGATCCAACCAATATTGTGGTCCAGCGTTGATACTTTGTCCGGAACTCACGTAAAATCCTCCTGGATGAAAGTATACGATAACGGGCTTTTTCACAGCTCTTCCCTTCGTTCCAGGTTTCGGCGGCAGCTGTAATTTTTTGTGTAAAAACTTATATTGACTCTTCCATTGTTAATCCATTATTTGGCCGTTATTTTGCATTATATTTTATTTAATAATATTTTATATAATATTCGATTATCTACAGCAAAATTTGTAACGTAAAAATGTGTGCTAAAAAAATTGTTTTAAAATTTCATACAAACGCACCAAAATGGAAATCTTATAATTTCTAGTCATATACATTTCAAAATTCTTTGTCAAAAGTAACGCGACGTTAATATCCCGTTTTCGATTATTTTAAAGTTTAAAACCTCTAGCCATTTAAATTTTCTTACGGGAAGATTCTTACTATAAGAATAATATTCGCTTCGAAGGACATTCATGTAACAATGCAGTGCTGTGTATTATTGTTATATCATTATTGCGACTGTACTACGCAGTACAGCCTGACTTCTGAGTTTCCCTACAGTCTTTGTCCTAAATTCTTATTGGTTCTTGCCGGTACCTGTAAGACCTTATCAGAATCTACTAAAAACGAGTAAGAATTTGAAACAAGAACTATAAGACATGAATTCTTACCAAGAGACGAATGTATGCACTTTTTGTGTATAGTTAAAAAAATTCGAAACATTACCTTTGTTGTGTAAATGTTTAATCGAAGACAATCCTCATTGGCCAACACTCCTTCTGGTTGAGGACACGAGGGTCCTTCCGCGGAAGCATTGAAGACGTCAGTCCACGGCTTAGCAGGAATGGCTTGCTAAAATTATTGGAACATTAAAAATTCTAATAACGATCATGTTCATTAAATGAATCTATTTTTAAAATATAAAACATGAGAAGGTTCTAGAATAATGGCTGTTGTAAGGAAGGTCGATCCAATTGCCAATAATTTTATGCGACGTGTATATTCGCGCAATTTTGTCCATTGACTCCAGCATGATTCACCATCACAAGTTTCTAGCTGTATTATGACTCTCGTTGAGACGGAAGGACTCGTTAGACTCTTGGCGAATAACGCGTCCCAATTACGGAAAATTATTCGTAAATTCACTTTTACAGACACTGTCTTTATAGTCTAGCATTAGACCGTAGTTACATAAACCAGGTAACTACAGTATTTGTTTTCCAGAAAAATAATTAAAAAATCAAGTACAATTTTTACAGAAAGATTATAACTGACCTGGAATCGTTGTTGTCCTACGGGAGGTTCAGCATACCTAACACCACGAAATGCATAAATCCTTTTGCCAAGTCTACTCGTCATGTAGGAACCAAGAATTTTTCCAATAGGGGCTGTAACTTCTGGACCTTCATCTCCTTTGACGTTTCCGGTTTGTGCGACAATGGCAACACCGAGAAACGTCAACAAGAATGCACGGTGCATTTTGATTAAGTACCAATTTCTATTCCGCGTCGGTACAAAATTAAGAATTATTCATCAGACTATATGACCGCTGCAATGTCTGGATAAATACTGAAGCTCGTATGAGTCAAGTGAAACCATTTATACCTCTCCCCATGAGGAAGATGCGTGGGAAACGCAATTACCTTCCAAGAATAATGTTGGTACAGTTAGCCACAAGTGTTGTGGAGGTTATGTATTTGTGCATTTATAATTTATATAAGCTACAATCATAAGCCCATGCAGTTTTCATTTTCATTATCAAATAAACAGGAAATATAAAGTACCTATCGAATACAGTCACGCGTAAGAAGAACTGGAGATAAATACTGGTAATGTAAATGCTGTTTGGCCAAATCAGAATGACCAAACTTTTTAATGAATTCTCAAATTATCTTATATGTAAGTTTAATACACAATCATATATAAATATTTATAACGTAATTTAGAAACGATAACGTGATAGATATTCCGAAATACATAGAGCACCCTAGGTTCACCGATTATTTTACGAGACGTATTGAATCTCTAATCGTTCGTTCTTTCTTCTTTATCCATGACGCTTTGGGCATCTCGATGCCATTTTAAAGTGACTGGGGAGTGCAAACGGCCATTTTGAATTTCCATCACGAAAATCGTAAATTACACAGAAGTAAAGGGGCAAATCCGAGTCAAAAAATTTTTTTTGTCAATTTTGTTTCACTTGCCTAAAAATTTTAAGTGTTAAGAATATTGTGTGTAAATTTCATATTGAAATTCCAAGAATTGTGGAAGTTATGGGCGATTTGCCAAAATGCGGCCGGGTGGCCAGGTGCGCCGCTGGCCCGGAACCTTTTGTCTGATACATAGCAGGTACGTATAATATTATATATTATATAATATATTATGTAATTATTATAAATATTTTGGAGTATGAAGAAAATTGTGTGTAAATTGTATTTTGATATTCGAAAAATTGTGAAAGTTATGGACGATTTACCGAGAAGCGGACGAACAACCCAGTGGCCAAGCGCGTCATTTCTTTGCCAAACTTTAAACGCGATTATCTCGAAACATACTATTCAAAGACAGTCCCTAGAATATTTGGAAAACGGCTTGACCGATTTCCTCCAAATTTTGACACAAGTTTTGCGGATAGAGTTTCGAGTTCGGAACGTACAAAATTTTTTTAATCCAATTATTTTTTTTATCAAGCCAGAAAGGTCGGAAATTTCGGATGAAAAACGAATGTAAAGTTCAAACGGTCGCGATTTCGTGAAAAATTTTTTTTTTCGAAAAATCGTACCATGCGAAACGCTTTATATATTATATTTTAAGAATCTGTTCGAAATTCATGATTCGGATGAACTAACTGTATGAAATTCTAGAGACCGCAGACCGTGCCAGCGAGTCTCATATTTTACGTCGGCCACGACAGCAGCGCTTCGAGTGGATGTATATGCATAAAAAAATTTATTAACGTACCTCAATATATATACTTTTGAATAAAAAATACCTGGATGAAATTAAACAAATAGTTTTTGAGATAATAATTCCCAAAATTCACCTATTTTTCTCGCCGTCTACTCAGATGTGCCCCCTTAATGCATTATCCTTATCGAACTGGAGTGCACGCAGATTTGTGTAAGTTCCATAATTACTGAAACGGCACTTTCGTAAGATATAATTGCGATATAAAGGAATGAGATCCATGCAAAATTTTGGCACGAGCATCTTTCACGCCAAAAAATTGCATGCAACTCATACCTTCGTCTGTCAATTTTTCCGCATAAAAGAATCATGCAAGTAACAGTACAGCTTGGAAAAATCTGCGTGCACTGCGTTTGCGTGATAATTTATTATTACATTCTTATAAATTATGATATTCCATTTTGAGGCTAGAAAGTACTCCCTAGTCCCCTTAAATAAACATTGCATAACATCATAACAACGATATAAAATCTGTAAGATAAGACACTTATGCTATTTACTGTACAAGCCAAACAATAAGAATAAAAAGATAACAAAACTTCAATCTACCTCGCCTTATATACCGGTTACTCCATAATATATGTATATATACTTTTAATGTATACACTATTACCTCGCTATTACCATACACGCCTTTTTGAATGGCTTGAGATCTCATGAAGAGATTCTTCTCTTAGATTTTTATAATTTCGCATGTGGTATATACAATCATGATATTGAAGTCATTGCACGTACCAAGGTCATACCTTATTGCGTATGGATAACATTGCACGTCACTCTTTTAATCAGAATTACATTATTCATTTCGTGGTTGAAAACTGTCATTGACTTTCAGATATCTTATTTATTTATGATGTAATATCTATGTGTATCATCTGAATTGATACTAATGGATGCGGTTGCACTTTACACTTGCAACGTTTTATTTGTGCAGGAATGATTAATGCGTGACAGTGTTTTGCAATAATGTTTTACCACGAATTATGAATCATTCTGAAATAACAATGGAGGGACCTGTAGCAGCTTACAAGAAGCATGCATTAATCTATAGGTGCACATAAATACAACATCGTGAAAAATGGGAAGAAGTAATTCTCTCTGAAATTACAAGTCTGATTAGGAATGATACTTGGGAGATCATTTGAAGAAAAAAGGAGTCGTTTCGTTTTGACTCATAAATATGAATAAAATATCGTAAAAAGGAAAGTCCGAAAATACGAAAAGTGAATAGTTGTTAGCCAATCGCGTGTTAGAGTCAAAAGAAGACAACCACAACGTTTGGCTAACAGCTATTCACTTTTTGTATTTTCACTATAGTGAAAAATATGCAATCGAGCCCCAGAGTTGACTATCATCAGACGTTTGCTCATGTAGCGTGACATGAGTCCATCGGATTACTAGCTGTTCTTGCTGTAGAAATGGATCTTAAAATACAACAAACGGATATCACGATGGCGTATTTGAGTAGCAGCCTTACCGAAGGAGTAATTACGATGGTTCCTGAGTTGTTCAAGGACATGCTGTTAAAAATTATTTGTCAAAAAGGAACAGTAGGGATCGAGGTTGGACCTCGTGTGAAGAAGTTGCTGACCAGTCTTGAGGCTGGTGGCAGTGTGTGTCGTCTCAGAAAGGCGATATATGATCTTTGACAAGCTGGTAGGCAGTGGTATGCATATGTTAGTAAGAAGTTGATCAGGCTGTTTTTGTTCTGGGTGGAGCAGCGATTTTCAATTATGTGCCTAGTTTATCCCTATTTGCAAAAATACACCATTCACCCTCTTGAACGACTTTATTGCAGAAATCATTTTTCTTTTTTTTTTCTTACATGTTTTAACGTGGATAGTATTACTTACGTACGGAAAATGTTGGATATCATTTCGAATGTTGTATGAATTAAATTACACTCGCAATTTTTTGGAAACATAAATTTTTCATATACAATTCGAACAAAGTATTTGGGTTGGACTCAAATTCTTCTCTTTCAAAAAGCTATGAAATGATATGCTATATGCTATAAGAACATTTTTAAGTAGTAGTAATAGTAGAAAGTAGGGGTATGATTTTGACAAGTAAAACAATCTGTATCATTTTATGTTTCCAAAAAATTGCGAGTGTAATTTAATCCATGCAACATTCGAAATGGTATCCAACATTTTGCGTACGTAAGCAGCACTATCCTCGTTAAAATATATAAGAAAATAAAGAAAAGTCATTCTGAAATACGGTCGATCAAGAGGGTGAGTGGTGAATTTTTACAAATAGGGGTAAACTAACAGCCTTCGGTAGGTCACTCAAAAACAAACTTACCGTACATTTCAAGTTTTTTCTATTTTGCATAGTTTACGAGATATATGGGAAAAACTGAAAATTTCCCGATTTTTGAGGGCTTTTTTGACCCATCAAATGTTCATATGGGCTAGGCTAATTTTTTGCATACGTACTTATTTTGAGTAGCTCTGCAATACATAAAAAAACACCCAATGTTTAGGGATCTGAGCAAGGTAACATTCCTTGTTAAATATGAAGATTGTTAGTAATTCGGTGCTTTTCAATTACTCGACAATTTCGCTATTCGTTGGCTTCAGCGGAATATTTTCGATATGACCAAGGACGTAGGTTTGTGTCGTCATAAGTCAACAGAAGTTAGAGAATTGAAAAGCACCCATTATCAACAAGTAAACACACGTGTTGAGGAGACGTGCCAGAATGGCATTCTAGATTTGCAATTCGTAAAACATTTGAGTTTTGACTTGCGTGGTCCGAACTAATTTGAATTGCGTAGACTTTTAATTTCTGCTCTTACTTCCTCTCCTGGGGCCACATGCAACACGCAAGTGCGTATACCCTTTTGATGGGAGATTGCATTCAACCATATTTACTTGCATTTCACAGAATTTATCCATGACTGTCTATTAAACTGCGTTTTTCTTTCAACCCTAAAATTCCAACAACAATAAATCTTAAGAAAATGGTTGCCGTTTTTCTTTATGAGCTAAGAGAAATATATTTCAGAATGTTTATCATTTACGTAGGAATTTTACGTCATGGAAGGCGTAACAACAGTAATATGATTTTTATGCGTCATACAACGTAAAACTTATTTGCATTGACGATTCTTGGTATTGATTCTTTTTCCTGTTCATTAATACTTCCTTTCTTCGTATTATTCCGTCTCTTGCGTTGACGCTTTATTGTCTTCTGCATTCGGCGTAGTAGTTTCAGCTTTGCCATTTATCTTTTGAGACTTCTTTGTCTTTTTCATCTTTTCAACACGCTTTCTGGCTCTGACTTGTCTCTTGGCTCCTTCGGGATCGATACAAGGGTCAATGGTGGTTGCATAAGCTATTGGATCTAATGGCTTTTTTTTCTTTGGTTTTTCCTTCTCTTCTTCCTTGTCCTTACACTTGCCCATGACATACGGTTTTACTTTAGGCATGCGTTTTCCATATGGCTAAAAAATACGGAAAAAATTATGCTTTTCTATTTATGTCAGTTATCGATTATAAATCAAGTTTAATAAATATTAACCGGTTTTGGATATATGGGACGACCATATGGATCTTTTTCACGTGGTGGTGCTCTTGTAACGGGATCTCGTGGTCTAGTTGGTTGCGCCATTTCTGTTACACGACCGGAAGCCTGAGCGGATAGAGCCCCTTTTTTAACTGCAAATGGATTCTTCCTGCAGGAATCGGTCTTGTGGACATGCGGTGTAGCCAATTTAGCCATTCGCGGTGAGACTAACGAGAGCAAAACAAATCAATTAGTAACGCTGTTTATGGTGAATATATATACGTACTAACTATACTATATGTATATCATAACATAATAATACCTTTTCCTTTTAGAGCAGCTTTCGACACTCTGTATGGCTGCATCTTGCAGGGTGATGGTTCCATTCTCCAGGCATTTCTTTCTGCTTTCTTTCTATTTTCTTCTTCGTCTTCCCCCTTTCCTTTTTGAACCTTCTTCCTCCTTGTCTTTTTCTTTGATTTTTTTACTATCCCTTTCGGTTTTATATCATCGGTTGGTGTAGCATCATCTTTTTTAAATTCAGTATCTACGTCCTCTTGCTTCTCAACTTCATCTTGATTTTCTTCGTCTTCCTTTTTCTCCTTATCTTGATCTTCCATAAGCTCTTCCTTTTTCTCATCTTCGATTTTTTCTCCCTCCTGGTCACCAACTTTCTCTTCTCTTTCAGGATTTTCATCACTCTTTCTCGAAGCTTTTTTCTGCTTCACCTTTGATTCTTTTGCTTTTAATCTCTTCTTCTGTTCCTTCAATGCTCTTTTACCACGTTCTTCACTTTCTTCGACTAGTAACTTTTTCCATGTCTTTGCATCCTCGTCATTTCTGTCTTTCAAGTAACGGTAGGAGGGCAAAGACAGCAGTACCATCCATGACGTAAACTGTGAAATGTAAGAATTGATGATATATAACGGCGACTGAATAGAATAAAGAAACTAACTTTGTAATTCAAAGCACTCCTGCGAATTCCTGTAGGAGTCATCAGAATATCAATTTCCTCATCAGTTAGTTGATCCGGACACTCTATTGCTTTTTTCGCTAAAGCCATTCTCCTTTCCCTCGCAGTAGTTTTATGCTTCAGTGCCTTTTTGGATATTTCCAAAGACTTGCACTCCTCCGGGATAAACTTATATGGCTGACTTATTTCCAGTATTCTTTGACTCGGCTTGTAACGCAAAGCTGCCTGCGATATTTGTAATGGAAACTCTCGACCGTAGTCTACCACCCGTGCGACAAATAACGCCATTTTTATTATTCTTTTCGAAGGTTTTGCTTTTAGTGCAGCCTTCGAGACTTCAAAGGCCGGTCGACAATTAATACTCGAATCTGGTGTTTTATGCGGTTTTGATAAAACCTGAAGCCTTCTCTTGAAGTAGCTCAAGGGTTTCGATGGTCTTTCCTACACGATAAAAGTGATAACAATTAGTAATGCATATCTATTTTAGTTATAAATATTTTTTTAAATCAATAAATAAGTAATACGATCGGTTCGGGTTCAGGCTGTTTTCTTGGTTGAGCATTAACTTTCGCCCAGGCATCGAATCTTGCCCAATCGGCTGCTGTTTTCAGAAATCCTTTCAGATTTAATCTATGCTTCTTACGCCTATGATATATTGAAATATTATATGAGTGCGTTTTTAATAATATTTCATATATTTGTGAAGAAACAGTATAGAGTAAAACTTACTTTCCCTTATATTTTCCTTTATTCATTTTGTCCTTGCCACTTTTGGGTGGCGAAGCTTTGGGTGGCGAAGCTTTGGGTGGCGAAGCTTTTGGTGGCATTTTTCTATGAACTCAAAACTCAGAAAAAGGTATTTTAGGATTTTTTAAAATTGGATTTCCAAAAACTCTTGAAGCTTGGTTATACATCGTTACACAGTTATTTTATAGTTTCCCCCATAATTCAAAATTTATACTTTGATTTTTGCATTTGCGAACCAAAACATATCAATTCATGTTAATTTAGAAATTTAATTTGGCCAAAAAGTGATGCGAATATAAAAGTGACATTTAAGTCAACCGAATGAACTCATGATCACATGACGGAATCAATTTTTGTTTTCCCAATGCATAGTACATCAATTTCATATATGTATATTATCAGTAAAACAATAACCGATCAAATCACAACTAAAATTTATAAATATTCATAAATTCAAATTTTCATAGTATATTTTATTATCAGTTTCTTCATTGGTGCCAATGTCTATATATTATATATGGAAATATTCATGTAATCTAAAATCTTGTGTCTGACGGATTTCGCATAGAAGAAATTCTTTTCGGTTTTGCAAGATTTTTTAAATGCTTTGAACAACGTCTATCGTTAGTTGCTGCAATCCGTGCATACGTTTCCAGAAGACCTTTTTTCTTTCCAGGATCTTGCATCTCTTTTATCGTATTAACGAAACTTACGGATCCTCGATTATTTAGGACACCTAAGAAAATTCTTGTTTAGAATCTCATATGATTAATTGAACAGAAATTTTTACTTGTCTTATTCATACGCGTCGCTTTCGATGGCGACTTTTCTTTAGTTTCATTAACTTCCATTGAGTCTGTTGTACTTGTACAATATCTTGGCTGTGCTAACTTATTTAGGGAATCTGTTATTTTATAAGATAGTGCACCACGTTTCACCTACGAATTATGAAGGTTATGAAAAGTAATAATTATCTTCATAATGTGCAGCAAGAACTACTTGATTCGTTAATGATCGTATATTAATTAAATTTCTGTAACATGAATTTAAATACTTTAAAAGCATCGAAGTTGCTAGTCGTGTCAATTCTGGATTTAGGAATTGCCAATTTCTCATATCTTGATGTCTTCGAACTTGTTACACTGGAGTTCATGACTTTTTCAATCAAAATTTGGATATTAGAATTTTATTTATTGTTAACGAACGTTTCAACTTTAAATTTAGAGCATATAAGAAATTGTTGATATTATTTATCAATTTTGAATCCGGACGAAAAGTGTTTGTATGAAGATAGGAGTAGATTACGTATAAAAAAACAATAATCTTATTACGCAATATTCAGTTTCAAACGGAGCCAGCAATGAATCGTGTTCCAGCACTTATTTTTAAATTGTAAAGAAACCTCCACCCACTCCTCATTGCAATAGTCTGATATTAACCATTCAAAAACAATTTATCATACGATTACAAAAACGACGTAAGAAATATAAATTATACGTTCAAAGTGCCAAATATTCTTAAAACTGTCAATCAAATGGGTCATCAAAGTAAACCTACTCTTATGAGTAATTCAATCTCGACATCGAAGTAAGGATAATACAGATGAATTTTTCGATGTATACTTCAAGAATTGTTGTAAATAATATCACTTATTTTGTCTACTCAGTCATGCTATGCACTATGGTAAAATATCGGAAGCTTGTTTGAAAAGATGCCAAGAGAATGCAGTCTCCTGGAATACGCCCAGAAAAACGCAGGCCGTCGATTCTTTGGGAAGAATAATAGAAAGCTGTAATTCATCAGTTTCAAAGCACAGGAAGAAGTTATTAGGAACTCATAGAGTAAATTAAGCAAATCGTTCTCGTTATTGTTTTTCTGCATATTATATTACGTATATTATTGAAAAATATTTTAGTTAGCGTTAAAAGAGCATTAAAAAATACATATATATATTTCTTAGTTGAAGAAATATGGGAAAACCAAATTAAAAACCTTGCAACGGCGTAAGCGCATCCAAGAATTATCACGGCCTAGATTATGCGTTGAAAAAAATCTTACGATGGAATCAAATTCGTTTAAAGTACAATACTCTTAATTGACAACGTCTAATGAAAAGATATAATTGATTCCAATGATGACCTTATTTTAGATAAAAAAAAGTGCGCTCACATGTGAAGCTTCATCAAGAACAAAAAGTTTAGCAAAGCCAAAAGAAATAACGAATCGACAGGAGGAACCACGTTCCTGGAAAATTACTGATATTTCGTTAAATTTATCAGCACGTATTACTAAATTGGCTCAACCCAAAATTCGAGAACCCATTGCAATCAATCAGTTAGGAAAAGTCAACGAGAAGGCGTTATTTGCTACAGGTTTAATTCCGCAACTTTATTATTAAAAAAACATAAAAAAATACAAAGATACTAATTGGAAATGATTATTAAAAAAAGACAAAAAATTGTCACAATTATACCTTCCACTAGCATTTTTTTGTGAGCTTGATTTAATGAAATTTAATCTTTGCAGCAACCAAAAGAGTAAATGAATTAGCGGTGCCGAGAATCCTTCGAATGGAAAATCGAATTGATAAAGATAAACGAAGTCCATTCCAAGTGAGCCGACAAGCATTGAATGCCGTTTGTTCAACTAGAATGGAAGAATTAGCTAGACCAAAAATAGCTGGAATCTGTTTCAATCAATGCAATAGTGCGCTACCTATTTCGAAAATTTACGACAGTTATTTATTTGAAAAACTTCACTACAAAATGCGTTAAATCAAGCTGAATTAAAGTAACTTTCAACAAAAATATATAGAACAATATTTTTAGGAAATTATCAAGTTTTTTTCATTTTATTCGTTTGAAAATGTGTAGACAGTATAAAATACATGTACTATAATATAAATATATAACTACTCATAGTGTACCATAAATAAAAATGGACGGATTAAGATGCACTAACCAACAGATCATATAATTGCTCACCGATTCTCGACAAGACTTTAAATATCTTCGCAAGATACATGATTACATTGTTTATAAATTCAAAAAGGCATTGATTTTCTTTTTGCTATTATCTTGAACTTAGATTATTATCTATACATTTACCAATGTGACTCATAGCCACTTGCACTATATAGAATGTACGTGTATAAAACATGTATAAAATAACAAGTTAATATTTAAAACGAATGTACTGTTGGGACGGAATGTCACTAAGCAAAATCGCAGCAGTTCTTTTCCGATTTGGAACGTTCCATTGCGTCGCAACGATTAAAAACTATGTACAACATTTGAGAAGAAGCATGTTAAAATAGAAAAATGTTGAAAACTTTCAGATCATTTTGAGATTCTCTGTCCTTTCCATGTTGTATATCAACCGCGTGGAGTATTTGTCTCGAAGACATGTGCAAAATGGAAAAAAAATGAATCAATCCATAAAGTCTTTGATATTACGTGCTCTCGAACGAGTATCTAGATATAGAGATTAAAAAAATAATAATATCGTTTATCTACTAAGCGTTAATGCAAAAACGACCATAGCTAACGAGCCAAATAAAGAATATTCAATGGCCGACGCACCGGCCGCACAGTCTACGATTCTTTTGGCTCTCATAAAGTCCCCACCTAAGTATGCGCTAAATTGTCTTTTTTCTGGTGGAATAACGTGAAGTTGTTGCGAAGCGTCTTGGAATATTAAATCGCTATACGGCGGAGGGCTGTAAAACATGCTGAAGCTGAACTCATCCTGTTCCTTTCTACCGTAAAACTGCTGAGCGTAAATAAAGAGATTTATATAGGCCTGTATTTGAGTATCGTTGTAACCATAATAACCACCACGTGTAACAATAGCATTTGCTGGCACTTTGCCCAAGTTACAACGTCTGTACTCGCTGGTTGGAAGACGTGTTCCATCAGGACATAGCAACTCAAAGTCCTTGGTGAAGGTATTTCTCGCCCAAAATTCTCGACGCTTCCCATTTGTATTTTCTGCCACGGTTGTATGTTTAACAAAAGCTACGTCACCTCCACCTTCTACCAAACATCTAAAAGCACCAGTGTGTCCAAAGTAATCTTCGGATGCGTCTCTTCTACAGTATCTGTAGCTGGCACCGTGACATAGATCACACATATTGTCATAAGGTACACCTGCGAAGCATAATTTAATTTTTGATACTTTTCCTTTATATAATTTATAATAGGATCAATTGTATCTTACCAGTATTGTATTCGGTACTCATAGCACCGGGTACGCAAGATTTCGTGAAATATTCTGCAGCGGCGCGCACTGAATCGCAACCGTAACCTCGGATCCATCCATTAGATATCAAATAAGCTAAAGGATAAACCCAACCGGCAGCTGTATTTATTCCAGTATGACAAGTGTATTTATTTTTGAGATACGTCAAGTCGGTATTGTCATCCTCTTCCTTTGCAACAGCTACGACGTAATAATCAGGAGTACCCAGATTATAGACTTCAGAAATAAATGGAATGAGCTCAAAACGTAATCCTGCCGTATATACATCTCCAGCATCTAATACGGTGACGTCGGCGTTTCTAATTAGATAAATTGAAACTTTATGTAATAAAATTATAGATTAAACTTAGTAATATTTCTCTCGTACCCGCTCTGTATGGCTTGCATACAATGGATTTGACTGTGTCCTTTGTAACAGATCAATTCTGGCTTCAATAGTTGAGCTTTTAACGCAGTCTGCAAAGAAATATTTTCATTATTATTGCTGAATGATTTTATTATTAAATAATGCATATGACAATTCAAGTCTCACCCTCATTTTCACGCATTTTTCCATTTCTGGTTCTGACGTGACACACAAAGTCATTCTATTTACTGGGCAATGTCGTACAGCCAATATAGCATCTAATGCTCGGTTTAAGTATCCTTTAAATGTCTGATCCTTTTCTCCTAATTGTACAAAATCTCTGGCCGCATCCTTGAGTATAAAAAGTAAGAGATGAGCGGAAGGTGTTTTCAATGAAAGGAGATTTGTATCTTACCGAAAATAGAAGATTGTGCTGATCACCATATCTAGGAGCTGATTCAAATAGATGGAAGGTTTCGATTGGATGAATCGCGGCAGAATCATTAAGATCGTATGGTGTACCATCTCTATTAAAATATCTATTTGTTTCATTAGAACCAAAAGCATCCCACGAGTTTAATCCATTCTGACCGCCGTCGAAGCTCCGATCGTAGCCATTTCGATTATCAAAATTATAATTCGGATTGTATCCGTTGGGATTTTCGGTATTATCAAAACCATTTCCACCGAAACGGTTTTCAAACCCTGGTCTATTTTCAAAACTATTTTGCCGCGAATCGAATCTGTTATCGTATAAACTTGTAGAATTATTATTAGGATTCTTTCCCAATATTTGCACGGCCTTGTCTAGAAATTTCTGATATAATCTACGAGTTTGCACGTTCGTAGCTGAGGATGTTACAATTGCACGCGATGGAACATTTCCCCAGTTGCAAGTTCCAAATTCATCAACTGGTTTACGAGTTCCGTCACGACACAGCAATTCAAACTGATCTTTTGTTACAGAATCTGAAGGTAAAAGATGACAAGTAAGAAAAGAACTATATGCAATAGTTAAGTTAAATTACGGATGTTATGACACATTTATTGATAACATACTAAGTGTACTGCTGGCTGATGTCATTTGATCGACAGTGGTATGGACTAGAAATGCAATATCACCAGCTTCCACAAGGCACAAAAATGCTCCTTCGTATCCTGAGTATGGATCAGCATTGGTACATTTGCCAACAGGTACTTTTCCAGTACAAAGTTTGCAGAGATGATCCGAATTGTCACCTAAAATATTGTGTTAGATTTTTAATAATCATAGGAATAATTATTAAGTAAACTTGACTACACTATCTTACCCAGAGGATTATACTTGTCAATCAAAGAATTCACAGCGCAGCTAGGACCAAAATATTTGATTGTCGATTTTACATGGTTGTTGCAATCAATAACTTCCATACCTCCATCTTTCATTAACTAGATACAAAAATATACCCTCAAATGTAATAGTGTCAATTTATTCATGTATGCATAAGTAATTTTAATATTAGAGATCAAACTTACAGTATGAATGGGCATAACCCAACCAGCTAAAGTACCAACGCCAGCAAAACATGCTTTCTTTCCTCTAAGATCGTGCAATGTCAAAACATCTGGCAATGAACCTTTTTTAATTACAGCAACAGCATATTGATAGTTTAGAGCACTGTCGTGAACCTCTTGCATTATAGGTAGCAAACTGTGATATCTTCCAGCTATAAAAACCTCTCCAGCATCGAGAGTTGTTAACTGTGCCTTTTCTTGGTCAAGTAATGTCATACACTCTTCCTTATTAAAAGCTTGTTGACATTTCAGTGAAACGTAACTCAATCCAAAAAAGCCAATTTCTCTGTCGACTGCTCTTGAGAATGCTTCGCATTTCCTTTGCTCTTCGTTAGATACTGTACACCACGTAGCAGTATTATTGAGATTTTGTCCTATTATAACAAAATGTAACTTATATTATCATGCATACAACAATTATACTTAATGGCTCAATAATTTTGCAAAAACCATCTTATTCATCAGACCGTATTTCAGTCATTAATGAGTCACCATTAAAACTTGTACTCCAAGCGCTCACGCCCTTACATTCGTGGCAGCCATTATGCTTGTCTGAGCAGTCAAATTATCCTGAGTGCAATGTTATAATTTCTTTCCCATTGATCTCTTTTTACGTTAATCAGGCAAATAAATATAGCACGATTAAAGATTCACTAACAACCATAAAGATACAACTATTAATATTTATTAATCTTAAAATCAAAATCTTGTTTACACTTCTATTTTAATAGTTCACCTGTTACTCAATATCAAACGTTTGAATACAAACTTTATAAACGCATTCGAAAACATAACATATTAACCCAAAATTCTACACATAACGAAATCAGCATCTCAATCATAATTTTCTAAATTTCCTTAATTCATGAATCGGAGTGACGCTACAGCGTGGTACTTGCGAACGTGAGTCTCGTAAAATCACTCAAGTAGTAAGATAATAATTTACCATTACTCCGTACGAGTAAACATAATAGAGCAGAAAGTATTACGAGCATTGCTCTACTACTGTTCCACCTGCACTGCATTTTTCTTGATTGTTTTTATCCAAAAACCATGCAAAGACTTTCCAAACGTAACGAGTAACAGACAACACCCAACCAACCACGTACTATACTACTATGTGGCTTGGTCGGTGGGTGGGTTTGGTTACAACTTTCTATAGTTCGTCGTTGAAGGATTCGACGGAATTATGAATGACAGTGAGTTTGTATTCAAGTTGGACGATACTATGTTACGGTTAGGTTTATATCAGGGCCGACTATAGTGAAGATCCTTAGTGTCCTTCATAGCCTTATTTTTCAGAATCTTAAAAAAATGTTGAAATGTCATAATTTCATCATACCTGTTAAACACACTAGTGTTTTTCAACTTATAAAAAATATGAATGTAAAAATTCCGCCGTTACCGACGTTGTCAAACATCATAGCAAAAATGTCAACTACCACATAATTCACTTCAACCTATTTGGATATCAAACAAAATTTTAATAAATTAACAAGTAAAATTTATGTATTACTGATACAACAGACTTTAATAAGTCCGTACAAGAAAGTTTTCCGATTTCACAATGTCTAAGACTTCGTTAAGGTCAATAAGATCCAGAGCGTCTATAAGATCTCACTTGCGTCGCGGAAAGTATATACAAAATTAATGGCCATAGTCTTCCTTATTATTAATTAAAAATAGTTTCAGTAATTAGAAATTATTCTATTAGAAAGAAGGAGGAGGATATCAACTCTGGTTTGAAACCATTTAATTTTTGTTGTACGAAGGATGACTATGATTTTATGACAAAATATAATCAACGCAATCCACCTTTCGAATCATCAATGACAGGCATAAGTCATGCAGCTCATGGGTGTCCAGGATTAAAAGTGCGTATAGATTCAATTAGACCCCGAGTATGGTCAACAAAAAGAAAAAGTTCAAAAACTAAAACCGGAGCCATACCAAATGTTGCTGTCGGAAATGCCAATATTTCGTTAAGCGGTCCATTGCTTTGGTATCACGAAGATGAGGTTGCAGTTGCAAAAAATACGATACTAGATGAAAAGCAAAGAACATTTATCGAAATAGGAAATAAAAATGCTATTTTAGGAGAGAAAAAAGGTAATTTAAGCCACTTAAATTTGCACAAATCAACACAACACAACATCGTCACATGTGAAAATGTGTTCGATCGAAATCTACATATACACACAAGATAAGGAATATATATATGCTGTTTCTCTTGTATTCTTTAGTGAAGGCTTTACTGCAAAAGGTGCAAAATCTTGGTATTCCACGTTGGTACCAAGATTTCTCTATCCCCCAGGTACTCCTAACTAGCATAGATAAAAAAGAAAATCAATTTCCGTAACATATCGTAGAATATAAGCAATCTATATTTAGATGCAAAGTGTAATGGCTCTTGAAGAAATTATGATTAGTGACTATGAGGAGAGAATTACAGATCGTACACAAAAAGCCCTTTCCGCCATTGGGATCACTTCTACCTTCGTTCAAACAACTCCTTCTGCAATTAGAGATTTACAGTCTCTGACTAAACTCGATCCAATTGATTTTCTTCGGGAGATTTATAAGAGCGTTACAGGGAATTACTTTGAGGAAGACCAGTACAGTTAATTCATTTGTCAAATTTATTTTTTGTATTACCCTTTTTCTTAGATATTTATTGGCTGATCTAATAAAAAATAAGCTATTAACTGTTGTCATTCAGTTACTATAATTTTTATAGCAGAAAAGGAATATGATTGCAACGAGAGAATCATCTTGTCAGCCATTGCATTTCTGGCATTACCGGAAACTGTAATAGAACTGAATAAGCGCCTATCTCCAGTACAAATGCCACGTATTCCACCAAAACGTAATACTTTTTTATACCAAGGCATTGAACTTGCCCTATTTATCGTAGTATCCAAATTACAAATTTTTTATATCTTATTTTTCAGCCAAACCACCAATTATACCATTTCGACGACGTTGTATTTCGCCTTACAACGAGAACATTTTTGTGCGACCGAATTGGAAGGTATATCGGAACAGACTCAACAAATGGCGTGAAAGATGCAAACTGATTCCAATACCCAAGATAATAATGCCACCACCCAAGAAAGATTATTTGGCAAGAAGAGAAATGGCATTAATAGCAGAGGAGGGATATAAATTTAATGAAAATCCTTCACACAGATCCACGTTTAAAGTTGACCATAAAAAGCAAAAAATTATTTTTGTAGAAAGTAAAGAACAAAACCGAAATTCTCTCTCAACGCCATTGGAAACTGAAAAGAAACACATTGATAAAACATTAATAAACAATAACAATTTTGGTACAGAAATAAAAGATAAATTTGACTTCGCAATTTCTGGTCTTGGCGGAAAATCAGGTCCTGTGGAATATACAATCAGTGGTACAATATTACATGAATTAACATTATTATTATTACTTTTTACAGAATATTATTTTGCTTTCTTATAAATTATTCCAGGCACCTTAAATACTCCAGATAAAAAAAAAAGATCCTGGTTGGGAGAGAAAGATACTCATTACGTAGTGTCAGGTGTGTTTGAAAATGAAGATCCTCCAAAATTTCCGGTATCATTCGTGATGAATGGAATGTCAAGCGTGACGCCTACTAATAGCGATGATAAATTCTTCATCGAACTAAAACTTGGCAATGGCCCAAAAAAGATTTACCCTAGCGGCAGACAGAATTTGTCTAGAAACTGGCAGGAGTGGCTACAGAATGCTGACGAGGAATTTTTGAAAATCGAGAAAGAAGCAAACATATTAATTAAAAGTGTCGAAGCAACAATGAGATTAGTAATACCAGAACCAACATGCGATAGCTGCTGTTCTTGCAGACAAACGAGAAAGTCAAATATGAAGTGGCATAAGACCAAAACCCCTTATATGGTCATAGATTCGATAGCAGAAGACAACAATGAGAAAAAGTGTGCCTTCTCTTACTTAAGGCTGTTCATCAATCATTTCTATAAGGTAGAAATATGACACATCTACAAGTAGTGAAGTGAATTTTTTAAATCCTACATGAAGCTGAATCACATTTTTTGTCGTACGAAGAAGATGGCTTCGAGAATATCTTCATGATTTAATTGAAAATAAAGAAGAATAATGATTTTCAGGAATTCCTAGCTTCTGATGCTTTCACTCTGTCTATGTGTGTTATATTTCTGTCTTAGAACTAACTGATGAGCAACCGTAAAAAGATTTTATTTGAATAAATTTGTAGCATTTTCCTGTTTTCCTTTACAATATTTCATCGTTACAGATATATCGTAGGTTCAATGGCAATGCACTCGCCAGCTTCAAGTCCACGTGTGTCCAATATAAATTTACTTGAAGTCATCGCCTCACGGGATAATATGAACAAGCAATTGATCATTAATGGAATCACAAATGAAAATGGAGAGACGACATTTTATATTTCTGGAGTGACACAAGACATTGAACACATTCCGCATCACACCATTACTAAAACATCTGCTCCAAAGGCCCTGAGAAACGTTCCACCGTGTGCTTGTACCATTCATCAAATGTTTAATGATGATATAACTCCCACAAAAAGTACGGATGACATCCCATGGACGAAAAAAGATGGATTATGTTTTGGAAAAAAATACCGATCTCAAGAGGTGCCTGCATACTCTTGCAAGGAATCACCAAAGGATAGATGTTGCAGAATAAATCCTTTTAATAATGCTGTCAAACAAATTAAAAGAAAGCACGAAAAGCTCGATGTGAAGGATGACCTTCCACATAAGAAGAAGATGTACAGTCTACCGGCTTTTCAACCCTGTGGGGATGAAGATGGAATGGCTATTTGTGGTGGACCTTGGGGTGCTGTTAATATACCTGATCCTGAAGAATTGGCAGCGAGAGAAGAGGAAGCTAAAAAAATATTGAGAGTAAATATACTTTTTTGAATTGAATAATATATAGTTATTGTGTAGGTAAGATGATGTTACATAAAATGAATGTTTTTCAAAAGGCTCCTCCGTGTGGGGAAAAACCAGGCCGTTCCGTTTGCGGCGCACCCTGGGGTACTATAGTTCCCCCTCTAAAACTGCCGCAAGATGAATATAAAGATGAAGAAGATGAAGAAAAAGAAGAGGATGAAGAAGCTACTGATAAGAAAATGATAATACAGAAAACTAGTGTGAACAAGGATGATGAGAAGAAAAAGAACGTGAATCGTGACAAGTTTTGTGAAATGAATTTAGGATCGTTAAAGGATTCAATGTCTGAAATTCATAAAAAAGAAACTGATAAGAAAAAGGATGAGACGGCTTGTCAACCTGATAATCAGTGGAATTTGTTCCGTACTGCTCCGACGGTGGAAGAAACCTACGACGAGTATGAGAAAACACTAAAACTTACACCTGCTAATCCTCTAATTTTTCCAACAACTTATAAACGTAAGAGACGTGAAGAAAGTGGCGAGATCCTAGCAATATCCTGGCGAGAAAGTAAGAAAAATGATTTAGATATAAAGATTAGCGTAAAAAGCAAAGTTAAACAACGCCGTGATAAAGAAAAGGGAAGGGAAAGTAAGTTTCACGACATGAAAAACCAAGATAAACTAAAACGAGAAAAAAGCAGTAAAATCTCAAGAATGAAGGAGAACACAAAGTTAAAACATAAAAATAATATTAGTAATGGTCAAACAAGGCAAACGAATAATTTAAGAAAAAATAACATGAATAAATCATATCAGAAATCGCACCAAGAGAAAAGTGTAAATTCCAATCAAAACGCTAAAAAAATGTTTGATGTAACAAAAACTAAAAATGGATGCTCGACAGAAAGTACAAAAAAATTACCCAAATATACCAATGGTACAAACAGGCAGGTGGTGAAAAACAAATTAGTAGGGAATAAAACACTACAAAACAAATTACCCACTACAACCCGTAAAGGTTCAATATCGAATATCAGTAAAATTCACAAATTCGATAGAATTGATAAATTCGAAAAAATAAAGGAGATTAGGGAAGAGTCAAAGAAAATACTACAGTCTTTAGAAAAATTCAACATACAGCCAGCCATTATTCCAGAGGTACCCACAATGTGTAAGAGAAATTCCGACAGTTATGATAAATTATGTCAATCTTTGCACACCGACAACTGTTCATTAAATGACAATAAAATTAGTGAAAATAAATTTATCAAGGAAGGACCATTTGGTTGGAAAACAAAATCAGAACAAGAACTACCAGCTGAAAAAACTGTAGTATATCTTGCCGAGCCAAGTTATCCAATGCAAACGATACCATTACGACCAGGAGGGAAACCGTGCCATTGTCGCGAAAATCGCCAGAAAATGAAACTACTGCTATACAATATTGGAGGATTGATTAATCAAGGAGAAAATAAAAAACATCAACAAGCAACTCAGCTTATAGAAGGTGTAACATACGTCACACCTCCACCAAGCCCGAGAATCAGTGACGAATTTGTGCCAGAGTATGAATTGTATCAATCACCATATCAAATGTGTGTTAGAGAACAAACTGACGATTCTTTTAAATACATAGAACAGTTTTCAGGACCAAAAAGTCTGTTACCTAAGAATCCGAAAAATGTAAAATTCTGCAAATGTGGCAATGAAAAGACGGCAAATATAAAACAGGATAGTACTACTGAAGAAAGTTTACCTATAAATCAATATGTAAAAACTGACGATACTAAAGAAAAGAAATTGATAGAATCTAAAGATTTGAAAGAATGGTCGAATGCTCTTAAAAATGAAGGATTGATAGATTACTTTGTACAACACCGAAACAAAATACCTTGTTGGTTAAAATGTGCCAAATTCGCAAAGAATCCTTGTCGTACGACGCCGAGGAAACTTCAAGTAATGAAACCAGTTTGCGAATGTAAATACGAAAGGAAAGTGTTAAGGAAAGAAGAAGCAAAGAAACAGAGAATAGAACGTCAGAAACGCCTGAAAGCTTGCAAAAAACAACCATTCACGCACATTGGGGAAACATCTAGACCAATGGCGCTTGATACTAAACTTATGATTTCTGATGTTAAGAGAATCCCAAAGGAAGACGAATATTCGGATGAAGTGAAATATTGCATAACGGGAATAGCAGAAAATTATTCAATGGGTCCTGTTCGTTATGTTGTATCGGGAGTAACAATGCATACACCGGTTGTTACACCTGAACCGAGTAAAGAAGAAATAGCGTGCATCTGCACCCACAGGCATTGGTCCCCGATGAATATAACACCTGGCCCGTTGTCAACTGAGAGGATAATAAAAACGAAAAAACAGGAGACGAACACTATTGATAATAATAATGATCTAGAAAATCGTGCACATAGTATTGAGAATAAAAGATACGAAAATAATGTAAACCATAATTATTTTGAGAAAACTCAATTCTCTCATGAAAAGAGAAATAACGTAACAGGACAATTGACAAGTGCTAACTTATCGCCCAAATTGTTAAAAAAATTTGATGATATGGGACACCTTACATCAACAATCAGTGGCGCGAAGTATAACTCTGAGATTAATGGAGTGGATATAAAAGTTGTGAATAAAGAATTTCACGGACTGGATAAAACTATTGACAAAAATTATAATGACACATTGTTATCGCCATTTGAAAATTATTTGGATAGAATGAATGTGGATAAATTAAACAATGATACTAAAATGCACGAGACACTTGGAAAAAGCTTAAATCGAAAGAAAAGTAATAAATTCGAAAATAATAATATTACCGATAAAGAGAATGATTTGATGAAAATAATGCACGTATGTAAAGTTCATTACTCATCTTTTTTCTCCTTTATTTTCGCTTTGCCTTAAATATTACTCTGTAATTAACGTTCGTCTTCTTCTCTTCCTTGGGTCGACTTTCGTCCCTATAATTAACATTTTACGATAAGATGTTACTGTTTAGGAAGAATTAAAGAAAATGGCCAATCAAGGATTTCTTTTGGCTAAATTACCCGCTTGTCATTTGATGCCTCAGCTACAATTCTGGATAATGTATAGAAAAGGAGTCGCTTATTCGGAACACGATAAAAGTATATCTTACTACTATAAATTAGAATTGTAGATAATTAAACAATATATACATATTTATTAATTATAGAACTGATAATGGACTCAACTATTCAAACATGGAATACGCTGTCAATAATGCGATATCAAAAATTAACAAAGCCAACTCTTGGCATCTCAAATAAAAAATTGACAAACCTGACATTTAATAATGCCACTCAAATGAAAAATAAAGTAAGAGTATTATGAGAGTAATTACATTTAGACGTAAACTGCAATATGAAAAGAAAAATTAATTTTCTTCTTTCAGATCGCACAAATAAAAGCTCTGTGGTTGAGTGAGCTTCGGAAATCACGAGTTTTGCAAACTCGCCTTTTATGGAGTTCTATGGAGTTTGGTAGATTTCCCAACATGTCATTTAAACAAGCCTATTTTACATACTTACCTGCCAAAGAGGCTGATGGACACGTTTTTCGGCCTTGGAAAAAATCAGAAATGCTTCATCAAATATAAAGTAATTGTACGGCGATGGAAACAATTATATATATGTGCACTATAGTTATTTATTTTCAAGTGAGCATTTATATATGATTATCAGACTGTACGTTCATGGCCAATATAATTGTATAAATTAGGCATTACTTATGCGAAGATAAAACGATTACATTACATATTTAATTTATGTTACTTGTTCTCTATGCACTTTAGTAGTATCTTCGAGTGTATTGGTGATTTTATGACGTGTGACAAGAGGAAGGGACATTGTGTACAAGCTCGAGAAATTTGACGTTTTATATTCGAGGGTTAAAAAAATATTTCATCTTATCGAAGAATGTCTGCTTATTTCTTCTACACGTTATTTTATATTTTAATTTCGGGATGCATCGTATATCCTCCAACCGAATTCATGACTGCTGGTCTAACCATAAAGGAAATTTTTGCAAGCTGGCTAGGAAGTGAAAACGAATTTTTCATTCAATACCATATTAGGCGGAGTATAGCAACATTATTTGTACACTCGATGCTTCCATTTGGTAGAGTTTTATGTTATCATATTAAGTTTCAAAGTTTCCTTGAAATGGAGATAATCAGGATCTCACTTTGTTTCTTTACAGGCTATATCCTTAGCTTAGTGTTACTTGGCCATATAGATGCGGCACGTGTATTGTTAGGAAATGACAACCCCCTATGGTTAATTTTTACTGTTTGTGCTATGATGGGTCCTGCTTATACTTTGCACAAAGTATTGTCTTGGTCAGCTAACAATTGGTCAACTCATCCAATAGCGCAGAGTCTGGCTGTGTATTGTAATAATAATACAACCTGGATGGCTGTTGCTTCAGACATTAATATAGAGTATAGAAGGTTGAAAATTTTTTATTATAAGACAAATGGCATTTGCAGCGAGAAATGGACTTTGAATAAAAATAATGTTTATATTGCAGGATAGACAAAATTGTGATAGACTCGAATAGTGTTACTCAAGTTGTTGCTACAGATAATTGGATCATCAAAATCACACCATATAAATTATATGTTGCTCATCAAAGTGATACTGCCTTAATTTTAAATAGAAGTGATACTCATGCTATGTCTGCTACAACACGGGGGGAAGTTCAATATGTTAACATTGAGGTATGACTGTGAACATAAAATTTAGTAGTTTTTATTTGTTTTATCAATTTTTATTTATTATAGGTAAGACCCACAAGAGCTGGTGCAGAAACTTTTAATATACGCCTGAATGCATTGGATTTTAAAGATCTACAAGATAAAGTATCCCGACCTATCACTGTGCTCCAGAATGTAACATTTCACAGAACACTGTTAGATAGGTTCATAGATACTTTTAAGCAGCAAGTGTCTGAAAATCCTTACTATGAAACTGTGCAGGTATTTCATTTGAATCAATTATTTTTATAAACAAAATTCTAAACATATATAGTAATATTTTTTTTAGGAATTAGAGCAATGTATCGGTTGCATGCAAGTGCCATCAAATGTGAAATTAAACAAATTATGTGAAAACGTTAGTGAAGAAAGAGGTCCTGATGCGTGCGTCAATTGTTTCTGTAGACCAATGTGGTGCATTGAATGTATGGCCAAATGGTTAGTTATATTACATATTTTATCATACCAGAATAAAATGTTTCAGATTTCATACATTTTCTTCTTCGTTGTAGGTTTGCTTCAAGACAGGATGAAAATGCACCAGAAACTTGGCTATCTTCCAAATGTACCTGTCCAGTGTGCCGAGCAAGATTTTGTCTTCTAGATGTTTGCTATGTAAGGATGTTGAACCAGTAAATAACAAATGCTTTATATATTTCCTTTAGCTCGACCATGAATACAATTCCATTAAAACTTCTGCAATATATTCATGATTCTGTTTAATAATATTTACAATGCAGAATGGTAAATATAAAAATCTGCACAGAATTTTTAACACAAACCATATTTATAAACTGTCAATATAATTTTTCATTTATATACCAATTTCATTTCAAGAATATGGTATATTGAAACTTAATTTCCTATTACACAGCTTTCAATTACATCCCTATAAGTCGTACTAGCTACTCATAATAAGAGAACAACTTCCAAAATTGTGATTCAATCAACAATAATAGATAATACAGTTTGAATATATTATGATTTATCAACTTAATTTATTTACACTACTTTAATATTTTTCGAGATGTATATAATGAAATGAAAATAATTATTGGATATTCATTGTAAAAAGATTGCCAAATCGGAAATATTGAAACTAAGTGCTCTTTTTGATACAATAAAATAAACATACTTTTAAAGATTTTGTATAAATTTTAAAGTTATACAGTCCAATAAACTGTTATATATCAACTGACAACAATATTTGCGATTATACTTAGTGTAGCTAATTTATACAAATTTTACATTTTCAAGATTCTAAAGCTGAGAAATCAAATAAGGTTGATTCTTTTATAAAATGAATAATAACAAGTAATTCATTCAATATAGAATAAGAGGCCCAAACAGAAAGAGGAAAAAACAAAATTACCTAGTTCCAATATATTTGACATGATGAATCTTCAAAAGACAATTTTGTTTATAACCTTAATAGAATTTTTATCAGTTTCCTTACTCCTAAACTAATTGTCATAAAATTTAATGTCAGCTTATTAAGATTGAAAACGAATTTCTAGAAAAATAAATGTTTTGACTTATTTGGAAGTTATATACTTAAAATATTAATATATATTATTTACACATGAGTCATCTCGTGTCGCATTGATAATCATTTTATTACAAATACGTGAATAAAGTATACAATGCTCCTAAACGAGTTAATATTCTTTACGCTTTCAATTCAACATATTTAACGTGACATGATAATCTAGATGTATAGATTAAACGCTACAAAATCGTATGCTTCAATTTCATATGGTTCCACTCATATTGTAGATTCCTGTCTCTTTATTCTCTCCGCCAATTTCCTTTGCGTATTAGATCCAGACGTTTTCTTTTGATCTTTTTCTTCTCTAGGTTCGAGACTAGCCTCCTGTGGCGTATAAGTATCTTCTTGTATTTCAATTCGATGCGTACTATTCTTTTGCCGGAATCGGCCTGACTTAGAAATGGAAAGGCGTCGTCTTTCATCATCGACCTCTGTGGTTATTTCAATTTGATTTTTGTTGCCAAACAATTCCGCAAAGAATTTTCGTGCTGACATTATGAGATCCGTATCTGCACCTTCATAAGTCTGTAAACGGAGAAAACATAAATTTAACACTGTATTACGAGAGTTACAATATACTCATCCCAATTTCCGGGAACAAATATAACTGTTTAATATGAATCTGTTGATTTTATATATATACGCAATAATGTTGTCTGCTAATTTCTGTAAAATATTATCAGAATGTCCCGTAATCTAATCATTCTTATCTGCAGCACATGATAAAGATGTAACTTCAAGACTAATAATACAAGGATTATTTCTACTGTATACCAATAATACAAATTTTACTTATTGTTTCAAAAAAATTTGCAAATATCAACATCATATTAGTCCTAACATCTGTGAAGATTTTTTCATAAAATTGATGAACTTCATTGTTCTAAGTTATCCGGATATTGTTGATATCACACTTACCTGTATAAATTGCAAGTTGTAATCAACCGATTTGCTGATTAATCTGAGCTTAAACCATTCTTCAACTTAAATATTAGTTTAAGAATATTCCATGTAGAGAATATAATGCATACGCCGGTTCAATAAAATTATGTAAAACACTTTCATCACTTTAACCATCGCAGTGATACTTCAGGAGACAAGTTTACTCGCCAACGTACTCGAAAATGCTCGATTCACCACTGATAAGCTTATAAATCTTGTCACCTCTTCAAGAATGCGTTCTCATACGTATTGCCATTGACACGAATTCCTTACACATTTTGGAAACATGTATTATTTCTAGCGTGAATTTTTACAAAATTGAGCAAACGATGTTTATGGAGATATAAGTGGCAGCTCTTCGGCAAACAAACTGCCGATTTGATAATATGTAATACATTTTATCGTGAAGTACACACCTATTATCAAAGCTGTGCCGTTCAATCATATTAAATTATACAGATAAAAGATGCTAAGCGTGACCATGATTCCAATTCTTGATAAATACAACAGTTAAGAATTTTTCTCAAGGTTCTTCATATATCTGATAACTGCAGAATAGTTTGGTACGGAAATGCAGTTATTGGTTATTAAATAGCAACAGTTTTATTAACAATACTGTTTTTTTATTTTACTGAAAATAAGTACATCTAAACTTTTATAATTGCATATGACCACAGATAAATCCGTGACAGTGAAATTCACAAATCGATGCGATACGACTGGACAGTAATAAGAATTCCCATAGGGTAAAATAATCAGACACTATATTATCGGGTACAAATATTATAATCACATAGTATCGTATTAAATAGCAATTTTATCTTCATTGACACCACCTGCTTCTAACTAGTCGATACGAACCTAATATCGCCGTGTAATTCGTGCACGTCTTTACACTAAACTATCTTTACAAAACGTCAGTTTTACCGAAAGGGTAGATTTTTACGCTACCATGAGTCGTGGTGCAATATTCATTGCCATAAGTTCTTGGAACAAAAGTTTTGCTGCATACGGTAACCTAATTTGCGAGATTTGTGTCTTGTTCTTACAACCTTTACATTCAAAGGTGTTGTTCCTTAGATTTGCAATAGCTATAAGACCACAAAAATTACAAATGTGAATTCTATAAGGATCGGAAACCTCGAAAAGTCGCTCCCTAAGGAATTGAGCAGCTCCGTGCGAGATTTGACAGTCGCGTTCCATCTCACCGAAACGTAAACCTCCATCTCTAAAAAAAGGAAGCAAAATATGAATGATTAATTATCATTCCATATAATATAATATATAAAACTCAGTATCATGTACTAACCTCGCCCTACCCTCCATAGGTTGTCTGACTAAAATTTGAACAGGTCCACGAGCTCTACTATGGATCTTATCATCCACCATATGCTTCAAACGTTGATAATAAGTTGGTCCCAAGAAAACTTGGGCATTAATTTTACGTCCGGTATGACCATTGTACATAACCTCGTTGCCTCTTAACTGATAGCCATACTCTTGTAAAAGTGTTGAAATCTTTTGCACGTTGACAGCATCATTGAAGGGAGTCGCATCACCAATTTCCCCTATATAAGTACATCATAAACTTAGTAAAATCCCCACGCGCAATATTTATTTAAGTTTATCAACAATTGTTATAGCGTACCTTTGTTGGCTGAAACTTTTCCTTGAATGCATTCGATCAAGTGACCGATTGTCATACGAGATGGAATAGCATGAGGATTAATAATAATATCGGGTGTAAGACCTTCACAAGAAAATGGCATATCTTCTTGTCTGTATTGTATACCACAAGTACCCTTTTGTCCGTGTCGCGAAGCAAACTTGTCGCCAATTTGTGGTATGCGAACACTTCGCACACGAATTTTGCAAAACTTGTATCCTTCGCTATTCAACGTTAACATAACTTGATCGACAATGCCAGTTTCGCTGTTACGCAAAAACGTGGAGGCATCTCGTTTGGTGAAACGTTTTGTTGTACTATCCAACTGTAATGGAAATCGTTTCTTATTGTTTGCATCCAACATCAAGCAAGTTGCAGATTTAATTAATACTTACTTCGTCATCTGTTTCTGGGAGAGTAATAGTCTTTCCAATCACTACGTCATCTCCGGATACACGAATTCCAGGAGCGATAATTCCATCGTCATCCAATTTATCGTAAATGGCATTACGCATTCCCTGACATGTTTGTCTTGTTGGCTTCTCGAATTGCTCTTCCTGATCCCCAATTTTCTTTGACTCAGAATCTTTGTAAGATCGGTAAAATACAGATCTGAAGAAACCTCTTTCGACGGCACTGGCGTTCAGAATGACACTGTCCTCCTGGTTATATCCAGTGTAACATAAAATGGCTACGATGCTGTTTATACCAGCTGGTAATTCTCGGAACCTGAGATACTCCATCGATCTGGTGGTAACCAGTGGTTTGTGAGGATAGTACAAAACGTGAGCTAAAGTGTCCATCCGTACGTGAAAGTTCGTAATGTAAACGCCCATAGCTTGTTTACCCATAGCACTCTATGGAAATCAAGCAAGTGTTACGATTGTACAAGAATAAATTGGGTTTCTATTACACAAAATTGTAATTCTTACCTGGTATGTATTTCTAGGACTCTGGTTGTGATCAGGGAATGGAATGATAGAAGCGCAGACTCCCAGAATCATAGCAGGATGAATTTCACAGTGAGTGTATGTAGTACAGTAAGCATATTCTTTCTCTTGTCTCAGATCTTCGGGAGACATAGCGATCATGACAGTCTCTTCTTCTAGAGTATCAATATACTCTACTACTCCACTACCTACTAACTCTTGCCAGCTAAAAGTAAAATCCAACGATAGAATGAGGATTCATGAAACACATAATTCCTGTACATAATTAATTTTGAGAAGTGTACAAACCCATCATTATTGTAGTCTCTTTCCTTAAGCATGTCTATATGTCGTTTCTTAAGAAGTAAATTCTGATTCTCTACAATTAATAAGGGTCTACTAATTCTTCCAGCATCAGTGTATATCCTAATTTCTCTGTCACGGATGTCTCTGATCATCGATACTTCAGAAACGATGATGTCCATCTGCCTTCTCAATTTCCTAAGCGTAGCCATTAATTGATCAGGATCTCTATGGATGCCAACCCAGCAGCCGTTCACGAATATCTTGGTGGCGTCAGCAATCGCACTTGGTGCTATTTCTTCTAAATTCTCCATGGACCATTCTTCTAAGAATTCCAATATAGGTGAAGGTTGTGAACCGACACTGATGTACGCCATAAGAGCCAGATTTTTCACAAGACCTACAGCAGCCCCTTCGGGTGTTTCGGCAGGACATAACATTCCCCATAAAGTATTGTGTAGCTGACGAGGCTTGGCCAATTTTCCGTCACGACCAATTGGTGAATTAACACGACGTAAATGAGATAATGTTGAAGCGAAAGTTAATCTATTCAACACCTGAGATACACCAGCTCTAGCTTGATGAGCTTTCTTTTGATCACCCCAGTTACCAGTAGCCAAAGAGTATCTTAAGCCATCAGTGATGATCTTGGTCTTGATAGCCAACTCTAAATTGAAATCTTTCCCTCGATCAATAAATTTCTGTGCATACAACCGAACTTCCTTCATTAAATTCTTAAATAATCCCCTGAATAAGAATGCTAGCAAGGGACCAGCAAGATCCAGACGTTTGTTTCCGTAATGATCACGATCATCCAATTCTCTTCTGCCCAAGGAGGCTGAGAGCAACCTGTGCACCATGTAACCGAGGAAGTACGCCTTCTTTGTTTCGCAGAAATCACTTATTCCAACATGCGGTAACATTTCCTTCTGCAGAATTTCTCTCGCGTACTTTATACGTTTCTCTTTTGTTACACCAGGTCGAGCACCTCGAGTACCAATGAAATTCAGAGCGACGTTTTGCTCCTGAATGACGAATGCTTCGTCTAAAGACGGCTTAACCATTTCCATCATTTCAGGGTCATCGAAATCGTAGATAATATGTTCGAGGATATCGCGATCAGCTACAAATCCCAGAGCTCGGAAAACAATCATGATTGGGATCTCTTGTTTGATGTATGGAAGAATAGCAATAATACGTTGACCGATTGCTGACTTCTTTATACTCTGCACAAAGTTAAGAGTAAGGTGTAAGCAGAATATTATTGATATGTTGAATTCACGAGATTACATTTAAATTATAATAAAAAAACTTACTGCACCACTCTTTGCCATCATATTAATCCACAGTGTGGATGTTGGTCTCGAACTATGTTCTAAACATGAACGAATTTCAGCTTTGTATGCATATTTTCCATCCTTCATGCTAAACACATAGACTGTATTTGTCGCCATTTTTTCTTGTGCAATAAGAACCTGTATTATTAAATAAACACTTCATTAGAGACGACTTTAGTGGCTATGCTCAATAGATAATTAAAAGTCTATTGCTTAATCATACCTTTTCTGAACCATTAATAATAAAATAGCCACCAGGGTCAAGAGGACATTCATTCAATTCAGTCAAATCACGATCAGATAAACCAGCAAGCAAACAGTACTTTGATCGTAACATAATTGGAATTTTCCCAATAAATGTTTTTTGATGCTGTGTTTCTATAAGAACAAGTTGATGATAAAGATATTTTTGAGTTAACGTAAATATATTAATAATCAACCTGAAACAATATCTCACCAATAGGATCTTCTCCATCTTTTACTATAGTTTTTGTAATATCTACATATAAAGGTGCAGAATATGTTAAATTCCTAAGTCTGGCCTCATTGGGCATCATAGGTGAAGGTGCTCCATCCTTTTCCCAATGTGTGGGCTTAGATAAATAGATCTGCTCAAACTTTAACAAATGCCTGACAGGATTTTCTATCTCTCCAGATGTATGCTGAGCTTCTGCTTGTAGATCAATTTGTGGTGAATCTTCTACAATTCTTTGAACTGACATTTCAATAAATTCATCGAAACTGTCAAGTTGTTGTCGTACAAGACCTTTCTCATCAAAATAGGCATTGATGACAATCCAACAAGCCTCTTGCCACAATTTCGATGAAATTTCTTCTGCATCTTCATCATCATATTGATCTGAATACAAAAAAAATACATTAAAACACATATCCACGTTGAAATTAGAATGAAATATGTATAAAAATTATAATTAATTGGATGATTCTATACATTGTTTGTATAAATCTTGAGACGCATAACCTATAGAATGGTTAGCAACTGGAGTGAATCGATGAAAATCAGTTTCTAATATAATCGTCTCCCGTTCAATTTATGTTTAATTTACTAAGTACACTTACCATCCTCAAGAGCATACATGATAGATCAGATGAATGATAAGCGTTATACAAACGTCAAAAAACCTCAAACGAATGCACTCAATCAAAGTAACCTGTTTTCGGCACTTTTAACCCGGTGATATTGTCAGTTATTATTACACCGTGGTCTTTCAGAAGCTGCTGTAGATGAGGGTAGGAGTGGGAGAATCACTGTTATAGCTTTGCTACGTCGCCGCAAGGAGGCTAAGCATATATTTGTAGTACAAATTCTACAATATTGTTTTTCTCCTGACATAATTGAACTGTTGCACAAATGATAAACATTATACAGAATAATATTCTTTATGTCAAGTTATAATTAATTTCATCACAGCTGTTTTTCTGTTACAACTATTTAGTACTCTACCTTATTGGTTGGTTCTAACAGAAAGCACCAATGTATTTTTACTTAATTCTGATTAGTGCGTCGCTTTACCGTTGAGGTCGCTTTTAAGAATAGAGCAATAAGCAAGAAGTGTTTCTATAGTCACATTTCTTCTGTGCTCACCACTGAGCTTCCGTTTCCGGTAATTCCTCTTTTTGTAGCTGACAATTCAGCAAAATGGTGAGTTTTCTAGCATGTTTACCGTAATCTTAAATTTTGAGTAAAATTTCGAACAATCTAAACGTAATATGTAATAAAAATGGTTAGTAATGCACCAATAATATTATGTTTATGAATATTTTCATTTTATTATAGTGTTTAATAGTTTGTAAATTTTCTGAAGTATAAGATGGATAGTGACGACTAGAATATGTGGAATATATATTATATATGACATTTTGAAGAATATAAACATTTGTTAATATCTATGAAATATTTTTGTGGATCGTATTTACTATTTCTCTTTTCTGAAATTCACGAAAGTTTCCAAATCCATAACCTAACAACCAAAACAACTATGTCATAAAGAGTAAAATAACTCCAATACAGTGTATTATAATTTGTATAATCAAATCACTGCTGTCGGCTGTCATATTATATAAAATGCATTATTTGAAATGTACATTATTTATTTCAGTCGCTCGTAATTCCTGAGAAGTTCCAACACATTCTCCGTGTTATGGGGACAAATATCGACGGTAACCGTAAGGTTATGTTTGCGATGACCGCAATTAAGGGAGTAGGAAGACGATATGCCAATATTGTTTTAAAGAAGGCTGATATTGATCTTGACAAACGAGCAGGAGAATGTTCTGAAGAAGAGGTAAGATATTAAATATTTTATATTTCTTCAGTCTTAATTAAAGACACTTCTCTGTTAACCTGAGAGCATGCGTATGACACCTCAAAATCCCCAGTAGTGTATTTTGTTTATAGTAATTAAAATTGCACTTGGACTCTAATTGAAGAAAATTGCTTCTACTCGATTTATTTGTATCAAAAGTCCATTAAGAAATAATTTCTATTGCAACAGAAAGATAATAGTATGATGAATACCATTGAAAATATTGAAAATAAATTTATTAAAAAAACAATGAGATTACATTTATAATACCTGATTGTTTTTTGTTATAGGTCGAAAAAATCGTTACCATCATGGCGAACCCTCGTCAATACAAAATTCCTGATTGGTTCCTCAACAGACAAAAGGACATTGTTGATGGAAAATATTCACAGGTATTGTAATATTTTTAATAAGCAAATTTTTAGTTTTTTTGTTCAAAGGTTTGAGCTTATTTAGTGTACCAAAAGTAACTTTTTCCCTATGGCTAAGTAATTACTTCATTCTAGCAGATTAGTTATACTCGGGCTCGATTCTTGGAACTGCATGGTGTTGCGTGAACAAATACATTCATGTTTTCTATCGGCGGATTCAAAAAAAAACCCTTCGCACTGACAGTCATTTAGCCGAACTATCTGTAATTGGACAATTTGTCCCAGCAACTCTCGAATCTCGCTACAAGGATGGCGCACTGTAGTCTCGTAGGTTTCCTGTAATTTACAGCCGTTCTTTTCGAGCTGTGCAATCTTTTTCTGCAGTATTTCACATTCGAGCTCCTCACTGAGTTCGTCCTTTCTGCGAGTCTTCAGGAATATTCCAACCTCTCTCAAATGATTCTTTCGAGCTTGGCGGCCAAAGTCAATATGCTCTGCTTATCCGTTTCCGCCTTCTCCGGTGTTTTTGCGATCGCCGCGCCTTTTTTTCTCAATTTTCTGTATTTCGATTTTACATTCCCTCCCTTGTCTCTCGCTTGTCTCCAAGATCTTACGTTGATTGTTGTTCTCCTTCTCGAATTGCTTACACCTCTGCTCAGCGCGTTCCAGTTGCCCGGCTGAGTAAAGAGATGCGGTTCCTTAGAGCTTCGCCAGATTCCTCGACTCGTGCCAATTCCTCCCGAAGCGAACTGTTCTCTTCGTCATTCTTACATACACGCTGCCGAAATTTAAATTCAATACATCCCAATTCCACTGAATTTGTATTTTCATCCTCGATGAACTCGTATCCTATGGGCCGAATAGCGATAGCGGTACGACTTGACAGATCGATATCCACGGCTGTTTGACACGAAGAACCCCGCAAATTCTCGAGCTCTGTAGCTTAGTTTTACTCAAAGTCAATATAAAATCATAATTATAAACATAGAATTTTTTTTTTATAAAACAACTACATTTAACCCTACATGGATAGTCCCCCTGGGTGTCCTCATGATGGATACTCCGGGGAACTTTATCACCCTACGCCTATTGCAGCGTATATTTTCCGTTACACCATTAGAAACGGGATTTCAAAGCATGCAATTTCTTCGTTATTCTTTAACAAAGAGATTGGTATGTATTAAATTGGAATTCGATGTATTTAATTTGGTAAAAACTGCATTTGAATAGAACTCGCGGGAAGCGTCTGTACACAAATGGCAGCCAAGAGAAGTCGCGTTGGGGTGATAAGGAACCCAAGAGTATCCGTCTAGGGTTAAAAGAAATGCCAATTTTTTCTTCGTTTCATATATTTATAAGTAATTATGAACTGTACTGAAAGAATTGCAGTGTGTTCTTCCTACACTTCTTAATGATTTAATATACAAGTTTAAATGTAACCAACAAAACTAATTATAGAAAAGTAACTAGTAGAGTGCGGTGCATCAACGTGTTTTCCAGATTATAAACTGTAATCCTGCAATTATGTCCTTAATAATTATATTAACAGTGCATCAATCTTATTATATTCTGATTTCATCAATTTGCAATGCTTTGCCATGAAATGTGTTAGAATCGTTCAAAGCAATTTTATTCATTTAAAAGAAAGAATGTTATCGAAGTATTAAATAAATGATTACAATACGATGCGAATGACTCAAATTTTTAAGTTTTATTTTCTTTTACTTGCAGCTTACTAGCTCAAACCTTGATTCCAAATTGCGTGAAGATTTGGAACGAATGAAGAAGATCCGAGCACATAGAGGTCTTCGTCATTACTGGGGTCTTCGTGTACGTGGACAACATACAAAGACGACAGGACGTCGTGGACGAACTGTTGGAGTATCGAAGAAGAAGTAATTCTAATTGTGATCCTTTTCCAACATTAAATGTCCATTAATTTCACAATCTACAAACTTTAATTTTTTTACAATCATTCAACCTCCGTCATCCTTCAGTGATAATTTCCTTTCACGTTTTCAACTCATTTACGGAAAATCTCCCGTGTATCTTGATTCGTTCATTTCCTAATCACGCCATATTCTTTCACATTAGCCTTTATTGTCACGTCTGATACGACCAGCGACATGTGTTACATGGAGGCGTAACGTCGCTTTGACTTTACATGGGGCGTTACAACGTAGTAAATGTTTCTAAGCAAAATATTAATTATCAAAAATCCTTTAGATTTTGGCTGGTTATTTATCCCGGTTGTATCTATTCCCACTCTGGCGTGCATGTGGGTTTGCAAGGTACAATTTCTGACTTCCTTCCGTAACTCTTGTATTATATCGTTCAGCAGCTGCATAAAGATAGGAATTTACTTGTCTCATGTGATACTACACTGTGACGTTTTTATCGTATGCTACTTTTGTATTGTTATTATCTGTCTTTCAATATGACTTGTGGATCGCAAAACAGCATCATCTAAGACAAATGGGTTTCCGCCTTTAACTGTGGTGTGTTACTGAAGAATCAGGATTAAAATGGACATAACATTTTTGGTAGATTTCTGCTTGTTATATTTACGACAGTATTTATGTATCGTTGATTGTTTTAGATTTCCATTTTCCAACTCTAGTTTTTCTCATGCTGTACGGGTAACAGCATTTGATTCGTTAATCACCTATTGGCGATGCTAAGAAAAAATAGGAACATATTTATGCACCTCTCCGTATTGTTGACGCTAGTGCAACTGCTGATACATTGGTATGCAAACTGTGTACGAATCATTTCTATTTTGTTGAGAAACGACATTGCATAGAGTACGTATGTGACATACATATAATAGCATTCTTTTCTTCTTCCGTTAATATATGTGAGTAATACTACCATATAAAAAATGGCCGTGTTCAACCTTTCGACAATTAAAAGCAAGGCTTATGATTTGTTGATCAATCTCATTAAAATTACAGGAATACACGAATAAAGGTGGGTGAAAATCTGTTTTTATCGCTTTTTCTCTTTCATTAATTCAGTTGCTGAACAATAATTGGAATGCCTAGCTTGGAAGTACTTCCTCCAATAAGAACTACTTTCTAAATAACTGCATTTGTAAACAATCTTCTTTTATTCACTTTTTATATTTATGTAAATGTTCTTACTTATCTACTATCATTCTAATATATTTACAGAGCCCTATTGCACAATAATAATAATATACTACATATTAAATAGAATGGAGACTGCGTCGCAGTACTAGCGCTGCTTCTATATAACCTGTAACCTGCAAATAATAACATTAATTATATTTTACTGATCGAGTTTTTGCTAAATAAATAGTATTTGTCTAATAAAACATACTTTTATCGTTAGGATCGCGTGTGCCACACTGTCTATGTCCAATGGTACTTTTGCGTTTGGTTTGCACATATCCTGGAATGTATAAGCTTGGTGCATCAAGTCTTCCAGTAGACATTAACTTACTAAAGTCTTGCTCAAGTTTGTTTGCAATTGGTCCTACAAATTAAAATAAATGTTATATATCAGTCTATAATACCGTAATAAAATAAACTTACCTTTAAAGTGGAGCAAAAATTGTATGCAGGCTCCATTGTGAAGGATTTTTGTCTTTCTACTGTCTACAGACAGCATCCAATCCGGAATACCCATAACTTCTCTGACATCTTCCAAAAATTGAGCTCTGTAAATAAATAAAATTCTGTAGACGCATGCACAGCTTGTAGTAGACAAATGATTTGAATTATAATTATGTTACATAGGATTCATAAATAACTAATCGATTAAGTATACTTACACCACAAATCTGGGCGGTTTCCTGATATTGGCATATTTTACAATGTCATTATCCGGCTCAATATTTGCACAAGCAAATCTATTGTTGCCGAATTCTGGATCCATGATAACAATTGATTTCCCCATTGCCGATACGGTACCTTCTAGTGGAAAATTTGGATCAGTGAATACTTGACGCTCTAGACCAATGTCAATAGGACCTAGACGTGAGGAAATATCACCAACGTGACAGCGCAGCGGTAAATCCGGACCACATTCTTGTCTATACAAATCCTCCTGTTAAAGGATAATAAATGCATAAAAATCATCCGTTAAAAGATTTAGAAACAACAATGTAATATTCCATGCGGTTGTACCTAAAAATTAATCTTACATTTAAAGGATCAGCAAGTTGCGTGAAGTAAGGATTCCATCTGTATCCACCGGCAACGCAACGTGTATCCTTTACCTTTACGGCTGCATCAACGCCAACCGGATTTACATAAATAGCCCAATTGTGATTCCTTGTCTAGTATCATTAAACATATAAATGCTTTAATTCTCTAATGAATATATTTAAGCCTGACAGAATTGAAGCCTGTTTGTGTTATACGTTTCTAAAACAACAATGCATTTGGAGTGACACACTTACCACGTTCCGGTCATTTTTCCCAGGATGATGAAGTTTTACCTCAATAATAGTATCACTCTGACTATTATCTCTGTATATAAGTTGAGTCTGAAAGTATTGAAAGATGTTGTTAGATAAATTTTAGTGGGCAAGTACCATAATAAATTGAACGATTATAACACCATTCTAATGTAGCCATAAGCGAAACCATAGGGATGATGAAAAGATGCAATTGCACGTAATTCTCGTGCTTCTGAAGGTGCATATCCTCTTTCGATTGTTGAGCACGCCCATCTAAGAGAAAGTGAAAAAAATATTTAGTAATACTCATACTGTTGATTTATTACATTTCTGAGTGGAAAGAAATGCCGGAGATTAACAACTTATAAAATAATTAATATTACCGACCTTAAATTCTTATCTTTCTTGTGTATCACAATACTTCGACCCAGTATACTTCTGGGTCCAAATAACGGAAGCATGGTATCATTATAAATAGTACTATATTTTTTTCTGTTATCCAATGTACCAAACTTCCCACTAAGATCACCCATCTCGTACTGATCAATAGTTCCTGATGCAGGAGGTGGTACAGTACTAGTACTAACATTCAATGGATTCCAGTGACCATAAAGTGTTGTAGCTTCACATGGAAATTCCAAATCAACCTCGACGGGTGTCTAAAGTGAACCAGTAAAAAAAAAGGATATTTATATTCCATTCGACCAAATATTTGAATAACTGAATAGTTCATGATTTACCATGTGAACGTGATAACCACTCATTTCTGCACCCAAACCTTCCAAATTGACTTCGACGTCGGTAACGTCGTATTCACTTTGCTGAACAAATTCTAATTTTCCGCTAACTGATGTAACCTGACCATTGCCAAACCAGTCTTTGACCACAGCTTTTCTTCGATAGACGGCACTGATTCTGTTATTAAAAAAAAATATATATTTCTAAATTACGTTATACTTATTTTAGTTTTATCTTAAATCCTCTTTGAACTTTACATAGAACAAGCAAGTCGTTCTCCTCTGGCAACGGGTCCATGATCGTCATAGAGAACTAAACTCTTTCCTAAAATATTTATTGATCCAGCAAGTGGTAATAAGGAATCAGTAAAAAGTTTTCGCGTTATTTGAGGACCGAACAATTTTCTGCCAGCTATTTCCAATGTTCCGTGTCGAGAAAGATCGCCAAGTCGACACAACGTTATTTCATTCGATGAACACCATTCTGGATGATCTGGATTCCAGTCGACCTAAAATCCACAAATTTAGCAGTTACGTAATTTTGATTGTACATATAAAAGAATACTTACCTTGTGAGGATTATAAGGTCCTCCAGCACTGAGACATCTTGCTGTCCAATTATAATAATCCTTTCCTGGCGGATGATCGTGAATCATCCACCTGTATAAATCATAAATATAATCAATATAGCGTTATAACAAATATTATCTGTAAGCATCGTATATTTGGGAACATACCTATGCTCTGCTGAATTATTAAGCGAACTGCCATCACCGTGGACTAAGTTTTCAATCAAAATAGTTGTATCCATTTGAGGCTCATTTTTTGGTTGTCTAAAAATAATTCTACCAACAAGGGGATACCTGAAGATCACTTCTGCCGTGAATATAGACATTTGTCCACCATTGTGAGGCAAATGATGCGCAAATGTCCCACAGACCCAAGGTATCACACCTTTATTATCCGTTTCATTATATCTGTAAATAAATAGATAATATTTATTAATCCATAATATATTGCAATGTAAATAATATGAATATTCTTGATACTTCATACTTGTGAAGAACAAGTGATCTGTGCACAACACTGTAAGCTCCAGATAATGGTAGATAAGTATCCCAATAGATACCATTCAATTTTGCACTTCCAGGAACGATATCGTTATGATTAAATCCTTCTTTACGACCTTGAAGCTTGCCTGTTAGATCGCCAATTGCATACTGATCTTGAGTCCCCAGACCTGACGATAATTTGAATTATATGAATATATTAAATTATTCCAAGTAATTGATTCTTTAAATGACAATCATTAAGTACCAGGTGGAGGAGCTTGTTTCTCGTCGATTTTGAAAGGATTGTACATATTTTTTGTTGACAAACACGGTTCCCCAGTCTGTGCTCTTGATCTTGTTGGCTCCTGGGGCAACTCATGAATTCTGTAAGATGCTATCTTCGTATTATAACGTAACCTTGTTTCAAGATTATTTACAGGAACTAGAGAAATGTTCACCCAGGTTGGATTAAATGGCATGTCCTGAGTGAGTGTAACTTCTCCCTTGATACCATGAGAGTTAATTAATGCTCTACGAATCAATAAAGAACTTTATTAGTCTAGGTTTCAAGTAACACAAAATAATTGAATCATGAGTATAGATACGTAATTTCTAAAATTACAGAGCAATAACGTGAGAGGCTTACTTGGCTAAAATTGGTTTATGATGTCTGATCTTAGCACAGGCCAAAAAGGAGTCGTCGTGAGTTGGATGGAAGATTACCAAAAATAATAAACGATGAGGTCCAAGAAGATCAGCAGGTAATAACGACACTTCCGGATCTCTGTAGGATGTTTTAAATTTCTTGTTGACATTGGTAGCAACCTTTATCTTTCCTAGCCGTGTGTCAATGTCACCAATCGACTTAGATTCGCCTGAATTGTCAGGATCGAATACGGTTTGTAATATATTACAATTATCCTCTCCTTTTTCTAAAAATTCCAAGCAATAAATTTCCTTCTCTTTCGTTAACAGATTTCATTGATTTTATGTCAACGATGAAGCGTACCTTTCCCAGAATCAAAAATATCAGTAGCGTAAATCTTCCAATGATGTTCCGTAAAATCAACAGTCATTGGCCTCTGTTTAGTAACGTGATGTAAATTGGCGTAAATTATTGTGTCAGAGGTATTGTCGCCAACTTGACCACCTAACCAACGGAACCAAACGGAACCAGCAACAGGTCCATAGAAACGAGCTTCAGCAACTTTTTCAGCATTTTTATCAGACACCTTGAGACACAACGTATTCAAAATGTTACAAAAAAATAAAATTGATGAATTGACATGAATAAATCGATTTACCGTAATAGAAGCACAAATCGTCCTAGGACTATATGTATCCTTGAGAACAAGACCTTTACCCCATAGACCTTTTTCTCCTGTAAGACTCAATCCGGGAACTTCTAGGACACCTGTTTCATTTCCTGGCATCACGAGAGGACCAAGTAGATCCGTCATATCAATGACACTGTTTAAATAATTACATGATTGTTGAATTTATTTGAAAAATTTAGGGCATATAATAAATAATATATTATTTACGTCTCTCCTATATGTCGCTCATCGCAACGACCATCAACAGTCGTATAATCTACCGGAAACTGAGCAACGGACCACAGCCATAACTGATCTGGATACTGTAAGGTGGTTTGCAGTGCAAATCGAATTCGAACAGTATTCTCCGGACCTGGTTCAAATCGTATTTCTCCATGAAGACCACCGGACGAGATATACGCTGCAAGCCTGAGTGCATTTCCGGTTGTAGCTGAATAAGAATGAGTGTACCGTTAAATCAATATACTTTAACGTTCCTTTTACATGAAAAAAAGGACTCAAATTTTCATGACGAAAAACATTTCACTTTGTATTCTTTAATTTCATATGATCATTCTATTATTGTTATAGCGATATTATAATGGTTTTATCACGGGAGAAAAAGATGAACGATATGGACAATGGACAATTTGGATTAACGTGACTGTCCATTAAGATCGGTACTGAAACGTCAATGTCACATTCCAGTTATGTTCCGTAAATGACACTTTCACTCACCACAAATCAGCACAAGAATCCACCACATACTTTCTGTTTATTTTAAGGGAATCACGACATTTCTTTGGATCGACTATTTTTTATTTACCGTAAATGTTATTTGACACGTTAAATGGTAAATTGAGTAGGTCTTAGTCAGACTCCATACCGTATGAAACTGTAGACCTGTACCTCAAGGCAGCAGAACGATAACGCCTTGTACTTTCTTATTTCGCTGGAGGCCGTGGTGGGAGCCGCGAGAAGTGGAGAACGATGACCCATAAACCGGTCACGGTGGCCAAGTGGCTCAGGTACCTGACCAGTATGCAGAGGATCGGAGAGCCATAGAGTATTTGTAAAATTTCGATTATTTCGTGATATGAAAAATTGATAATGATTCGATCATTATTTCGGACATGTACAACTCCATGGTATCAACAGTTTTGGTCAGCTAATGACAGTACGACAGTCATCTTTTACCAGAAAACAATTGGAATTGGATAGTTGTCAAGACCTGGATAACCAGGAGGTAACCTTAATAGGACCTGAAAATTATCTGTCTATTATCGATAATATTAAAAAAAAAAATGATTTGGAAGCAATTACCAATCGACACTGTTATCGATTCCTTCAAGACTCTATTTACATTTGAATTTTTACCAAAATTCACAAGGAATACTGCTTGCTTCATCTGTAATTGCCTGGATAGATTATTGTAATTTTTCCTAGATTCATATAACGAACTGATATTTATTCATTGATATCATTTTTTGTTCCTATTATTTTGTAGGAGTGCGCGCAAACCAATTTGTACGAAACGTTTGCAGAAAAAAGGAGTGAAGTCAAGTGGCTGTGGTCGAAAGTATTGCAGAATCGATTGCACGTGCAGCTGCAACAGATGCAAGTACGTAGAATGCAAACAGAAAATTTCGCAAAAAAAATATATTATCTCCATAACGATAGTAATATACAAAAATAAATTTCAATGCGTTTATACGTTCTGTATTTATCCTTAAAGCAAATATAGGTCCGGTCAAAAGGAGCGCGTACTGGATACTGATTTTCTAGCTGATCTCGCTTATAATCATCGAGTTCCAAGAAGTCAGAAAATGTAAGTAATCACGATTAAAATATGTAACGAATGCAAAGTCATTAATCGACCTTTCAATTACAGTGTGGAAAGTCAGCGAGATAACGAGGGTGAATTGTAAGTATACGGAATTTTGATTGAAAAATCGTAGTCCTTGGCTTTGATCGATCGTACCTTCGTATATTCATTACAGAAACAACGAGAGCAACTGGATCCGCGTTCAAGATCCTGGCCAGGATCTAATCAAGGATCACAGAGACGTGTACTTTATTATATATTTTTCTTACATACTGACCGTCTGGATCGCCTGCCTAGTCGTGAAATTTATTATCGAGTTCAAGTGGCCCTTGCCATTATCCATTTATCATTGCATCAAGGTCTCAATAAAATTGCCTTGCCAACCTTAAAACTTATCCAGCTTAAAGATAGTGCGTAGTCCAATCCTAACCTATCGTATTTGTCATACCATATACTTCATTATAAAGTAAAAGCAAGATAAATATAAGTTGGCACTAATTTTTTTAAAAAATTGTGAACATTCAAGGCCAATCCCTAAAAAGACTGGACAAGAATGGTGGACGAGTCTGCAGCATCAATACATGCCGCCGTTGTGTCAAGGATATCCGAAACCCACTAGATCCGATTGCTCATCCGTGACATCCGGTTTCCGTTCAGAGATTCCCAACTCCTTCACGGACTCCTTATCAGTATTAAAAAGCGCATCCGTCATATCGAATTTATCCAACACCAGGTATATAACATTCTTAGTTTTTTTCATTACGTAACAATAGCATACAATAGCACAGTTCTCTCCCAGCAGATCATGTCCAATCGTTTATGATTTCTACTCTGCACGTAGAGAGTGTTTGAAATCGGAATCTAGGATTGGGTGTCAGGATGGAAGGTAAGATAATCGTAATCCTCATAATTCTCATCATCGCAACCTTAACGGATCTGCGAGGACAGTCAGACCTCGAACCATCAATCCGGCAGTGTAGCTGAATATAGAAATCCAAAAATATACGTGTCTGACGTGATTTTCAGTACCGGTGTCCCGTTTTGTTTTTGTGATTTGAGGTTAAAGGTCCAGTATGAAAACTAGAACCTATTGTAATACGTACATAAAATACGTCTTTGTCTCATCCAGATGTCACGGCGTATGCGCAAAAAAAACTTCCACAGCCAGAACATCATTCAGACGCAGGCCGAAGAGAAACACTAGAAGACTTTTCGGAGCTAGAAGAAAAATCGGCAAAAGAAAAATATCAAAGAAAACTACGTGCCAGCTTGAAGATGCTTTCAGTACTTGTGCTCGGTGTTCAAATATTCTGTCTGTAATCTATTAGTTATTTGTAATTGACCAACTGACTTGGTTTTTCAAGCGTTTTTGTGTAGTTTGTTATTTACGTATGTCGCAATAAACGTTGTCTCTTCATTAGTAAAATTTTTCTGGCTTTCATTTGGCTCGGATGGATGTACCATCGTAAGAAGACAGGATCATTTCTCTGGCCAAGAGCAACTTGGCAGAGACGTGCTGAAGATTTATCATCGTCGATGCTCAAATACAATGATTTGGGAAGTGTCTCTTGCTATTTGATTCGCGTCACGGAGAATTCCTAAGGGCAATAAAAATACGAGCATACCTCAGCTTGCGCGAAATGCTACCTAGAGTATCGTGTATAGGCGAAACTACGTGACGTTGTGGCTAATTTTGGACGTTTGGTGTAGCGGAATAGAGCTGTCAGGAATTCTCCTTGAGAAATCATAAGGTACATAAACGAAGATTATATGTGAATCGAATGAATTTAATCCGACGAAAAGACTAATTAGAATATGGATTTTTCAATAACAGTTCATGGATAAAATTATTTTAATCCTTTGTATTATACACGTTATGGCATTAAATGACCGAATACGAGAAGTCGTATCCTATTAACAGAAACTATCTTCGTCGTCACGTTGAGGGTAGTACGTTCGAAACTACCGTCAGTTCGAAGCTCAAATGTCGGGCAGTTATTTTCAGCAGCCACGTGCTTAGGATATCTTGACGCGCATCGAAATTCAGCGGCAGAAAAAAAAATGAATCAGCAACGATGGAAAATGCCTCTTGCATGGAGAATCCTGAGGTCGAGGTTTATCTCGGAATAGATATAGAAAAAGTCATCACTCGCGAGATCCCAAAGAGCATCATTGTCCACGCTCAAGAAGAACCGTCTTAGTCAGCGATGACGATAGAATTGTCAAACTCGCGAGCGAATAGGGTGAAGGGGGTGAAACCACGTGTTGGTAGCAGTGGTCACCCTATCCGAGGAAAGATGGATGCTCCTAGGCAAAAGGTGAAGTAAGGCTACAATGGCGACGACGGAAGCACAAGTTGGGTACCGATTGTGTAAATGCGTCCACGTAGAGGGTCACGGAGCCGTCGAAGGAACTTCCTTGTTGGGGTGGTCCAACGAGGAGTGGGTGCTATGAGGCAGGCGAAGACTTTCCAGAGGCACCCTTGACTTATATTTTCGTTCTGAAAGGCGAACTGGCTGCGCGGAGTCCAATGGGACTGCTCAGTTGCCTCGTCCCGGCTAACTGTTTTAGTTCAAACGGCGAAAGGGCGCTATTTTGAGGCTGCTCGCACTAAATATGGTCAGATAGGCGTTGGCGTTGTACCGGGCATGGCACCCCTGCTCAGCAAGCACCTCATGGTGGGGGGATGCCCGAAAGTTACTTAGACAAGTCCACCTCTATGAGTTGGACAGTTGGTTCGTTGTGACCATCTCGTACCATCCTCTTAGAAACCAACAGTAGACATGGTAAGTAGAAAAAAAAATTGTGAGAGATGCGATAATACAGCCGCCGAACGAAAGAGACAAAGGGTTGTACCCGGGGGGGGAATGGGAAATAAATGACATCAGCCGCTACTTATCATTGATGAAATTGATGATGCGATACGACCATCGTGCGCGAAGGGGATGAAAGTGATGACGACATGGAGGCGAAGAGGATAGTGCTGGACCACAAGGATTTCCTTCCAGTGAATTTGGTGATAGGAATTTTCGAAATAGTGATCCACAGCGTATGAACGTCTATAAAACCAGGATGACGAATAACAAAGGATTCTCTGCTATGTGATTATGACGAAGTGGATCCTGGGGCGTACATTACACTATCTTCCTCAAGGATTACGCGCAGTGTGTCGAAATTCCTAGTGATCGTGGTGAATTGAAAGCAGCCGAGACAACGGATTTTGGATTTTTCGTTTTACGGATTGTGTTTATCAAGTGATACAGTGGTCTATATCTAATTAGCTTTGGACTCTGGCCATCTTCTTTGACTTCCGTCATATTTTTATTGCCTTCTATTTTTCTCCATCCGTTGAATCTCAATTATTAAAATTAATGAATTTCTATCGTTCCTCAAATACCTCCCCTATGTTCGATTCCTCAAGAATGCTACAAGTCTTTCTCTTACTCTAAGAAGAATGATGACGAGTTCCCTGAAGTTCTGGAAGATGCCAAAGTCTATTAACCCAGTCAAGGTCCAGGTCTCATAAAAGAGAATGGTCAGAGGATGCCAAGTAAATCTTAGTGCAGAAAACAATTAAAAATACGAGTATTACGTAACAATGGTAACTCGAGAGGCTGCGCGGCGTCGAGGCGGTCGGTCTATATACGTCTTGGCCGCTTGTCCGTAATACACGGGTGATAGAGTACTATTATTAGACACTGCTGAAGACGCCTTCCGAATTTTCTGGCGTTCACCGATTCGCGTCCAAGTCTTGACGGGCGACGCCTCGTTCACCAGCTTGCTCGTTCCTTCGCACCGTCCAATAACCAAAATTACATCGTCTAACGTCTCATTACTCGCTCGGCCTCTCGCCAGTCAACAGTTACCTCTTCGATCCTTTAATCCCCAAGACTCTCGTCCAAATGGTACATATAAACGATATTCTAATCCGATTTGATCGATATAAAACAAGAAACATTCGGTGGAATAATACTAAATAAAATTCTGAACCAATTGCATATTACAAATTGGAAGTTGGTCAAATTCCTTATCCATAATCCGGAAGTTCAAACGATCGGTGTATTAGATCTTAACATTTACAGTTGGCAGCTGTATATATATTTGCATCCCTTTGTAATTGACCGATTTAATTAATTGGATGGGACTTATAATCGGATAGAACTGATGCAACAGTCAAAATTGTCTATTAGATTTTAAGCACGCAATAACACAAAGGATTAATCGAATTTCAGGCGGATAAGGAGAAGAAGAAGAAGCCCAAGAAGAAGGAGGAGCCGGCGCCAGCGCCTGAACCAGTGCCTGAACCAGCGCCTGAACCAGCACCACCTTCGACACATGCTTCGGCAGCAGCCACACCGACTGAATCTGCCAGAGCCAGCAGCCGTGGAAGCCGTAAGGCTGCCAAGCGCTCCGGTTCCAATGTGTTCTCCATGTTCTCGCAGAAGCAGGTCGCCGAGTTCAAGGAGGTAGGTTGATCATTGATATGGAGAACGATTAAAACGTGTTAATAGGGCTAAAAATAAAATAGAAAAAATTATAAAACAATACGAAATAAACAAAAAAGTCTCTTTGACTCGCATTCGACAGACGCGTCTAGTTCCTCGTACGTAAAGAGTAGAGTTTACTATAGAGTATATAGTCCTAAGAGGGAGAATCTTTTCTACCAGACTCGATGCTCGTGTACGAGGAAAGAAACGTTGAGGAATGCGCGGCAAAGAAAACCTAAGCCGAAAGTGGCGCCGGTGCCAAGAGCACCCTCGAAATCTTTACCGGGAAACGCACCTAATTTACTTTGGCTGGATCTGCAGGCGTTCCAGCTGATGGATCACGATAAGGATGGCATCATTGGCAAGAATGACCTTCGCGCCACCTACGACTCCCTTGGCAAAATTGCTTCCGAGAAGGAGTTGGACGAGATGGTGAACGAAGCACCTGCACCCATCAGCTTCACTCAGTTGCTCAATCTGTTCGCCACCCGTATGTCCGGAGGTCAGTATTTAATAAGCGAAATTTTATAATTATTACTTTCAACTCCGTCCGTTATTACTTTTGAGAAAATAAACATTCATTTTTTTTTTAACGTTCTTAGGTTCCGACGATGACGACGTTGTCATCAATGCCTTCAAGACCTTTGATGAGAACGGCAGAATCGACGGCGAGAAGTAAGACAATAATGTCAATTATAAGAGCACGAAAAGCGAGATTGAAATTAGGAAACGTCATTAACGAATTTCATAATTTTTTCAAAACAATCTCGTATTTTCATAGTGTTTATATTTTTAATTGTCCTTTGACTCATTAACGAATTTAAATACGTCTCGTTGACTTAGTGCTATGATGTTCTAATCGTACGGTCTAAGACTGACACGCTGTGCTGATCCTGATATCTGAAGCACTAAATCCTGCACCCACTCTCCACTCTAACCAGTACTATGATAAATACATATGCGACAACCATGCTTGAAAATAAGAAACGAAAACAATCGACTAAATATGACAGAATATCCAGCTGATACTTTGGCGCGAATTTCAAAAATGTTCATGGTAATCAAATTTAACGACACTCACATTAACGTAATCTCTTTGATCATTTCAGACTGAGGCACGCTCTGATGACCTGGGGCGACAAATTCAGCGCAAAGGAAGTCGATGATGCCTTCGACCAGATGTACATCGACGACAAGGGCTTCATCGACACCCCAGCCCTGATCGCCATGCTCACTGGAACCGGTGAGGAAGAAGAGGAGGGTTAAACGTCAATTTTGCGATCAACGCAGAGCAGAGGAGAGAGTGGGGGAGAGAAAGAAGAAAGAGAAAGAGAGATATTGAAAGAAGAGAGAGGAGAGACAAGAACAAAGAAGCGCCTCGTGGATGGACCACGGAGAAGGATGGAGCCGAGCCGGAAATCATTTATTCGTCAGTACAATCGCACCTCATGGAACAATCATCTAAGTACTCGTTATCGGACGAAGGAAACCCAGTGAAAAAAAAAGAAAGTAAAATCGGAACTGCACGACCATAACGTACATTAAAAAATGGGACACGCTCATTGACAATCGACATACCAACGAGATTCTCTCGCGTATCATCATCATCATCATTTTATTACACTACTGTTCCTAATTACTAAGAGACCTTAAGAGTTAAGTACTCGAATGAATTTTAATGAATATTCGACCACTGTCGATGAGTGTTATTCTCGTTATTTCTGTACTTTGCTGTTGTGACTATGTAAGCGCGTGTTTCATTTTCCTTTTCTTTTTTTTCTTCTATTCCTTCTGCGCCAAGCAAAGCTCTTATGTCTTCTCCTCAATTTATCGGCTGCCATTATTGAAGGTTATCCAAATACAACGAATCATCTCCGAGATACTGTCGCGAAGGGCAATTGTACTGACGAATAAATAAACACGTACATATGTGCTCCGTGTGTGGGTGATCATTACCCGAGGACTATTACTTATACATTATCGTTCATCTAATAAAAAATATTGAAAACACCAAGCTGATCGATTATAATTTCGACCCAGTGTCCAAGAATGAGAGAGATTGATTTGGTTTATTTATGCCCCGGGGGACCATGGGGCAAGAGAAAGAGGTATCACAATCTTTTTATATTAATGAGTGATTGAGAATTATTTTTAATATTTTATAACATTGTTGCATCCTATATATTTATTCAAAATGCAGTCTACCTAAATTATTTTGGATGCTATGTACGAGTCTTATTTTTCTGTACACTATTCATTTCTGTATAGGATTTATAGATTGAGGAGTCAAGAAACAGTTCGGGAATGAATGCCAAGTCTTGTGAATTTTGTGGAAATTTTATATTCCGATGTACGTCTGACGCCTAACGGATTCAGGGCTAAGTATGGCGGTGGAAGTGGAAACTAAAAATAAATCGCTCAGAAATTTTTAGAATCTCACTGGGATCCTTGTAGGAAGCCCTGCGTGTTTCTACGGGGACTTGATGACCTAGCGAGTTAGTTATAATTATTTTTGTGTGATATAGTGGTATGTGGAACGCAGAAGTCGATGACTATGCGAGCTAGTAGGAAGTGTTGTTAGATAAAAAAATGGAAAACTGGGAGAGAAATATTCGCACAATTTTACGAGCATCCAGGAGCCTGTGAGGTGGCCATCTATAATTATCTAACCCAAATTCTGTTGGTCCATTGCAGCAGCGGACTGATATGGGTCTTCTTAGATTGCGCCTGCTAAAACGCCTCTTCATTCTAAACTTGGCGAGTGCCCAAAATATACTCGGATGACAGTTCACTAAATTTATCTTTAGGTATTTTCCCAGATAATTAATGAAGCCTATCTTAGAGCAAGTAATTTTTCGCTTGGTATCATACGAAAATTTTGAGTAATTGCAAAGATATTAAAACACGTGTTGTATTTGTAATTTCAAGTGGTATATATTTTTTTGTTTTAAAATATTATAAAGAAGTCGCGAATCTACTCGTAATTACGAGTAGTATTTATTTTCTTTGTCTCATTGGGCAAATTCTGATATTTGTTTCTACTGGGTAAAGTAAAAAAATATATAAACCTATCTTCAACCTCTTTATAAGATCAAGAATTGGCTTAGGGCCTCTATTAGGGAGAAATGATTTATCTCTAACTCGATGGGTAACTCACAGGTTTCAGAGATTTGGATAGGAAGTTCGAATTACGAACTAGCGACATCTGACGTAGGGTCTTTGAAATTTCAATCGCTTCAACAAGCGCCGCAACTATGTTTCAGATTTATTTGGAACCGAGATTGAAGCCAAGATTTAAATTGATTACAATTTGCGTCATACTATGCAATAAAATTTATCAACATTAATACTTGTCAAGCATTATTACAGCATGCACTTTCCTTTCTCTAGAAAAGTACTGAATTGGTTTGATTTTGCCAAGCGATTTAGTAACAAAATCAAATTGGTCAATTGCTAAAAATTACTTAAAGAGTATATCAAATCATCATTTTCTATCTTTTCTATATTTCAATGACTAACTATTGAGGATAATATTATCTCAAAATTGGTTTATGTACTTTGCCAAATTCAAAACTCTATTTTTCAGTAATTAAACTTATAACAATGCGGGCAAATTACCTTACACTACAAAACAATAAGATACGTTTCCGAGATAGGAGAGTACCGTTTTCCATATCAAAACTAATTAAATTGCATAATAAAAAAAATAGTTCACAAAGAAACAGTTCGAAAACTTACCAGTGTTAAACCAACAGTGACTTTCAGTTCCCAATGGCGAACTTAACGTCGTAGTGGATGCTGCGGGAATGGAACCGAAGGACCTGATCTCATCGTCAGCGGAAACTGAATGATAGATTGGATGATGTCTTGAAGACAGGTGGAAAACCGGAAGTCTATGTAGCACTTGCCAAGTGACACATACAACGATAGTAGGCGTCAACATGTTCCAGGCTGGACCAGGGTCGTTTTAATTAGATTTTAATTAAAGTGGCCTTCATGTCATATCTGATATAACTCAGATCTTCTTACTCCTTAAAATTGTCTTCGTGGAACCCACGCTCGATCTTGAGGTGCTGCTCTTAAACGAGTAACTTACCTTCAACATTGTTGCATCCATTGAGGGCGATTAAATTTGTAGAAAACTTTAGGATCCGCCCCTGACGAAAATGTTTTCGCGTAGTGGATTAACTGTATCCCGCTGGAGATGGATCCAAGTTTTGGACGGATGGAGGGGGTTGGTTTAAGAATCTATAAAGTCCCTGGGTACGAGATTCACTCTGGCAGTTCGTGAATTTAATATAACTCGAATTTGAGAGACATGGCCGACTCTAAGGAGCCTCAAGAAAGCAAGGAAACCAAAGAGAAGGACGAGAAGAAAGTGGTAACGAAAATTGCGTAGCTCCAATAATAAAGATCAGGTTTTGCATTTTTGCCTTCGTTGAAATCAACATTTTTTTTCATATTAATTTATAGCAGAAAAAGAAAATTACAAAGACCACGGATGGAAAGACAAAAGCAAACTCGAGAAAGTCATCAGCTGTTCCACCAGTAGAAAATGCGGAAGTTCCAACAACTGGTGCTAAAATCACAGAGGTTCCTGTTGCCATGCAGGAGATTAATGTTGAACCAGCAAAGGAAGGTTCTATAGAAAAGCAGGAAAAGAAAGAAAAATTATCATCGAAAGATGAAACAAAGAAAAAGGAAGTAGAAAAATCTCAGGAGAAAATATCCACCAACGTAACTCAAGCTACTGCATTAAATCCTGTGATTATTCCAAAAAAGAAAGTGGAGGAACCAATCTCCCAAGAAGAACTGGATTTTCGAAAATTAGCTGAACTCAAAGAGGTCTAAACAATTTTACCATTATTTAAATAAATACCTATTAATATGAGCATTGCATTTATCGTTCGGACGTTCTTTGACTAGGCGCTAATATGCAAATCGTTTAATACCAGGTACCAATTAACGTGACACATTTCTCTGCTAACAGGCTTTCCATTTGTTTGACATTAATAAAGATGGAGTGATTGACTTGGCTGACCTAAAATTCACGTTCGCGTCTCTTGGAAAACCTGACATCCCCGAGGAGCAATTACAACAGATGTTAAATGAAATGCCGGATCCAGTTGATTTCGATGCATTTGTCATGTTATTTGGGTAAACTTATACGTTTTCCAACAAAAATGATAACTACAATATTTTTGTATTTGATTTAATCATTATTCATTATGAAAATTTAGATACAAGACAATTGAATTGGATCCTGAATCTGTATTGTTGGAAGCCTTATCCAAGTGGGACTACGAGGGTAACGGAATGATAGCTGAAGAAAGGTAATAAGAAAGAATGAGATACACGGTGTCCCAAAACTACTTTCCTTCCGGAAAGTCGGCGACGGGTGGAGGTGCTCCGACTACCCTCCCGCGATCCGTTTTCCAAAATTCGCAATAGTTTTCAAACGGGAAGCATTTAAGATGCACCCATCAGAATGAAGGAGGTAGTGCATCAGAAATCCTTCATTCTGATCGGTGCATCTTAAATGCTTCCCGCTTGAAAAATATTGCGAATTTTGGAAAACGGATTGCGGGAGAGTACTAGGGACACCTCCACCGGAAGGAAAGTAGTTCTGGGACACCCTGTATATCTATTACGTTTTTTCATAATACGGAATATATAAATCTGATTTAATTTATATTTAGAATACGGCATGACCTTCAAACTTGGGGAGATAAATTCACGAAGAGAGAAGTTGATTACGCGCTTGAAGAAGCACCGCTTTACACGAAGAAGGGTACCACCTCTATTGATTATATTAAATTCTGTAATAATATTTGCGGGTTTCGAAATGTGCAAAAGAGTAGACAGATTGAGAAGCAAGGTGAAGAATACGAGAAGGAACTGGGTCGTTTCTAATTTCTGAAGACCCATGAGAATATCATGTATTTAAGAATGTTATGTAATAATTAATAAATTTATCCCAATCAAATGTCTTCATTTTATTGTGATCCTTCAACGTAAACTTTTACGTACTTCTTCAAAGAACAATTTATTCTTGCATTTTACTTATGTAATATATTATATTCGACACAGCATATCTTGACAATGTGGACTATAAATGTATATAGCCAAACATATATGTAAATCTTTCATAGAAATAGTCTTTAAGATGCAGTATGTTATCATCTCGGCATCACATTATATACATACAATTCTAAGTACATCTGATATAAGTACATTACGTAAAATATTTTGACACTTGTCGTTAAATAGATGATTTCCAAGTACTGTCTTATGTTCCTTATGATTATATAAAATTGTTCAATTCTATGATTATGCTGGTTTTTTCGCTCTTTCTCCAAAAATTGCACTACCCACTCTTACACTCGTACTACCAAGCTCAATCTGCAAAACATCATTTCTTAATTAGGGACATCTATTTTGGTTCATAGCATCATAATTTTAAATCGGACACTTACAGCATGTTCATAGTCATTTGACATACCCATCGAAAGTTCTACTTTCTCATGGCTCAAGCCTAGCTGTTTGCAAAGATCATCTCTGCATTTCTTAAGGCAAATGAAATCTGGATTGGGACCATTCCTAAGGTCATATCCAAACATCCCAATTGTCATAAGCCCAGTGAATTCCAAATTTTTATAATTCTCGATAACATATTTTGTGAAAGATGAAACATCTTTCACATCACAACCATTTTTTTCTAAAAAGATATTGTCACATGAGAATAGAGCTACATGCAAAACTCTGTGCATCTGTTCCCAAAATTACCTTCTTCGTTACTAGTGTTTACTTGTACCATAATTTTTAACCTTGAGTCTTCACTCGCCCTAAATTTAGGCCAAGCATTATTTAGAGCAGCGGCAAGCTTGTCGCTGTCTACAGTCTCAATCATATACAGATTTGGAATGCCCAAAACTTTGTTGATCTTATTTCTTTGAAGGTGACCAATAAAGTGCCATTGGATATCCTTGCACTTAGCAAGGATATCTGGATGGTTTGCTTTTTCCACCAATTCATTGACATAATTTTCACCAAAGTTCCTTTGACCAGCTTCATAAACACTGATTATTAAGTCTGCAGGTTTTGTTTTGCTCACTGCGACCAATCGAGGATCAAAATAAGTATACTCCTAAACAGAAACATTTAGATTTCAATATATGTTAATCAAATACATAGCCTAATACATAAAACTAAATATATAATTGCATAATAAATCCATAGAATCGTTTATGTCTTTTACAGACGACATATACCATAAATAATGTAAATTTTGACTATGATTCAGCAAAACATTGTACTACAGTACAAATACAAATCTAAATAAATTCTTTTAAAAAGTAAGACTTCCTAAAAAGTAAAGGGATTATAAAGTACTGACACTTTCAATATGAAACATTTTTTAATACACAGAATCAGATTAAACAAGTTTGAAAGATACATTAAAAACTGTAAAAAATATTATAATAATCTTTTCTACTAAAATTAGCTATTTTTTCGATTATTTGCGAATAATGTATATCAACAAAATATAACATAAATTAAGATGCATTCTTTCGTTACATTTGATTTTCTCTTCAACTCAGCTTATATCTACTCAGTTCATTCCTGCGTCAAGAAATGATAGAAGACAATGCAATGAACATTTCGAGTAGAGAGGTTATGTATGTTTTCTTAAACAAACACTATGAGTTTCTTACAAGAACTGACAAGTTCTGATTAGTGACAGATGACAACAGAAACTAAATAAATTCTGCAATTGTTTTATTTTTATTACATTCAATATAAAACATACCGATGACCGCTTGCTCGAAGCTGCAATAATTCTATCACGCACAAGCTTGAGACTCGCTGTCACTTCAGCCATTCTGAGGTTCTGCTCTACCATATTGAATTACTATGCGCGAATTACACTGCGAAATGGAAAAATTACGATAAGGTAGATTTTACATAATAGGGTGTTGAAATTCTCTCATTAATCTATTGTTATCAAATATTGCAATATTTGTTTAAGTTTCACTGATAGAGCCATAAAAATTAGCATTTGTAAATGAAAACATGATACTTATCTCAATAAACGATAACAATATTAGTTCTGGTTTCATTTTTTATTTCGCTTGCATTATAATCATGTGATTTTAAAAACAGGAATAGTGCACGTTATAGCAAAATCCCCAGCTCAAACTCCATATTCTTCTATCAATTTTCATTCTAAGTTTACAAGCTCAATCTACAGTCTCTTTATAAAAAATAAAAATTCATTTTTTATGAATCAAACTTTTTAATATACACTGACACAAATGCAGCTATAACAATTTTTAAAGAAAAATATATCTTCTTTTAATAATAAATAAATAACTGAACGCTGATAAGGCCTGCGCTAACGTTTCAAACGAAATACACTGCTGGCCAAAAGTTTCCTCTCCCCCCCAATCTCAGAAACGCGAAGTGATATTACAACAAAACTTCGTATATAAGTAGGTCATATGCAAAGAATGCTGAACTCACCAGGGACAGCTCTCAATGTGTAGGCATATGAGCACCCATAGTACTGCATAGTACCGCGTGTAGCCACCGGCAGCTTGGAGTACAGCGGTTACACGGTGGGGGAGGGAGTTGATCAGATTCTAGATGGTAGCTTGAGGGATTGCTATCCATTCTGCATTGACTCGTCGCCAGAGCTCGTCAGTATTAGCCGGGGGGTGTGGATAATGCCGAAGACGCCGACCAATCATGTCCCACAGATGTTCGATCGGGTTAAGATCTGGCGAACGAGCCGGCCATGGAAGCACTGGAATATGCTCCCGGGGGAGGAAGGCTTGTACCGTCCTTGCAGTATATGGACGAGCGTTGTCCTGCTGAAATGTGGTACCTGGGAATCGTCGAATCAGAGGTACTACCTGGGGCTGCAGAACCTCGGTGATATACCGAGCGCTCGTCGGCGTACCCTGGACGTGTAGGAGATATGACCGTCCTTCGTACGCGATAGCCCCCCAAACCATTACGCTTATCTGAGGGTACCGGTGGTGGGGTTTAATACACGCTTCCTGTAAACGTTCTCCCCGTCTCCGACGAACCAAGTTCTGTGCGTCCCTAGCCTCCAGACAGAACCGAGACTTGTCGGAGAAAACGATAGTATGTTCTTGATCACAGAGTATAGCAATAATTTATGCAAACTGTACCAGGTACAAATAATTTATTGTTTAAACTGTTTAAAGTTTATTATTACGAATATGTTTTGATAAATATTGCAATCATTTATAAAAAATAAAATACGGTATAATTGTGAAAGAATACAACATTGTAAAAGTATTCACGTGTACTAATTTTTTGTAATAAGTTTTAGTTTTTAAGTAAATCTTACATTCTTTTATAATTAACTGCAGCAAATTAGACTCACTTTGCTGAATGCACTTCTCAATTAATTATGCTAGATACAATTTGCAATCAATCAGAATTGGTATAAGATCTCGAAAGAATTATTTGCAGAAAAATATTGAAATGGAGCAGTTTTGTTCGTCTATATGTGTGATTTTAAACTCCTAATGTAATGTCAAATACAAATAATGGAGCAATGTGAGGCACCATAATAGTTTGAGTTCTAGTTATAAGATGGCGCGCTTAACAACTTTAACTACATTTCCTATTACCCTTCTACTTTAGCCACTAACACCAATAATATACCGGCAAAGTCCAGAGAAATGAAGCATGTCGATACAAGGCTATATCGTTCTCTTCCTTATTAACAGTAAATATATTAAATATTACAGTTCGAAGAAAGCATCTAAGGATTGGCCGAGGAAAAGGAAACTACACTAAAGTATCAGAACATCAGAAAACGCAGAGTGTCAATGAAAAAAGATGTCCATCCTCTTACGCACTCTACATTAGAATTTGAGAGGTTCAAATAATCCCTATAAGATCTTGACTATACTATAATATATACGATATTAAACACCTTCATGCAAATATTACCTCTAGTATTGAGTTCAGTTCTATTAAACCGCTCTAGCCAAGATTTACTATGACAATGTATAATAACGTCAAATCATATCCAACACCGTTCGCACTAACGCGACAAGACGTTATGGCTAACAAAACACGCTCAGAAGTTCTATTTGACGTATCTATACGGTCAAGATTAAATATTACGCTTGTCCAACATCTCGTCTATAAAGTTACCAAGAAATTAAATGCTGACGGTCACGACATGTATTTTGATGGACGTTAGTTGCAGAGCAACGCTAAAGTTGCAGCCACAGCCTAAGTCGTTAAACAACATAGGTGAGAATATATATATATAGTTGGTCCACGAGTTCAATGTGTTTTTTTGACAGTTCACAAACAATGCAATTCTTACCAAATCATACGTGACTTTATTTGCGGAAATATTTACTAAAATAGAAAAATAAAATATATTTCAGTACAAAACCATGGACGTGCATACTTTGTAAAAAAAATGGTATGCAGAATCGCGTGTACCTTGCTGCACACTTCATTGTTGTCGATCTCTAAAAAAAAATACATTGAACTCGTGGACCGACCATATGTATATTATATAAAAGAAAAGTCTGTGGCATTTAAGGCTCACATTCCCATTAGCAAGGGTCCCTTTTAGTTTGAAGTAAAAGGTTTAGGAACGTGTCGAGCGCGGACAGGGACTAGTAAACGTTTCGAATGTCGTCCAATGAAATCAGCGGTGATTTCGGTGATTGATGAAGTATCGACTAAGAATGCCCTAATCGGTGATCGAGCCCTAGCAGGCCTCATTATAAATAGGCACGCACCGAACTCGAGTCAACTCGAGTCGAGTCAACTGGACCAAACGTTATCTCGCATCTATGGAGGTAACCTTGTTAGCAAGCTGAACTATGGACTATTACATTTATCTACCCCAATCCTTAGAGCCTGGGACATAAGAAGGGATTTTGCCTTGTACCGTTGTTTGATGGATTCTCTAAGGGGCACCTCGTGACACGCTCTCGCATGGGAAAGTCACTCTTCTTCTCTTCAATCACTTCCCAAGGATTCGTAAAGATTATAACGACAATGATCACTAAGATATTTAAATGATAATCGAGCAGGATACAAGACGTAATATACTGGGCGTGTGCCTACATTAAAATTTGGCAATGCTGATCGCATTGCTAGGTATGCGCATGCGCGATAACGGTTAACGAATAATGTCAAAACAAAGGTATGACGAGATAAAACAAAAATTATTATGGTCCCCGTTTAAGACAATTAAGGTAGAACCGGTTAACAACACGTGTTACAACCGAAGCTTCTCGTATCTCCACTTTAGACTCATAACCCGGCGTCATGTCTTCTAACTAGCTCGCTTAAGCTACCCTTAACCGTCGCAAAAATGATGTCCGGTACAGTGCCGTAAAACCTGAGTTCCTCGAGGCAGCATTTTTACCGGCATATTAATTTCACCACGAGAAAGTCTCGTCCCAACCGACAATGCGAGTTCGAAGCTTCGAGCGGTCAATAAATTTTCGTGTGCGTTCGCGCCGAGATGAAGAGATAGCGCGATGTCAGTTCGACGATGTCATTTGTTACGGCTATCAGATCCTCGCGCATGCGCAACACGTACGACCGCGAGACTCCAAAATGTCAGCGGACGATAGTTGCGTTTTGTCGTCGTATGTCGGTGCGTATACTTACTACGAATGTCAAAGGATTTTCCCGTGCTTATAAAAGGGTCGAGGGCTGTTCTTTCGCAAGCGTAACAACTTCTACTACGGCCCTGGTAACGATAACTACTACGATAGGCACGCACACGGAACGACAAAGCTTCCTAAAATGTGGGAATCTTCATAATCCTTTCACTTTATAATGTATACCTCGTCCAAAGAATAACCTGGACAAAGGGACTGGCTTTACGGTGCAATTAGTATACTTGCTAGATATACTGCTTAGTACGTTTACTTGCTGCACGTTCTGGTTTCTCAGCTTGAGATTAAGCAAAACGACGGCTAAGGTGGTCCGTTTTCTCGGAAAGTCAAAACAATGCTACCAGAGTAGCAAAGTATCTCGAATGGCTTCGATGCGCGATGGCGTTCTGCTGTCTCTTTTGACTCTGCGGAATTCGTCGCGTCAGTACGACCGGCGCATTCCAGCATGCGGAGATATTTTCAGAAGGCCCAATTAGTCGTTATTAATAAAAGAATCGTGACGCGTCGATTCTTCGCCATGGCCACCTGTATTTCTAGCATACATAACCTAGAAACAAAGATTAGCTGTACGAGTGTATACCGTTAATTTTTGACTGTGAAAATGTTTTGAACGTTATTGGAGCGCCATAAATTCGTATATTTTAACGTTTAATCATATTTGTCTATAAACATTGAGATTTAAGATCTTACGGTTTCTTCGTGGTCTAATTCGTCAAACAAATTTTATAGCGATGTTGAGAGCGCGCGAGACGAATTGCTAAATTTCATATATAAATTGTAGGTGGACCGTTGAGTGCCATTAATTTGTCATATTTTTATGCCCCTGCTTTTCTGTTCGATTCGTGATGCTCCTGGTCGAGGGAGCTCGTTCAATTTTCCCGCGCAATTTCCCGTCGCTTTGCAATTAACATTAGACCGCTCTTTTATGTCACGCGATTCCGCTTACCTGCACGACCTTTGCCGTTTTACGCATAACACTAATTTCATGGCTAAAACCAAGGAGCTTCATCGATTCATGCAATGGCCACGCGACCAATGGCCGACTATTCACGTATAGTACTGGACTTAAGAAAATGACGTCTCAATCCCAGTCAATTCATTATCCGGTCAGAAAACGGGCGTACCTTTTACGTTCCACGTGATATTCTCATCCACCAGGTAGAAAGGAATGTCCAATTGGTAGAGGACGTCTGTCGTCCATTACGAAGAAAACTGGTCGTAAAAAGCAGTAGAAACCAAAGACAGTAGTTGGACATTTTGACTCGTGTATGTTGTCGTACTCAGCGGGAGATACTTTCATAATTTCTAGGATTAAAAATTCCCTCGTCTGCACCACTAGTTAATAATACCCAGTGTCAAGAAGAAACGAATCCGCATAATGAATACGATTTTAATTAAATCCAAAGTAAATAAACAACCTTTTACGTACTCTTCTAAATTGCGAATAGCTTTGAGAATTTCTCTAAAACGAAATAAACCATCCATATGAGATTGTCAGTGATTGGTTGACAGCTCTACGTGTACAAGAAAGAGTTAAAAAAAATACCATGAAAATAGCATGGGTGTGCCTTATGTTATACCGAATCAATTCTATTATATATACGCACATAAAGTGAGGAGCAGAAAGAAAATTTTTCAAGAACACCCGGTATAGAAGCTCATTACGTGGATTCGTCTATGAGGGTGTCGCTTAATCAGCTTAGCAGCTACCTAGGTAGTTGATAAGTATATAGGTATGTATAAGTAAATATACGGTATGCGGTATTATATACCTATATAATGGCATAGTACATAGCAGCGTGTAGTCAACTCTCGCTGCAGGAATTCCTTCATTCTCTTTTTTTTCTTTCTTAATCCCTGTTTTATTCCTCTTTTAAATATCATCGCCTGTACCTAGTGCTTATTCCAATAGCTTTATTTGCTTACTCTGATATATACTAAACTTATCCAAATATATAGCATGTGTGTCTATATATATATATAAAACTGCTACGGTATCCACCTACTGTTACGCGCTCTACACAATCCTTGAGGCGTCTGCCTCTTACACTCTTTTTCTCATTCTACGTTCCTCTGTCTATCCAGCGGCTACAGTCAGTTGTAATTGAGACATACATTATTCATTGAAGGCCCAAGATGCTCGCCAGATACCTGGCTCCCGGGTGCGACACGGACCTGTCCCAGAAAACGGCCCAAGCCAATTCGCTGATCCTACGTACATATCTTATATGCCTATGTAACTGCAATCGTACAATCATAGGTTAGGTATAAGTTTGGATTGAGAAAGGCATCTGTAACGTGAAACTGAATGAGGTAGTTTATGTATAGATACGGATATGCATATAACAACTTTGCGCCTTATATAGACTCTGAAAGTTTGGTACGAAGTATGTAATTTTGAATAGGTTTTTTTTTCTTACTTTTTTCATTCCGTCGAAGTATATTTTTTTTTTTATGGTCAAGTCGTCAATCATATGTCAATTCATGATTTTTTTTAACGATAATTAAGTAAAGTCTCCCCGCGCACAGTCTATACTTACGTTCGCGTGTGCTTGTTTATAATTATATTTGTTCTGTACGATTATAGCACGTGTATATTATTATTCAGTACTATAAATTATTCATGAACGGTTATGGAACAAAGTGGCGTATCAGCCGAAATTGAAGTGAGCCCGTATCGCGCGATCTATCAAGATGAACATTAATCGTGGCTTCCTCGTAATGCTTTTTCCTGGAGGACGACGGCCTCGCTCCATCTCATTCGAGTAAAAGACTTGTGGAGTTGGTTTCTTAAGTATTATATATATATTTTTCTATTTTTCATTCTTGCAAAACCTTTTTTTAACTCTTTTTATCCTTGATTCGTTTCAGACCTGTTGGCCAACATCCCTAAGGAACCAAGGTTTCAGTGTGTCCCTTAATTCTCTCATCCCCTGTACAATCGTCCTCTACGAGGTCGACGTGGCCTGGTAATTTCTCAGCGTTCCCGGACGATCCTCAAAATCCTGAGAATGTAAAACAACCAGTGGGATATCCATATGCGGACTTTATATGCGCATTGGAAACGAACCGGTAATCACGGAGGGATAATTAACGATAATTAAGGGTATAACAATTAAAGAATCGCTCAAAATTCATAATAAACGCCCTCTCATTTAACCTGACCGGTCTCTTCGCCGTAACGCGGTTGATTTTCTTCTGCTATTATTTTCAGGGCCGTATATTAAACGTATCCCTAATGAATTTCAAATTTTTATAGTAAATAGCTACGACAACTATTAACGGATAGATATTACATTTTTAAAAGCAATAAATATTTTTTACTGCGAGTATTATTAACAACTTTTATTATTGTTGCAGGATGTTAATTAATTTTTTTAATATACTAACTAGTAATGGGGGGGGGGGGTGCTTTTCACGATACGTACAGGCCTGTTTTCTGTCTCGCCGAGCAGGCAGCTCTATCCGACTAATATATTGGAGCCAAGAAGGCCGCCTCGACTTAGAAACTATTTTGACAAGTTGATTACACCAGGGGCAGGCCCCTACCTTTACCGAAATGGCTACAAAAGTCAAAATTTCTATGGAGGTCCCCCCGTTCTCTAGATTACCCCTAATTTTCAAACCTCTCTGCTTTGACGTTTAGCGTTTCTCAACGCGTTATAATGGCCTTCGTAATACGTTGTTGTAATGTACGGCTACGACGGTCTTAATGATAGGAGGCATTCGCTTCCACCCGTATACCTTCACGTTAAACTATATCGGCTGCTAATTAAACGCGATTAAACTTTCCGAATAGGCGTGATGGATTAATTGGAGCGATCTAAGTAGGGAATTACTATTATTTTCACTTCCTGGAAATTTATTTTCAACGGTTCGAATATACCGGGCTAACAAAACGGAATAAATATCACAATAAGCGTACCTTTGTTATGACAGATCATAATGAGGTAAATAAATATTTTAATTAAAGAACAACATTAAAAAAACAACAAACAAGTATTCCACAGAACGCTTAAAACTTCTCGGTAAAAATTTGTAAAACCTTATACAAGTAATGAAAACCAAATATATCTTTACGTAATAAAGTATTGTGATAACAACTTCTAAAAATATTTCATGATTTCTATTCTAGATTCAACTGTAAACAAAATAAAAACAAGAATACAGTACCAATAGAATACATCTTTTATTGTCCGATCGTGTGGAGCATGAAGATGTAACCTTGCAGTTAGCCGCTATAATGAAGCAAGCAGCGATATGCATGGAGATAAGTCTATAGTGATGAATGCTAGCATGCTTCTTGGACGCTATCAATGGCATCTCGAGAGCTACTCCGTAGACAATCGCAAGTCATTCTTCGTGCGTTGTTGGTTGTAGGTCCATCCGTTGTCGTTGCTGGTAAAAGACAGATGTAACATTTGACAGAGGATATAACTCGAGTAGTCAGAGTAAAAAAAACCTATGCAATATACATAGCTTAAGTATCTTATAAGATATTTGACGTTGTTTCAGTTAGAATTCAGTATTTGAATTTCGCGGGTTAACCCACTATTTGGAAAAATTAACAACCATAATCAGGATTGTACCTATAGATTTTTCCAAAGGTTCCAATGGGTCGCACTGATATATCCTAACATAACCTAACGGAACCAGCAGTCACGCCCCGCAGGGTTAAACTGTTGGTAGATATAGAAGCGGTTTGTTTGGACGGGGGTCTAATACATGGGCAACCTGTAATCAGCGCCGGATGGGAGGGACCAAATATATCACGTTGTAACCGAGGAAACGAAACGAGCGAATGTTGCAGTATATATTGTACTGCGAGAGACACGTACGAGAGTTAGGAGAGTCAGGTTGAGAAAGATGCGTATTAAGGTACAGGACACGAGGGATTGGTTTTGAAGATGGAGGGTCTGAGATAATTTGCCACTCGGATAAATGCTACCTCGTGGCCCATCTTGAAAGCACGAACTACGAATCGACGTGCTATTTATTAATGGAGGTTCCATTAGGATGCTGATAATAGGCATCCCTGCTTCTCCGACGGGTTCAGGGTTGGACATTTTTTTCTAATTTTCTTCTTTGTAGTATATATGTAGATCACTGAAATTCTTTTGCATAAAATTAAATAATACTGATACATAACCTAATTTTCGAAAGGCATCGTCAACGTGTTTGTCTTTCTGGAACAAACTTCGAATGTTCATGCCAGCTGTTACCGTTGAAACTATTAATTTATTCTTAGCGAAGTATGGCCTAAGTACGGTGTAAACGTGCTTCGAGGTATAAGATTCGAGGCGATGATGGGCACGATACGAGCACAGTCTGTATCGACTGATTGCAGGGTGCTGCACGGTGTTTGCTTTATAAATCGTGCGCCCTCGGATTCGCGGTTGAATGGCGGTACCTTACACGTGGTGAGATAGAGGGAGAGTAAGATGATGAGGAAGTATGAGAGGGGAGTCTCTCGACAAAACGATTGATATCATTTTGAAATTAAGTCTTGATTTATCGGTATGAGATATAAGGTTTTTTTGATCTTCCCCTCGGGTACCTATAAGGTATTGACGGAGATATTAAAAGGATGCGTAATTGAAAATTAAAAAAGTACTTTTATTATACAGATAGCGTCGTCCTCTGACTTACGTAGTAGAACGGCCCAAGAATTCCTGCGCATGCGCATATACGATACTGGAGAGTATCTACCAAAGAAGTACCTACCAATATCCAGACACGCATATGTGACGTCTACATTTTCGCTTTACAGTCAAATTTTTCTGTCTACACAAGCGGCCCTGTTCTCTCGCCGATACTTAGGTAATAACCCAGTAATGATGGGCTCTGTTCGACCGTATTTTTCCTTTTTATTATTATTCCCTACCCGGTTGCCGCGTTCATCGCTTCAGAGTAAACACGCCACCAGGATGATGATGATGAGAGCCTTCACGCAACCCGCGAACCAGTCGCCCGATTACAACCAGACGAAATTACACCAGTACTCAGTTAAGTCTCTTTTTCTCTTGATGCGATTTTAAGTCGAGCCTATCGATAATGCCGTATCGATCTGTTCTCAGAACGCAGTGTACATTTTGAAAACTTCAATCGAATCATACTTTAGTAATAATCAAAATAAATTCCAAGGCTTTGACAGCAGCTGCATCAAACAGGATAAACAGAATGATCAGTAAACTAATTCAGCCGGTCAGACATTTCCATATGGGGTTTAACCTGTGGTACATAAAAGTATCTTTTTACGCCCGTTTTCTTCGACGCGGTTCAAACTTTAAACTCAGTTTAACCATGTGATTAACCAATCAGATACTTGCATTTTGAAGATAAACCAAGTTTAAAGCTTGAACCGTGTCAAAGAAAACGGGCATTAGTGGTTGACTGCCACTGGACTCCATAGGACCGCCCCCTTGTTTGAGAAACTAAGAGACGAGGCATGCCTGCACGAGTCTCTCGTCTTCATTCTTTTTTCTTCATGCTCAAGAGAGAACGGGTGGTGTAGTCTCTACGGGGAAGGTGTGTTAGTTCGCGAGGTGGCCAGTAGTTAGCACTCCATTACACATGGTTACCCATCATCAGAGCACGCCAGCGCGGTTTACTCCTCGGTCCATGGATATTCATGGACCATGAGTAATGTGGATAGAGTTTCATGATGCCTGAACGAGACATGCAAGCACGGGCTTTTGTGCAATTTCACCTGTAATTGAAATCAGACTGGATTCACAATCGAAGCTCCATATGGGAAAAGAAAGCAGAATGACAGCGGAGATTACACAGAGATTTAAAAACAAAATGGCAGGTTAGATTATGAAATATTATAGGAAACCATTGAACGAATTTATTCTATTATTTGTATATGACAATTTCTGAGTATCCCAAAGAGGTTATGATATAGGTTATGGTAAAATAGTGTATGATGGAGGCTCGAAAAATCAAGTGTGAACATGGCCGATCAATTTAGCTAAACAGCCGTTAATTTCAAAGGAGATTCAGCACCTCGGGGCCATCCTCATTACGGGGCCCATGTGTTTATCGAAAATTATTTTCGTAGGAACCATAAAAAGGAGGTGGACCCATAATAAAGCTGATCGGACCACGGTAATAAGGCATAATGGGGCCCAAGTATGGGTAATCAGAGAGGACTCCACCTTCGGTCCCGATACTCTATTTAGAGCGCCATTTGCTCGTTTATTTGTTTAGTTATTTACTTACTTTTCGTACAGCTTGTTTTATTTTTCATTGGCATCTTTTCCCAGCAGATGCTTCGTGTCTTCGAACGCGAGTTGCGATTCAATTTAATCGTCTTTTGTTCCGAGAAAATCATAGGTGTCGGTTGGTTATTTAAGCCGCGGGGACCGCGAATCCAGTGTCTCTCAACCGCGAAATTCAAACGTAGTACCGACCCGTTAGATCGTCTAGGTACGATATTGATAGTATATAGATAATATCAGTATACTAGGAGTAGACTTAACCTCTTGGCGACGATTTCTCCAAGGCAAATTAAATCCTGCTCTTACCTATTCATTATCCACCCGCGAAGCGTTATTATCCGGAAAGTAAAGTCGAGGCGGTCATTTCACCGTCATATTCCGTCAAGGGGTTAACGGATAAGGACCCCCATGTGTAATTCTAAGAATATTGATCACGGGATAAGCGCAAGCCTTTATACGTTGATGCATTCGAGATTCCTTATTAAGGGCGATTAGTCTGAAAGTGGTCGGACGAGAGTATCCACGTAGTGGCCTATAAGTGGTCGGTAATTGAATGTCAGCATAACCTACCCCTTTAGCTTAGCATCGTTCCTCCTCTAAGCTGCATTTTTTTTATTACACAACCACTTTTCGTACTCGTTTACGCGATCGTTATACGATACGGCCACGAGCCAGCTTACACGACAGTGCTTAGACGTGAAAGTTCAGTACATAAACTTATACTTGGTATACCTAACCTTAAGTTCAAGTATACTTGGATCAAATAAAATTTTCGATAAATCGTTATTATTATAAGACGTAACTTTTACAATTCTTAAGTGAATGTTTTTATATAATTTTTTATATTGACAAAGTGTGGCTACTGTACCCTCTAAGGAATTCAGAGGGATATTGAGAGACAGGGATGTCCCTAGGAATCTTGTAATAGGACATATAGGGGTGCAGGTAATCCAGTTGCTAACGTTAGAGGTACGCACATATGTTTGAATATTTTCTTGGAGTAGTGGGGTAGGATAAAAGGTAAATTCGATATGGGGAGCTGAATGCATTGGATTGCGTGTAAAGTGAACCAAAGGTGCGCAATGGCCTTGCGCTTTCATTACATTGATATTATAAGGTTATTATAATTGTGGAGGTAATTGATACGTGCAGGGTGGCCCGACAATGGTGGGTACAATATAAAATATAGTAGAACCCCACGGAACCCAGGGTTTTTTTTTGTTAGAATCTCATATGAAATGCATGCTGTTCTTTTTTTAATTTTTTTTTCCAGCTTCACCGCTGCGGGAATAAATGGTCTGATTAGCTACGCCATTTGTGTAATGCAATCTTTTAGCTGTTTCAATTTTCTTCGACTTCAATTCTCGCGTCGTTTCTTATACATATTGTATAGCTACGATCGGCCATTATGAATTCTGTCAATCGATAATCGTAACGTCTCGTCAGAGGCGAGTACGAATGAAACTTTATTTTCCATCTTTCTTTTTTTCTTTTTTTAATCATCCCTTTGATCCTTTTTGCGACCTAGAATAAGCCGTGCAAACGATCCAATTCTTATCTCAGACTCCACGAGTAGGTATATCCGAGCGATTGTTGTGGCTTTGTTAAGAGAAATACGTTAACCAAAGAAATGCCGAATCAGATTCTTTTTTAGTAGACTAACAAAAAGACTAACAATAGGGGTGAAAACGAGAGTACAAAGGAACGTGAATGAGAAAACGACTTTTCGAAATCGCAGGAATAATCAGGCAACCGTTCGATTTGGTCACAAGAAACGAATCAAGGGTAGGTGAACAATGCTTGAGTAAATCAATGCGATTCTTATATGACTTTATTTCAAATAAGAAATCGGTAATCGGTGGAATTTCACGAAGTCGTTGAAAACTTGCGATTTTCTCTAGTCGCTAAACTATACGAAGAAAAAAAGGTTTATAGTGAATAACAATACTCAATGCTCTAGTTATACATCCAGGAAAGGTGTATCGTAAATAAAGACACCATCTTTTTCATGACAATATACCACTAACGATTTCAACCGTTTCACCGTGGATATAAAACAGATTTCTAATCCAAGGTATACTTGAGAGTAACTGTCATTTTTTTTTAAATAGGTCGTTCAACAATCCTGAAAAATCATACAGGATTTTCAAAACGTCTTCGCCAGATCCATACACCAAAGTGTTTGAAGACCTCACGCACGTCCTCCGCGTCTGGTTCGGAACGCAGGAACAAGAAGAGCAATAAGACTGTCGGAGGGCGCAAGAAAAGCAAGAAGAGGAGAAGCACCGATGAAACAAGAATAAGAAGAAGGGACGGGACGGGCGTACTCGGTGCCCTCGCATTGGTTCCCCACAGGCCACGATGTGTGCACAGTCGCCATGTTGAATATCCCCACCCTTGAACATAAGTTGAACACCTACACACATGGCATACGGCCGCGCCGGCCGTTCGCTAATGTCATCTTAAAAAAAAACGCGAGAGAAGATCTTAAAGGAGAATTGGCAAGATCACAAAATTGCGTGAGATAATTTTAACATTACGGTCCGAGTCCATTTTTTGGGGTAATTCCGGAAATTTATAGATTGACCTATTACGTGGACCGTGTCATTCCGTAATTATACATTATTTCACTCCGTGCGAGAAATGCAGTTTTACGCACGCGAAGCGTGCGTACAATTACATTTTCGCATGTTGTGAAATAAAATTTTGTGCGATACTCGTGCGAAAAACCTTTTCTAAACTAGTGTGATTGCAACACTCGCCTTCGGTTCGTGCTGAAAAACTCACACTCGTCAGAAAAAAAGTTTTCGCACTAGTATCGTAAAGTACTATTTTAATTGCGCAGCCACTCTGAAGTCGGTTTTAATCCGTTTCGATGAATCTATTGCATCTAATTCTGACTATCCTTTCCAACTTGTATTAATCTTCGTGGCGAGAATGCTCGATTGCCCGAGCTCGATCCGATCCGTCCGATTGGAACGTAAATTGGCACAATCAGTGGCGAAAAATCGTAATTCGCCGCTCTGCAAACTCACAGGGAATTTCACGGCCGAGAAACTATAGGTGCTATTTTAATTGGTACATTTGCATCTGCATACACTGTAGTACTTATATGTTACGGACATATAGATATCTCCTTCGGCGTCCTATGTAGCCGATAGTCATCAAATAAGCGCCTGCGTAACGTAAGGTTATATCTACTTTCATTCTAATTGGATCGAATTATTGATCCCATTATGTAAACGTCGCCATTGACTTTTGAAGTGTCGATAACATTTTGCTACCCTTAGAAAGCGGCTGAATATTCCTCAAGACTTTTACTTTTCCCGACAGATGGAACTATCGTAGCTTATTTAGGATATTTTGGTATTTACGTCTACAGGGTTATTCCGTACAAACGCACCAATGAAAGTTGGTTCTGCCATAGAAATTAAATGGACATGCCAACTTCAGTTGGTACGTTCAGTCTGACTATCCCTGTAAGAATTGAGAGAATAGATAGAAACAGGATAGAATTCGCGGAATTCGCTTATTACAAGATATTACAAGAACAAACAAATTGCGCTTTGTAAATCTGCCGAATGGAGTACTTGTAAGAAAATGAATTATAATCCGCTAATAATAATCGAGAAGCTAATGATCCAGCTAGTGGACGTAGTCCATGAAATCGTTAGTGGCAAAGACCGTAACACTTTGTGTTGTTGCGAAATTCTGCGCTTGCAAAACGGCAATGTTTATCGCTGATCATTATAGCTCTTAAAGATACGTATTGTTAGCGACACGTAGTTTCAGAGTTGGATTCTTCCATACGGGTTAGCAGTATAAAACGTTTGAATATTGCCGCGACTCTGGCTACCGTCAATGGAATAAAAACTATTGCTTATACACTTCAGATGAAATTATATGAATTAACGACCGTTTGGTTATGCTTCGTTAATTGCGGCCTTGCCAATCTGGCAAATATAACTACGCGTCAACACCGCCCTCATAACGGTTAGTGTAACTACCCTGTACATACTGGACTGGCAACTATATGGAAATTAATGGATGGATGTAGAGAAATGAAAAGAACCAACCAACGTCTTGCGGAATTATTGGACAGTTAGGCAAGCACCAAGCGAAACGTAGAGAAGGACGGGGACTGGTCAGCCGCTGAGAAATAACTCGTTCCAGGAGAGACTGGTAAAGGGCGAAAAATGTTAAACTAGTCGTGACATAAAGCTGCCGTTGAAGGATTCACACGTCGAGCTAGCATAGACTCTTTTAAGGGATTCCAGTTTACCATTATCCTACGAGGAGGTGCTGAACTGTAGGTAGGTACGTGCGTGATGCGTTGTAACTTGAAAAGAATAACGTAAGGAACAAGGAGCGTTGTTCGCGTAGGTTTCAAAGGATCTTGCATCCTTGGTTGTCTAACGAGAGGCAAACCATCCGAGATCTTTGACATTATCCTTGGTAAAGCCTCCCCTCTGGCATCAAACTACCGACGCGCACCCTAGGAGCCGCAACAAGAAACGCTCGAGAGTCCAGACGTATTAATTAAACGACTCATTTTCATCCCACGGCAAAAACGTGAGTTTAACGCCCATCGCGAACTAATGTCTCCCCACTGTGGGGGCAGTACGTCACGGAAAGGGAAGTTGGTGGAGCTAGAGCGTGATATCGACCAATAGCATTTACGATGGTACACGCCCATTGGACGTTTAGTTACTACAGACACGCCCACTATGCTCGATCTTCCCCACTGTGGTATTAGGGTGGGGGAAAAGCAAGCATTCTCCCACCAAACAGTCCAAGGCGTTTAGCCCGTAATTTTCTCAAACACCACCAAGCGCTCACGCCAGAAGCATCCGACAGACTCGCGGAGCTGGGATTCTGCCTCGCGTGTATACGAACCAGCTCTAATTTGACAGTGACAAGTATATCGGAAGGGTTTGATAAGTGTGTGAAGTTCAGTGAGTGGTCGGATTACGAGTATGAGATTATAATAAGCAGCATTTGTGTCAGGAGAAATATCTCGTTGAGAGACTTGGTGGATGGACAGAGCGACGGTCCGAGATACGGAATATTCCTAACCTTCAAATATGTCATGTTCTTGCTTATGCACTTGGTTATCGTTTAGTTGACGCTGTACCACAGTGGCTTTAACTGCGAAATTTTTAGAGTGACAATCTTATTAAGTACGCATTGAGAAAGTAATAATAGAAATGAATGCAGTGTAGACGTTTAACAGTGCCAGGTTGAGTAATATAATCTATTGAAGGTACTGATGTGATGAGTGGTTGACTAGTGCGAACACTGGAAATGTGAGAAGAGTCCTGGAGAACAAGAGATTGGAAACCCTAGACAGGTGCGCTTTATAGTGACTTTAACGCTTGTTACTATCCGTCGCTTAAAGAGGGAAAGAAAGAGACAAAGAGAAAAAATCTCTGACAGAAATCTTACTCGGGATTAGAATTGTCACCCAAAAATAGGTCATCGGCAGGCAGCCGTGACTGGGGGTAGTCGCCCCAAGGATGCGGGAAACTTAAACAGTCCCCGCGGGATTTTTTTTAAAGACTCGGTGGTACCTTCTCTTGAGAAGCTGGCTGCGGCGCGTACGATGATGCCGCTCGCGCCGACGCCAATTGTTCCGGTGCCCTCGAAGCCAAAAATCGGCTTTAGCATCGACTCCATCGTTGGCGGCGGTCGGGAGGATCGTCTGGACAGAATCGAACGCGTTGAGATTGACCGGGATGGAAGTCCAATGGATGTCGAAGGATCATCCTCGCCGAGGAGTCGGCAGATCGTACAGTCACCCGGAGCTCACTCTGAGAGTTCAGACAGGCCAGTGTCGCGAAGTTCCTCCGTGGAATCCTATCCTAATTCACGGCATACGCCCTCGCACAATAGTCATCCCCTGGGACTGGCACATCATCTAGAGTTCAACAGGACGACATCGCACAGTCATAGCGGAGGATCCACACCGAATAACAGTCCTAGTCCTCCTCATAGGATACCCCATGATTCACCAGTAGGCTCGCACCCTCAGCCACCACCAGGGGTGGTGAGGCCAAGTCCTAACTACCTCGCACCACCTCCCGGGGCAGCTACTGCAGCGGCAGTGGCAGCCGAACAGCTTAAATCCCTATACGGTCTACCTGGACATGGACCCGCTGGACCTCAGACAGGCCAAAGCGAGTACCATACCCAGCAACTGGCTCTGGCTGCCAACCTGGCCGCTGCTCAACACTTCCAAGCTGCGAATTTGGCTGTGGCACTTCAGGCCCATCATGGTGGTTCACCTCATGGACCTCCACATGGACCTTATCCCCATGGTGGGGCACCTGGCGGACCTCATCCTCCACCACATCCTCATCAGCCACCTAGGGATAGCTATCCACTCTATCCGTGGCTACTCTCTAGACACGGGAGAATCTTTCCTCATCGATTTCCTGGCGGTAAGTTTGTTTCCTATACTGTCAATATTTATACTAAAAGACTCAAATAAACAATATAATAATGAGTAGAAATGTTGTATGTTGTATGAAAATATTATAAAAGCATCGCGCGCGTGAAGGCAACGCAAGCACGTGCGCCGTTGCGCTCTGGATAAGCAAATACGTAGACGTTGATCTTTCACAATATTTTCGTAATAGCACATTTTGTAATGATCAGTGTAACCTTATGCGCGTTATCATCAAAGGAAGTATTAACCGAGGAAAAACAAGATGACGTATCCATCATTTGATTACGTCTATTTAGCCCAATTAACACTCCTTATCTATTTACGCTAATAGATATTACTGACTAATTATGTATTTCGGAACGCAAATAAAATCATAAGAGATAACATAAGCAATCTATAAAAAATTATCTTTAAGAACTTTATAAGATTTTGAAAATTCAAGTCATAGGTTATGTACCCTTCGATAATTCTTATCAAGCATACCAATCGCTCTAATTTTTTTTAACAACGTATGGCAGTATCTTAATTCATTCCTATTTTTTAAAATAATAAAATGGCGGCACTTGTCTACAAGAGATCGCGTCCCTTTTCTTTGGTACATGTAACCATTCGCAAACCGGACCCAGACAATTATGTACCAGCAAAATCCAATCAACAGGATCGGCCAATCTGTTTTATGCACTTCGCGTGGTCTTTCGCTTACGTTACTTACTTACGAGGTCAGCCATTGACAGGACTCGCGGCTAAGGACAATTATCATAAATTTACTGCAATCGGCAGTCGTATAAGGGAGAAGGGCACAGCCTCTATATCTACCTCCTAGACACCCCGTAGCAAATACGGAACGCTCGGTATCCACTCTGCGGAACAAGTCCCGACGGAAAAATCCATGCGGACGCCATCTTTGTTGCGTGTTATTGCTCACTGGTTTCGCTTCTTCCCTAGTCAAAACATCAACCCCGCCAAAGTATCACACATCGGATATATACCACGCGCCCTTTATATTTCGTAATCTATATGTTGTACGTAGTTACGTAGGCATTTATTGTTAGGCATGAATATAGCTACGGACACTATCACCCTTTGGTATAATGACCCTTCGTGTGGGAGCATCGCGCATATCATTGATCCATTTTACAGTCACTGTTCCGCCTTTCGTGTCATTTAGGCATTCCGTTAAATCAGCCATCCGTCTTTGTGTATAATTTTAATGAATTTTACGTTTCTACGTGAAAAACAGTAGACTGAACTAATTGTACATTCATTTTTAAATATCTTTTAACGGATTAATTAGTACTTTGGTCAGTTAATAGATCAATTTGATTTTGACACGTGGGCCTGTATTTTTTGCTTTAGGATTGGATTAAAATGGAATGTTTAAAAATTTTCAAATTAATTTTTTTAAACAAACATACTTTAATTGATGTATTTTAGTGTTTACTTTAGTTTTTATGTATTGTGGGTCTGACTTTTTAATAGTCCTGTGAGAACGACTGTTGGAATGTGTTATTATTTTCATAAGACTATTTTGTTACGTGTTTAATCTCACGAAAGTATGAAAAACAAAAATGGAGAATTTTTTTCTTGAGGAAGAAAACACGCCCAAAGGAAGGGCTATCGCTGCGTGTTTTGATCTATGGTGGTCTTGTTATCCATGGGGACCGGAATCCTGAACATACTGTAATTAATGAGCTTTCGCAGGCGTGCTCGTTGCTCCATTCCCATGTTAATTAACTAAAGTTATCTAGCAATTAGCAAGTATCGGTAATGACTGTCGGCTGTATTAGAATGACGAGTTTCAATCGTTTCTTTACTCCTATCATTATATAGCAAGTGTCATAGCAAAGACTTCTAATCGACGTCAAGACTCGAAGTACAACATATCATCCGAGCGGCAACGTGTCTTTTCATTTTCTTCGTTCCACGTATTACGATATGCAGAAGGATCGATATTATTGATAGTATCGGAATTTAGCGACTTTATTAATAAAGCTATGCGGCGAATACAGGTGGCTGTATCGATTGAGTTACTTAGTTTTCGGAATATAACGCTTGCAAGAGTCAACAATGCTTCTGGAAATAAACGGACGTTTCACGCTCGGCTCAGTAGCTTCTCACTCGGCAAAACATAGCTACATATGTAACTATATAGATAAGCATTACATACATACGGTATTGCGATCGCTCGTCAAGTTTTCTGCAGTGAATAATTGCTCATCGCGATTTTACTCACGGCAGCAATTTTTTTCTTAGATACAATTGTACGTTACCATGGACGCCATAATACGGTTTTTTCTGCAAAACAAGTGCAGTACATATTTTACCTGTAAGATATAATTAGAAGACATCGAATAGGATGATATAATCAAGACACTCGATAGAGTCTCGCGTCAAGTATATAATTAATAACGGCTGGTCTTTTCTGTGACTATTTCAATCGTATATTTCAATTTTGGTCTATACTTCATCAGATTCAAAAAATTGCATGTAAGTATGGTATATTTTCGTAACTCATACTTTCAAAGATAAGTTTCCTAGGTTTTTCTCGAACCGTTTTTCACGTACCTTTTTTTCCCCTCGACACTTTCCCCATACTGTTTTTTTTTTCGTGCTAAGAAATGTGACTCCTCGAAATAATGTTTTTACCGTGGCAAAGCAATAGCTTTTAATGGCTGATCAAGGATTCTCAGATTATATACTCCAAGGATTTAAAGTAGGTGAAGGGGAACTATGTTTAATGTGTATCGATCAACTTTATTATTATCCTTCATCAGTTTCCGGCATGGTTCAATAATCAATTAAACAAATCATTCGATAGCCGTAATTGCATAGACAGTGTAATTATGATTATCGCAAGAGTTGCATCAACAGATTGTGAGACATGTAATTGGGAATTCGGAGATACTATTTTCGGATTACCAGAATTAATAGGAATTTTGGATTACCAGTATATCCAGCACCGTGGACAAGTAGGTAACAAAGTAACAGTCTGTCTTTAACTTCTACTCGGGTGGCTTAATGTCATGTTAAATCATCTTTTGAAGAACAGTTCTAGAAATATCAGATTTATATCGTTGCTACAAATTTCACAAGAAAATTCAGATATAGAATGCAGATTATATTTTATTTGTGATATGGGCATTTTGCAATGACTAATACCGTAGGTACAATTGCTAGACACAGTGGTGCCTAGACATGGCAATGAAACGGGTATAACACTACATGGATAACACTATAGGATGTCCCAGATATGCCTGTTGTATTTCATAGGCCGAGAGATACGACTAAAAAAGGAAAAGAATAAAGAAAGATTAAGAAAAGGAAGAAAAGAGAAAAAAGCATTAAAGCGAATGTTCGAAATAGAAAAAAAAAGAACTGTCAGGTCAATAGAGTGAAGCGTGATCAGCGGCTACTATGTACTGGGTGACAACGAAACGTCTCAGCACAATGGAGGGTTAATCACCATTATTAAAACAGCGTTTACCCCCGTGCGAGCTCTACAGGGTGTCCTTTACGGAACAAAGCCGGTGGAGAGAGATCCTTGTACGTTTTTTCTCTCCATTTTTCCCCCATAGCTGTGAGATCGCATCGTTTCACGCATTTGTCGCGTCCATCTTTTTTGTTCGTCCCTCTTTATACTCGGTTCGTCCCTTGATCTCTTTTTTCTCTATGGTCGGCCCTTTTTTTTTTGTCGTCACCCTCTATAGTGAAAATGCCAGAGAGGCGGGCCTGGCGACACTCGACAGTTGTCGACTTTTGGGAGTGACTCTCTTAACGCCATTGTAGCCAATTGACGTCTTCATAAAGTTGGTACCTAACCTAACCTAACCTAACCCTAACGTACTATAACCTATACCGGTCACGCTCATTGATTTCCAATCGGTATACCCTAAAGCGTCGATTGGCCAACGCGTATTACTTTATTAAAACGAGTCGATCAAACGAGAGTTGAAAACTTCACTGTCGGCCAAATCCCAACTTCTTGCAAGTCAGTTGGACGCCTTAATGATGGCTTGTTCGATGGCCGCACCCGTTATTACCATTTTATAGAATATTAGCAAATTACAGTGATAGTTTCGCCTCCTATATTTGTCGACTTTATCGGCCGTTAATCTAAAAGTCGTGTCTGCTAATTTACTTGAATATTCATGAAAAACGTTAGATAAGATATACTTAGAAATAAAGATCAATTCCTCTCTTGGCTTATTTAAAATTTTCGATCACGTGTATACGAGAGATAAATATTTCTTTCTATACTGTACATGAATCCATTGATCTTTCGAAATGCACTCGGTCAACTATATATTTCTTAAATTAAAGCACTTTCATTAAATCGCCAGTGCTCGTTATGATGATCTATATATAGGTATACTGCGCACTCGTAATAAATATTATTAAAGATTTTCATTACGTCTCTTAATATAGGAAGCTGAATAAATCTATTGGGTATTGACCATTCGATACGCACGATACTTTCTCACGCGAGGGAACGCGTATCTATATGTATTTCTTTATCTACGGCTCAGTGCGTTCTTATCAAGTAAAAATGAAAATAGCCGGAGAATTCATTATTATCAGTACAATGTAACACTGATTCATTACTGCTGAATAATGAAATTTATATACAGACGTATTATCTCGGTCGCTATTATTTAGCAAGACGGCATATAACCAAAAGAAATAAAGAGAAAACTGCGAGTAAAGATGGCGAACGGTTAAGTTAATGCAACAATTAAAAAGACATTAGACCCAAGAGTGCAGACCCTTTCTATATTATGCGATGCTGCCCGAATCAAGAATTGCGGCCGCGTCGTGTTCAGTTTGTGTCCCAGATGAGCCGACGTAGTCTCTTGACTTGCTGGTTGCGCTTACGGGCCTCGGCACTCGGCACGAACTGGGAAGCGGGTAATTTGATATGTTAACCGTTTAGTCTTATTTTTGAGTAATTTCAAGTCGCTCTGGGCGTCTCAGCTGCGAAGCTGGAGCACCACAAGCTTCCCGTAATTACAGGCCCGTCTTCGAACTACGGCCAAAGGGTCCGGGCGGACGCCTAGGGCGCCATCTAGGAAGCGGTAGATGGACTTTCGTGAACTAGACTTCTCTTAGTTGCTCTTGATCTCTTGTGTTGGATGCCTAATGTCAAGTGCGCCTTAGGCGAGGATCCTATGATCTTTGGATCCTGATTCTGTACCTCTTTATAATGTGTGTATACATACATATACATATACCTGTTATACATTGATCTGCTATACCTATAACAATCAAAAGGAATCTAACCTCTCTTTACTCTTCATTTGAATTTTTTTCTTTTTTCTTCCTTTCAATTGACCATTAGCATTACCCACTACGTGCATACGGTGTTGCGGATCTTCTCGAGGATTCCAGTTCTCACGACGATGCACTAGTCTGAACATCGAATTCCGATGCATAATGCAAATGCTTTATGCAATGGCCGTGTGTTACGCGCTTTTGCACTGATAGTCGAAGCTAGTGGCGTGTACAGGAAGAGGGGGATTTTTTAATTCAATTAAATTAGGGGTGAATCTGATTGGGCTGTTATTCGTATAATGAAAAAAATTATATTTTTTTTTCCTTGTTTTTGTATAATTCAAATTATGTACGAGTTAAATTTTCGCGGTATCGTAAACTGTTCCTTTGTCTCGAAAATATTACCTAAGACCATTTCCTTTCACCGAGTGAACTCGACGATGAGGCGGATTCTGTTCGGCGGGTGCGGCTTTATAGATATAGAAACACGAGAGTACCTGCGTAACAGTGACGGGCGTATTAAACACGTCGGACGACACGGGACGTGATATTTTGAAAACTGGCAACGGCATCGAAGAGGGCGAATTTCATAACACGGCCATAAGTATACGCAGGCATTATAAAGTTTTAGTAAATTCAATGGTTATCATTACGCAATTCCGCGGCTTAATTAAAACTGGTACAAGAACCATTTGCAAAAAGATTTGGTAAGATCATCAAGTTTGATAGGGTCACAATAAAAATCATTAACTCCCATGAATAATACACGTTTGATTAGCAATACTCGTTGCGTTCATTATAATCAGACGCGATTACAGTGTATGTACATTCCCTGTTATATATATACCGTGCTGACTTTTGTAATTTTGATCTACCAAACCAATTGCCCAAGAAGACAGTCTATCACATTAAGATTTAGATTTAGATCTGCCTGTACGATTTAATCTACGCATTGATTTCGAATTCCCATAAGTGGTATCGGTCTTGGCCAATCATCATGATCGATGACTCCAAAAGTATATATATATATATAAGCTTTGTCCTAATACAAAATTTCTAAAACATGCTTATATAAAATATACGTACTAAATTTCTAACCGAACTGTCCTTCGTCTTTCAGGACCGGACATACCTGGCTTCCTCCTGCAACCCTTCCGGAAGCCCAAGAGAATAAGAACGGCCTTCAGTCCAAGTCAGTTACTGAAACTGGAACACGCCTTTGAGAAAAATCATTACGTGGTGGGCGCCGAGAGGAAACAATTGGCGCAGGCATTGTCCCTCACGGAGACTCAGGTGAGAATTAACTATAAAAATTAATACTAGATCGACGACTCGACCCGTCGGTACTTGACTGCGTGCAATATACGGAATAATCTAAAATATGTTTCGCGCAAGTCAGGAATACCATGCGGGTTTCGTTACCCTTTGACAATAGCCATAGTGGATTTAATGGCTGCTCGTACGAGCTCCCATAACGAGGGAATTGATATGGTAATCTGGAATATACGCGGGGTAGCGTGAACTACGTAGGTTAGATATATATGTGTGTGTGTGTATATAGTATATATACAATAGACAATATATACCATATACTATGCAGAGACCTATAAAAACATGTGCGTGCACGCAAGAACGCACGTGGTAGGTATATATATATAAACGTATGTTACATATTCCAGGGGCGTTGGGCGTTAGCTTTGTAAAATAAAGCATGGGGGAAATAAAGGGGGTTGGGAATTGTGTCGGTTACGGGTAAGAGCGCCATCTTGAAAAGCTTCTATTTGACCGTTAAAAATAATTTGAACTGGAGTTTCCGCGGTTGTCAATCTTTTTTTTTTTTGCTATAAGGATACATTACTTTGAGATGGAGACTTATTCCGAGTTAGAAGCCTTATATATATACACACACACACCATGCTGTCTTTAGATAATTGCGCAACGGATCAAGTAACGGCTCGCTGCCGTTGTAACGATTTAATTCGATTCCTCTTGTATAGCGATTTGCTAATTGCAAATAATTAACCGACTAATGCGGGGTATCGGTTAGCGTGATGCCGATCCTGACTTGCTCTTATTGTTAGCGAATCTTCATGAGCGATTAACGATGGGTTTCGCGGAAAAGGACGGATCGCGTCTACACGAGAGAGCGATTAGCTTCGACATGGGCGTGACTAGATGGAAAGAACAAAAAGGTAATAAAAATGGAAAGTAAGAAGCAGGGAGGAGGATCTGTATATATTGTATAGATAAGAGATACTTGTTACTGGTTATATCCGTAAAGTACAATGCGGATTGAAGATCGGTATGAAATATGGAAGATTAGATTGGTACTAATCTGAGACACTGTGTACACGATAAGTACACGTTGCTTAGTGCGCCTCGTTGTGTCTCGTTAATTACCGACTAAGGAGTGTGCTGTAAGCGTAATTGCGTTACGTTATTAAAAGCTCCGGAATTGGCCACTTACCGAACAAAAGATGCAAATTGAAAGATAGGGAATGAATGGTCTATACGAACAGGTGGACAATGGTCGGGCCACGTTAAGTTGGTACAGTATCGCGTATATTTCCGCTCCCCCGCTTTTTCCTCGAACTTTAATGATGATTGCTAGCCGCGATGCCTGGAAAATTAGTTGCTATTAATTTATTGCCACCTTGTCCCGTTTCCACGTTAATTAAAAATGGTGCAGCGCGGATACGACGAATTATTACAGATACGGAATATCAAAAATGGCAATATTTATATTGGTTTTTATATTAATCGATTGATAAGAATCGAGGAACACGTTATTAATAATCATTACATTAAGATTATCACTTGCGCGTATAATGAACTTCGAGAATTAAGTGTAGGAATATTGATTACAGTGCGCATGCGCACATGACGCGACCCTGGCGGCTATCTTGTCATACGACCGGAAAGGGTTATGTTCTTTTCCGTTTTTTTTTTTTCGTTCGTTGAAAATCAGAGCATCGCAATTTCTAGAGCCTCGAGTAATCTAGTAGAAATTTCATTTTGCAAAATTGAAGTCCCGTATAGGTCTTAGCTAGGCCTGTACAGACTCAGTGAGGACCTAGGGAAGTCCTGGATTTATAGAAGAAAATATCCACTACGGGGGTATCTATAGGTAGATTACATGTGAACGCGGCAAAACACGAGAATGACCATTTCGCATTGAAGGAACAAACGGTGCGTAAATCAAAGGTGTAATCGTCGCTTATCACACATTGCCGGCGACCGAAACGGCTACTTCGGTTGTCTCACATCGCGACGACAATGGCGACGAACGCGTATACCTACCTATTCTCTATAACGACGTTAGTAAGGCTAATATAATCGTGACCGGCACTAACGGCCGTAATTGTCCCGGCAAATTAGGTCGCGTTCACACTGAAAGACATTATACTTGTACAATCTTATACTGAGTAAGGTCGACCTGCGTTACTTAGAGGTACATGTGGATGCGTCAAAACGGCCGAATGAAGAATGCCCTGTGTACGAAGCATTAAAGTTTCGTGCGTGTACGCAGTGCGTTCCGTATTCCGTAAGAGGCTTGTTAACGATTCACGTCGAGTAACGTTTATTTCCATGAATGCGACGTGAAAGAGCAACAAATTCAAGGTGCACGCGCCCCTGGCGATACTCGCATAGACTCACGATTCATGTGAATTGCGTTAAAAACTCACCCGAGATCTTATTTATCGTGGAAAACAAGACCCGCGTGACTCTCTTACCACCTACTATTGCTTATAGGTATATACAAACACTTCGACAGGAACTAAAAAATATATACGTATATACCTAGATAAGTGCGCGAAATTTGAATTGCGAGAAAGTGACGTATAAAAAAATATAACTATATAGGAATATACGGTGCGCACGCAAGCTGTTCGCGATTATCTCAAGGTACCGAACCTGTCCATACTCCTGATGGACGTCCTCGGGATGCACCGAGTTGTGGCCGTAATGGAGAAGTTTGCGCATTATGCAGGCTGCATACGATTCACTATGCATAATGAGGCGCGTCGTTCCTGCACCAAGAATAAAGAATTACGAATACTGTCATCAATCCTCTACCTTGAAGCAGTATAAATAAAAAGATTTGAATCGCGATATTAAAAAAAAAATTATAAAATAATTCGAAAATCATCATAATTATTGTCCTTGCATTTTAATGCATGCAGAAGTGCATTTTAATTTGATTATTAAACTGCACCGGCGCTTTACTCTTCACCGGAATACAGGCGTAATATCGACGCGAAATATTCAACTCGATTTTATATTTTTCATGCCCGGTGAAATTCGCGACAGTAACGTGCAAAATTTATTGTCCCGTGTTGAAAAACCAATAGTCGTGTTATCTCGATATCCGTTTTTGATGTTGCTGATAAATATCGAGGGCACCTGTCTCTCGTTGCATTAGTGCATATATGCATGACACGTGCTGCACTCTTGGATGCAGAAGAGTTACGAACAATGGCTAATTAAAACAAGGAAATTATAGCGGCGCCATCTATTAGTCCTCGTTCGCATGTACATAATGCGGGTGATTTTTTTTAAATAGTGTTTACTGGCAAATCCCGACCAATGAAATCGCGGCGATTTCGTCGTGGGAATTGCTCAGGAAAGCCGTCGGGTTGGTCGAATCTAAGGAGAAAAGATTCCTATGGATGCATACCCGATTCGCCGATCAGTGAAACGGATGCAGTTCGTGCATCGGTCGATCCTGCTGCACCTCGGCTCTTGACTCTCTGGTCACGCCCGTAGCGTGTCACTGTCACGGCCTTGCGTGCATACAGATTGCATGCACAAGCCTGAAACGCCGGTTAGTGACCAAGGTGCATTCTGACCCTTTGATTTTTTTCACGAAATCCGTCAAATAGACGTACAAGTAGATAATTGTGAGATTATTTTAAGGGATGACAAATTCTGAAAAATAAAATAATTCATACCCAATATATGTGTATATATGTGTACACGCGGTGCGTGGAGGGTATGAAGTAAATATATGCATCGGTTATAGATATAGACGGGGGTAGAAAAATGGCGCCTGCAAAGGGGAGGGTTCAACGAAAACATAACTTCGCAGAGAAATTTCCAGCTCTCTTGATTCTCTCCTCCCTCACTTTCATTCTCCTCCCTATCACGCTCAATTTCGTCCTAACAAAACATCATCCCCCATAATACCGTGTCTCCCGCGTATATACTCATATCACTGGGGTGGTATAGCGTATCAAGCGTTATTTCGCGAGTGCGTGTCTTTCACTTTTTTTCTCTCCCCTCCACTCCCTCACTCGTCGACTGTCGTTTGGTATATCACACCCCTAACGCTCAGGGCCGTGCACGTGTGCTTCACCGTCGTATTGGGCGGCGATTGAAAAATAATATCACTGGTTTATTTAGCAGGCGATGTGGCTATCGCCGTGGGATTAAAAATAATGTTTCGAGCGTGACCGTCGAGCCCCGAGGGGATTAGCATCAACGGAACCTTTCCGGATTGGTGGATTGGTGGATTGGCGAGAAAAATAGGGAGAAAAATCCAGTCAGACAGAAACAGATAAAAACACGTCGATTCGCTGGAAATCCATATCTGAATGAATTAGTTCAATTTTCCAATCATACGTGTATGTCCAAATAGCACGAACAAGAACCCACGCCGATAAAAAATCAGCAATCTTCGTTACCGACAAGGAGAAAATACAAATGCAACAACCATAACCAAATACGTTCGTAAGTTTTACCAAGAAAGTCAGTTACGAGATGACGTATAAGTAAACTAGGTACATATATACATATATATAGCGATCAACGAGAATATCCGAAGTCGTGTGGGTATCGGCGATATTAATTTCCATTAGCGAATATCCAATTTCCCGCGGCCGTAAAAACGGCAAGCGAGCCAATCGGCATCGGAGGGTAGCCGGGCCAGGGTAATAAACGTAATTATATTTAACGGAGGACATAAAGACTTCGATAGGTTAGGTCCGTGCCAAGAGGGGAACCCCCTTTTCTCGTCGCGTTATGGCCCGACGTAACCCGATCCGATGCGAGTCGCGAGTATAGGTATATACGTAGGTTGTCCAGAGAGTGGATGACGAAGCAAGAACCTCCTGCGTAATTAGAATATTAATTAATAATCCGGATTAATTAATTCGACGATTATCAATGCATACCGAGGCACAGCGATCAATGCGTTCTATTATTCTCTCGCGTCCATAACCTCAACGTACATGTCCCTATGTAACGTAGTTGATCGTCGTATATATACAAGGCTGTATCCTGACAGTTCGCCGTCGCTGCCTTTCCGTGACTGTCATTGCCTATGCACCTATAAGGTACTCTAGCTCTCTCTCCCTGTCACTTTACTACCCGATGCTAGAAGCACCTTCAATTACGCGTATACTTAGGAGCGTTGTGCCTAGCTAGCTGGCAAAGCGCGTTCCTTATCATTTCGCGGTGATCAGGTTTTGTGATTATATTCGTTTTAGCCGTGCGTTCCCGTGTGCGTTGATTATTCCGAAATGATACCGGGCCGCTCGAGGCGTGAACTCGCGTGAACTGCCGTGAACTGGTCTGAACTCTGCCGTGAAGTAGCAAGGGCGTAACAGTGATAGACACTTAATTTATTTTAGGGGACTATAGTTGTATGGGAGAGTGTATATCTTTGGGGGACGGTGGGGGAAGGGGGTACTTTTATTAGACATGGGGTGCAGGATGTAACCGTGTCTAAGCAATTCGAGGCGATTCAGTTTGCTATGGGAAAATAGAGGAATAATTCGTGGTGGTTGACGCTGAAGAGGGGGGGGGGGGGGTGATGTGTTAGGGGTTGAATTCAGGCGTCTGCTTGGTTTTAGCGCTATCACTAAACCGAGCGTAAATCCAGGGAAGGAGGTCTCGGGTGACCCTGGCAGCTCATCCCGTGCCTGCAATCCCATCATCTCCAGGCATTAGGGGTGGGAAAGCTGCCACCCTCCTAGGAGCGTGGAGATGTCCGCCAATCGGAACGCGGGTCGGCTCCGTCGCTATGGCAACCCTCGGGACAGAGGGTGATTACCAAATGGGGCGCTGCCGCTAACTCGATTAAGTGAAGCAAATGCGCAGGAGGGTAAAATAGCATGGGGGTTGGAGGAGTAGGCGACGGGCATGTATATACAGTAAGGGTTGCTACACCAGAGTGGAGGCTACGGTGGGAGGATGACGACAAGCAGGAGGAGCAACCCGGGACAGGATGGTGGTAAAAGGGGTTGTTCTATTTGCCCTCTTAATCACCCAATAAGTGCCGGAGCAGTTTCAACGGAAGGGGATGCGATTTTCGCGTGTGTCTCTTTCACCCTTGCGCAAGTATAAGGGTTCCTATGGATTATTGGGTAGGGTGGAAATACCACGAGACATCTATTACAGTCCTTGTTCCTATCCAAACCTCATGAATCCTCTAGGCGAATTATCCCCAAAGAAAACACACGATCGATGAGGCTTCGTTAGCAGATTTGCTACCCTTAAACATCCGAGCAGGATATCCGTATCATTTATTCGAATATTCAAATACACCCTTTGGATAGTATACCTATGCTTCCGTAACATCATCTCCAGATACATCGACTGATCCTCTAAAGTCCTGTCTTCAAATTTACCCAGGATAATGAATCTCGAGTATATAGTATTTCAGGGCTGTTTATTCTAATTGAATTTTCCGCCATTTTCATAGCCACCGTGAACAGCGACGCGACGGACGCTAATCCTCATCTTGTTGGAAACTACGTCCGACGGTGCGTTAGACAAACATCAAATTCCCCGGATTATATAAGTATCGAACCCAGGCAAAGCCTGACCCTAAATCCACCGAGCGTGAAGGCACAATGCTGATTTTCCGCGTTGATAGCTTCAAAAACGTATGATGTTCTTCTCTCTTTCTTTCTTTGTGATTACTCAGTTTTGTTGCACGCTTGCTTGCTCTCTTATGCCTTCTCTATTGCCGAGTCTCTTTCACCCCTTTGCTATCCGCAATTCCCTGCCATCAAGAGGTCACCCCTTTTTTTTTCCTGGGTCACAGGGGCAGGAGCCGTCAAAAGCGCGTGTGCATATCGAATACAATGCAACGAGAGTCTCGCAGTCAATTCGTTAACAATGGAGACTCGAGTCACCCTTCCAGAGAGACAGTAGCTATATGGGGATGAGCCTTGGAACCGGATAGCCTGTTTAGGGGTGGCTTTTACGAAGGGAGTGCTGCGGAGAGTTCTAACTAGTTGCCACTTAATTTGGCAGGCCCCACGTTTGCGGCGAAGCACGAACCCGGATTGGCGAGGGTGAATTGGGCACTATGAGTCGGAATACAGCTTGGGGTGGTTGAAACGGGGCGAACGATCGAACGTGAAATTGGGGTGGATTCTCGGAAGGGAGAGAGATAAGTACCGTAGGATAAAATGGCGGAATCTTACCAAAATTCTACTTTATAGGGAGTAAAGTTTCCTTTTTGAATCTACGTGAATAATAATTTATACGATTTTTTGTTTTTTTGATTTCAGGTTAAAGTCTGGTTTCAAAATCGACGAACAAAGCACAAGAGGATGCAGCAGGAAGAGGAGGCCAAGGCGCAGCAGCAGTCCGGCGGCAATGGCAATAACGGAACCAACAAGAACACTCACCATGTGAGCAAGTGGCAACAGGAGACTGGAGATTATCATCATGACGAAGAGGAACACATCGATCCGGAAGCGGATGAGTGCTCGAGCGGATCCGAAGCGTAGCTAGACGTTCTTTGCCTGGATTAATCCAGGAAGGATCAAGAAGCCCTGGAGTCATTTGCTCCAGAAAGATTTCCGTTCTTCTCCTTGAATAGGATGACCTCGCCAATAGGAAAGATTCCAGAGACTTGGGTGATATCTTCGCCTGAACGATCCTCTTGGTACTGTCCTCGGAAACATGTCAAAAGGATTGGGTACCAGTATCCGGAGGATCATCATCTTCCGTTAAACCGGAAATTAATCTACAGCCAGGATGAATCAATGTTCCTTCCTACTAGGATTTCGTTATGATACTCAAAAAAAGAATGAACGTGCCAGCCATCGACGTTTGTATCTTCTCGATGGATTCCGAAGAGCAGAAATTCGAAATTTCCCTCGGGAATCTTCGGCGATATTCGGAAAGAATCCAGATCCGTCTGAACAAGATAAATAAATCATCAATAATGCCGTCTTGTAGCGTCTGCCAAGGGGCCGCTGGGACCGAATCCTATAGGAAGTACGTTAATGGCTGCCATTGTCCGTCAAAGACGGGAATACACGCCGCTAAATCGTTACGTTTCCGGCCGGAAATAGCGGTGCTACGGAAGCAAGGAAGAAGCATAAGATAAGAACACCGGATATGGGAATATCACGGGAAATATTCGAATTGAAGAATTCTTCCAGCCACTGATAGCGGCGATCATCTTTTTTCGCGTAACTACTTCTTCTCGACGGTCCTTCATAATATCCATTTAATATCTTGCCATATATAATTCGCCATACGCACACGTACACACACAAAACACGATCCACATAGATATTTGTAAATATACTATAGAGACTGCAAGCCAGTTTTGCGCGAATTTTAACGCGACCAGTGAGAAGGTAAAGGACGAAAGAGCACGAGGAATACAGAAGTATAAATATATCTGGGGGGAGAGAGAGAGAGAAGAGAAAAGTAAAATAAAGCGACCCTGTCAAAAATGTCAGCTATATAACGAAGGTTGTACATAGGTATAAAGGGAACTAAACAGTGAGTGCCAAACTTGATACTTTAAACCCAGTGTAGTAGGTACGATGTATATTTACAGGTTAGGTTGTTATTTTCAAACGAGCAGTATTCTTTATCGATCGATGTCTGAGATGTACTAAATTAAATTATTAGCCAAGAGCAAGTCGCGCCGTGTCCTGACGTGATTAAAAATTTTGAAAATCCGGTAAATCGCCCTTATTGGGACCTGATTCCCAACGCTTTGAATTTCCTGAAGATAGATAAAAAATTTATTCGCTACGACTCTTACGTAGTAATTCAATAATCGAATCGGGCCTCCGTACGGGCTTAAACAATGGCGTAGAAATTTCGCACTTTCTACGTCAGGACACGTCGCTTTGCCGCACACTGTACATACTTTTGTAAATAAGAAATGTGATTTTACTCGACGTACGAAGTAGTGTCCGAAGAGATCGAAAGATTCAGTTCGTGTTCTAACGATATAGTGAAATAAATTATATCACCTCTCTACGATACACATGCGCAGTACGTCTCATTTCAATATGCCTCCACTTTCCCTAGCCATAGAAATAATCCTTAATAACAGTGAATGCTACAGCGATCTAGTACGTGTGATAACGAAATTGACGTAAATAGAGTAAAGGAGGTACAAATTTTGGAAAATAAAAAATTAATGAGATAAAATTTCATCCATTACGTTTTGTCAGATAAACCATATTCAGTGAGAACCAGCGATTAAATCCCGTTCGGAAGTTTGCAACGTTGATCCGCATGTAGCTACGCTGACGCACACGAAGCACAGAAGCATTGCTCCGTATAATTACTTTATAATCGCTACGTCCAGCGCGAGTAATTACAGTAGAACGATCGTTGATTTTCCCTCTAATTACGTTGGATTTCGTTCCGTGCCTGGGTCCAAGAAACGGGGCTGGTCCGATTGTGAGTAAAAAAAATTGCATGTCATTAAGCAATCGCCATTAAGAATTAAGGTAAATTTGATAAAATAATTATCAGTGCGTACACTGTATACGTAGTTGCATGCGCCGTTGACGAGACGTTAATGATGATGATAATAATGACGATGCTGACTCTTGATGCCTTGTTGAAAATATTTGGACCATCGCGTACTCGTGAGAGGACGTCCTTTCCAGTGTAAACTCGACGCCATCTTTAATGTTGCTCGACTTTCGCGGCATTTTCCCTCGTCCAAAATAACAGTTGAGCGGGTTGCGCAACTACGAATGCTCAAGTGGTAATAGTATGTTCATTGCGTCCGCGGGAGAATGTGCCAATTCGTGATTGGTGTGCCCAATGAAAATCCGTTAAGGATTAATAACCTTAAAAAAACGAGCAAAAGCAATAAAGAAGATCGGCACCTGCGTATAAAAAGGTATCGATCCGGCCATAACGTCTCCATTAAAATCGAATGGCGAAAGTGTCGTGTCCACTATTAAACGATTATTAGGATGATATGGCAACGAGTCGACCTTACTATCTCATACTGTATTCCACGTAGCCTCCTGGATATCCCAAGCGAAATCAATTAATTGACATTCTAAGGAGCAAGTCATAATTACCGTTTATCCGGGAAGAGTGACGTCAAGGAAGAACGAGCGGCACTTGGATCCGTCCCAATTAAAGATTAATTAGTAGATTTCCTTGTCCGTCAGGTGTATTCGTTACCACGACTATGGGATTATCCAGGGCGTTATGACGCAACGATCACTCGATAGTCAATCAATTAAAATTCAAGTAACGTGGGTTTACGGTAGCGTGGGGACAATTAGCACGTTTTTATTTGTCACTGGTTGCCAAAGCTGGGAGTGGATCCAAACGGCAAAATTGCAAATCCGCCATGAGGAATAATCCTGACGCACGCAGATGCCTACGCCAATGTCTGCTTGAGGTTGGCGCGTTTCTCAGAGTGGAGAGGGGGTTCAGGGGTAGGGCAGAAACGGAGGATACTCTGCGGCCAGGGAGTTCAGAACTGCTAATTATGTAAATTGCCGGTGTTGCAAATTACCCTCACAGTTTGCCTTCATTCTGCACACAATCCACAAGGGTCCGAACACTCGATCGTCCCGGAATTTACCAGGTTGGATGCTATTACTTCCTTTAGCTGGTTGCGTCCTCTGCTTCCTCTTCGTACAACAGCCACATAGATCTGACGTCTACTGGGACGTACCTACTAGCTATAATACTCGTATCTCACTCGTAGTACTTAAGATTTTATGGAGCCATCTTGATTGGCTGGTTATTAAGATAAATCAGTGTTTGGGACTCATATTGGAATGAGTGATATTAAAATGGTTAAGATGGACTGTACGAGATTGTAAGTAGAAAAAAAATGTCTGTAGTTAGGTCTATTTGATTTTTTGACAGTCCACAGAATATTACGTCTTAACTATATTGGGCCTAGCGATGATCAAATCGGATGTGACCTGCACGTAATAAAATAGGCTGGCCCCTTCGAACAAATCGTTTAATCCTACTCGAGCGATCGAGGTAATGACGGCCATAAACTGTAACAGAGCACACAGCGTCCTGGGGCCAACAAATTGGGCCTGACAGGCGAAATGGGCAGAACGGGCCCGGGCGTATACCTGCCACGCTGGATGCAACGGGGGACCCCAGATGGGACCTCTTTCCAGGAACCACGCGTGTAAAACACTGGTTAAAGCGTGGTTTCTATTCAAATGGAAAGGAAAACAATGCGGGACAGGTCCTAAAGTGTCTGACAAATGTAGAGAGTGTTCGATTGGATTTGGGATCTCATATGATACTCTCTCGATGCACCCCCATGATAATTCCTTAATATAAGAAGAAATGTTACAAATCCTTGTTTTTGATTGCGTTTATAAAAATCAGCAGAGTCGTCTGCTAGACTGGACTATGAAGAACTTGTTTAAGGCCCAAAGCGTGGTACGTAGGGTACGTATGTAGGTACCGGGATATTTTTGGGGTTGTCTATAATTTCAAGTTACATCGATAAGTCAGGGTAGGGGTGTCATGGTTTCTGGAGTTAGGCCTTGTTGCATTTGAATAACATGATACAACACGACCTTCTATGAATGTGTGCCACAGGATAAATCTGTGTCGGCGTAAAAGGCTGGACCACCGTCCGACTAGGTAACGAGCATCGTAAACTCCAAATTGAACTTGAATTAACCTCGAGAATTCGATGCTACTTATTAGCTATCCAGATACGTTATATCGTACAAGATTTAATTTGTAAGGGTATATTAAACTCCGAAAAAAACCGGTCAGAGATAAATATCACTGTCACGCCAATAAATAACGTTTGAAAAGACCTGTATAACGTAGACTCGTGGAAAATAATTAGGTAAGATCTTATTCCACGTGTCAAAGGTAGTAAGCAATGAAGCATAAGAGTATAAAACGCAATGGCGATCCATTAGCCAGTGGCGAATGTGAAAAGGCCATTACTCAGTAGACAGACGGCTGGGAATGAAGATGACGAGGTAGAGGAAGCGGTACGGTGGAATTCTTGAAGCTTGTTGCACTTTGTAAAGGAAAGGCCATTGCATTATGCGCAGGTAGGTAATGGATCGCGCGGACGTTCAATCTGCAGGATCACCAGGATCACAGCGTTCAAGAACAAGAAGAGTCCCTCTGTTTTCGCAGGGTGGTCTCAACTTTTAGCAGGAAATCACAAGTGTATTCCGTTATGATTCCAGAGCAGGATCCATCATCTTTCCTGCAGTTTCCCAAAGATATAGACACAGCATTAACCAGATCCTGGATGAACGGCTAAAAAACCAACAGAGAAGAAAACATTCAAGAAAGAAGTAGAAGAGGTCAAGAGAGGTACAACTAAGGTCAGAAAGAAGCAAACCAGCGAGCCTGAAGTCAAACGATTTCAATTGATCTCGAATCGGCATTAATCCCATCCTCTGGAGGAAGGATTGAAATCAGTGTCTCGAGTCGGTATCCACAGTCAATTCCTAGGTGGTATAGGTAAGACAAGTTTGGTACCTTACTAACAGGAAGACGAAGAGGCTGTCGGAGATGAGGAAAAGAGACGTATAAAAGGTGGAAAGTGGAAGGTGGACTGTTATAAGACGTACCGAAGCGAGATGGAACCAGCATCGACGGTCCAGGGGGAACAAGGTGGTGGCGATGCGTGTGGGTTCAGCTTGGGGGTGTCAGGTTACCAATGAAATAGTGGTACCATTTTGTTTACAATATTGTCCAGGGTGTGGGGAGCCAGGCGTGTCCACACACTTGGCTCGTGTGGTGCACCACGTAGCAACGAGCATGGATGTATCGGCGGTACTCTTTATCTCGCACCTTCTCACTGTCTCTCTCTCTCTCTCTCTCTCTCTCTCTCTCTCTCTCTCTCTCTCTCTCTCTCTCTCTCTCTCTCTCTCTCTC